>JAZDUA010000403.1:962500-1451221 GCA_038098605.1 Gryllus longicercus
AAAAAAATAAAAATTAAAAGTAAAACTCAAACGAAAAACGATAAGCGTGACGACAAGCAACAAGCGACGAACGATGAGCGTAGAACGGTGAACGACGAACGACTGACAACCAAAGACGAAAGACTTACGAAGAACGACGCGCCTCAAGTGACGAACAATAAACGTTAAATGACATGCGAAATAAGATCAACGATCAATCAACGACAGACGAAGTACGATGAACAATAAACGACGAACGAAAATTCACAAGCGTCGAAAGAATAACGCAAACTTTTAAATATTTTCCAAATACAAAAAATTCCATAAATATAAAAAACGAATAATATAAAATATCGGATAATATAAAAAATCGGAAAAAAATCGAAAAATATAAAAAAATATAAAAATCGAAAAAATAAAAAATCGAAAAATATAAAAAATCGAAAAATATAAAAATCAAAAAATATAAAAATTCGAGAAATATAAAAATCAAAAATTTTTAAAAATTAAAAGTAAATCTAAACGAAAAACGATAAGCGTGGCGACAAGCAATAAGCGACGAACGATGAGTGTAGAACGGTAAACGACGAACGACTGACAACCAACGACGGAAGACTACGACGAACGACGCGCCTCGAGTGACGAACAATGAACGTTAAATGACATGCGAAATAAAATCAACGATCAATCAACGACAGACGATGTACGACGAACGATAAACGACCAACGAAAATCCACAAGCCACAAACAACGAAAGAATAACGCAAACTTTCATATATTTTGTAAATACAAATATTTAAAAAATATAAAAAACTAAAAATATAAAAAATCTGATAATATAAAAAAACGAAAAATGTAAAAAATCAAAAACTATAAAAATTCGGAAAATAAAAAAGATAAAAAATTAAAAATTAAAAGTAAATCTCAAACGAAAAACGATAAGCGTGACGACAAGCAACAAGCGACGAGCGATGAGCGTAGAACGGTAAACGACAAACGACTGACATCCAACGACGAAAGACTTACGACGAACGACGCGCCTCGAGTAACGAACAATGAACGTTAAATGACATGCGAAATAAGATCAACGAACAATCAACGACAGACGAAGTACGATGAACGATAAACGACGAACGAAAATCCACAAGCGTCGAAAGAATAACGCAAACTTTTAAATATTTTCCAAATACAAAAATTCCATAAATATAAAAAACGAATAATATAAAAAATCGGATAATATGAAAAATCGAAAAAATCGAAAAATATAAAAAATTGAAAAATATAAAAATCGAAAAAAATAAAAAATCGAAAAATAGAAAAAATCGAAAAATATAAAAAATCGAAGAATATAAAAATTCGAAAAATATAAAAAATAAAAAATTTGAAAAATTAAAAGTGAAACAAACTAAAAACGATAAGCGTTACGACATGCAACAAGCGACGAGCGATGAGCGTAGAACGGTAAACGACGAACGACTGCCAACCAACGACGAAAGACCTACGACGAACACGCGCCTCGAGTGACGAACAATGAACGTTAAATGACATACGAAATAAGATCAACGATCAATCAACGACAGACGATGTACGATGAACGATAAACGACGAATGAAAAACCACAAGCGACAAACGACGAAAGAATAACGCAAACTTTCATTTATTTTCTAAATACAAATATTCCAAAAATATAAAAACCAAAAATATAAAAAATAAAAAATATAAAAAATCGAAAAATATAAAAATCGAAAAATATAAAAAATCGAAAAATATAAAACATCGAAAAATATAAAAAATCGAAAAATATAAAACATCGAAAAATATAAAAATCAACAAATTTTAAAAATTAAAAGTAAATCTAAACGAAAAACGATAAGCGTGACGACAAGCAACAAGCGACGAGCGATGAGCGTAGAACGGTAAACGACGAACGACTGACAACCAACGACAAAAGACCTACGACGAACGACGCGCCTCGAGTGACGAACAATGAGCGTTAAATGACATGCGAAATAAGATCAAAGAACAATGAACGACAGACGATGTACGACGAACGATAAGCGACGAACGAAAATCCACAAGCGTCGAAAGAATAACGCAACTTTTATATATTTTCTAAATACAAAAATTCCAAAAATATAAAAAACTAAAAATATAAAATATCTGATATTATAAAAAATCAAAAAATATAAATAATCGAAAAATATAAATAATCAAAAAATATAAAAATCGAAAAGTATAAAAATCGACAAATATAAAAAAATCAAAAAATACAAAAAACGAAAAATTTAAAAAATCGAAAAATATAAAATATCGAAAAATATAAAAAATTGAAAAATATAAAAAATCAAAAAATATAAAAATTCGAAAAATATAAAAATAAAAAAAATTAAAAACAAAAGTACCACTCAAACGAAAAACGTGAAGCGTGGCGACCAACAACGTGCGAGGAGCGATGAGCGTAGAACGGAAAACGACAAACGACTGAAAACGAACGACGAAAGACCTACGACGAACGACGCGTCTCGAGTGACGAACAATGAACGTTAATGACATGCGAAATAGGAGCAACGAACAATCAACGACAGACGATGTACGACGAACGAAAATCTACAAGCGACAAACGACGAAAAAATAACGCAAACTTTCATATATTTTCTAAAAACAAAAATTCCAAAAATATAAGAAACGAAAAATATAAAAACTCAGATATAAAAAATCGAAAAATATAAAAACCGAAAAATTAAAAATTCGAAAAATATGAAAATCAAAAAAAATTAAAATACAAAAGTAAAACTCAAACGAAAAACGATAAGCGTGGCGACAAGCAACGAGCGAGGAGCGATGAGCGTCGAACGGAAAACGACGAACGACTGACAACCAACGACGAAAGACCTACGACGAGCGACGCGCCTCGAGTGTCGAACAATGAACGTTAAATGACATGCGAAATAAGAGCAACGAACAATCAACGACAGACGATGTACGACGAACGATAAACGACGAACGAAAATCCACAAACGACAAACGACGAAAGAATAACGCAAACTTTCATATATTTTCTAAATACAAAAATTCCAATAATATAAAAACGAAAAATATAAAAAATCCATAAATATAAAAATCAAAAAATATAAAATTCGAAAAATTTAAAAATCAAAAAATTTGAAAATAAAAAGTAAAACGCAAACGAAAAATGATAAGCGTGACGACAAACAACGAGCGAGGAGCGATGAGCGTAGAAAGGTAAACGACAAACGACTGAAAACGAACGACGAATGACATACAACGAATGACGCGTCTCGAGTGACAAACAATGAACGTTAATTGACAAGTAAAATAAAAGCAACAAACAATCAACGACAGACGATGTACAACGAACGATAAACGTCGAACGAAAATCCACAAGCGACAAACGACGAAAGAAAAACGCAAACTTTCCTATATTTTCTAAATACAAAAATTCCAAAATTATAGCAAGCAACAAGCGACGAGCGATGAGCGTAGAACGGTAAACGACGAACGACTGACAACCAACGACTAAAGACCTAAGACGAACGACGCGCCTCGAGTGACGAACAATGAACGTTAGATGATATGCGAAATAAGATCAACGAACAATCGAGGACAGACGATGTGCGACGAACGATAAACGACGAACGAAAATTCACAAGCGTCGAAAGAATAACGCAAACTTGTATATATTTTCTAAATACAAAAATTCCAAAAGTATAAAAAACGAAAAATATAAAAATCTGATAATATAAAAAATAAAAAATATAAAAAACGAAAAATATAAAACATCGGATAATATAAGAAAATCGAAAAAAATAAAAAATCGAAAAGTATAAAAAATCGAAAAATATAAAAAATCGAAAAATATAAAAAATCGAAAAATATAAAAATCAAAAAATATAAAAAATCGAAAAATATAAAAAAAATCGAAAAATATAAAAAATAAAAAAAACAAAAATTCGAAATATATAAAAATAAAAAAAATTAAAATTTGAAAGTAAAACTCAAACGAAAAACGATAAGCGTGACGACAAGCAACGAGCGAGGAGCGAAGAGCGTAGAACGGTAAACGACGAACGACTGACAACCAACGACGAGACCTACGACGAACGACGCGCCTCGAGTGACGAACAATGAACGTTAAATGACATGCGAAATAAGATCAACGAACAATCAACGACAGACGATGTACGATGAACGATAAACGACGTACGTAAATCCACAAGCGTCGAAAGAATAACGCAAACTTTTATATATTTTCTAAATACAAAAATTCCAAAAATATAAAAAACGAAAAATATAAAAAATCGGATAATAAAAAAAATCGAAAAATATAAAAAAACGAAAAATATAAAAATAAAAATAAATTAAAAATCAAAAGTAAAACTTTTGCCACACATGCTGAAAGACTGAAGCGTAGAGTTTGTTCCGGTTGGGGCGGTTCCCGCCGGTAGGAGATACCTGGTGGGGAAAAACCCACCTATCCGGCGGTAGGTCGGCGCTAGATCTCGCCGACCAGCGGGGAAGGTCACCTCCACCTCTCGGGGAAAAACATTCATTACACTTACGGGGATAATTACTTAAACCGTTAACGCGCTGGGAATCACTAGTAAATCAACCGTCTCTGCCCACCCACCCACGATCTCCGACTAATTCTTCACGTATACTGCCGTTTTCCACCCTCTACCCTCATCGTCTTCCAAGTTCTAAACCCCACCAGTTCCCGCCATTGTTCCCCCCGTTCCAAAGGCTCCGCTTACGCCTCCCCGTCCCTTGTCCCCCGTCCTCACCAACCTCCTCACTCTTGTCTGTTCAGGGTCGATAGAGGAAGAAAGGGAAACGGCACTTTTCTGCGACACGGAAAGTTCTTTGGTGGATAACGCCGACATCATTGACCCCGTCGCTCCGGTGACACACGGGGAGATGGCTGCGGTCGGCGTTTAGAAGGTTTGCAACTGCTCAACGAGGTGCTGGGAAGTATCCAAAGTTTTGTGATTTGGTTAGGGGAAGATTCGGCTAGAGGAAGAGGTGGTATTAAAGGTAGTAGAGGATGATATTGAAGAATGAATGTCAGTTCATAAATAAATCAGAAATATCACAAGCCGATCTTCGTTTCTTTCTTTGTGTATCAGTATTCTAGTGTAATATATTATGTTATGTACTATTATACAGACCACCATTCAGGAGTGAAAGGCACGCTTGTATTTAATGAGCAGCCGCCTCACTATCTCTGCACATGGATCAGTTCTGTACACTATCCGTCACTCTATTCTAAAGGGACAGAAAATAATGATTACATTTTCTACCAATGGTTAGCTTTTAAATACGAGAAAAGAAAATCAGTATAATGCTTCATTATGTAATATTCTATTAGAAGTCTCCTCCCAACAGTAGTTGAAATCGTCCAAGCTATGAAGCTTGTGACAAAAATCCGCCACCATCAGGATTGTAACTCTAGGGCCTGCCGGCGCTGCAGATGCAAAAGAAGTTGCTCCTGAGCCACCGCATCGTGTCCATCTAGTGTAGGTGTTGAATAAGGCATTGCTAGTTTTGCACCTACGAAAGTCGCCACACTTCAATGGACGCCCTCGGAGCGACAAGCGGACGGTGTGTGTGTGTGTGTGTGTGTGTGTGTGTGTTTGCGAAGGATCAGTTGCGGTGACATGTGTTTCGAGCGGTGGCCGCGTGACAATTAAGCTGTCAGCGGAGGCGACGCGCAAATGGAGCGCGTCAAACGCAGGCTCCTGCGGCGGTCTGCGGCGCGGAGGGCTCCGATTTTCCGCTCCCGCTCCGAAAGACTGCGAGCCAAGCGCCCGCCTGCTACAGCGAAGGCTTAAAACCATTTAATCAGTTTTTACCTTATTTACGAGTTATTAGGGTCTGTTAATGGCGCGTTGGATCCATTGTTAATTGATAATTTCGTAAGACGAAGAAGAACGGCGTAGACGAAAGACAAAAAAAAAACAACCAAAAAAAACACCAAAAACAAACAAAATAACGAAAAAAAGAGGAAAGGCGAATGCGAAGACCAAGACCAAAGTGATAGACGAAAGGCGATGGAGGCCAAAAAGGAAAGTCGAAGGACGAAAACAGGACGTACTCAAAAGGCCAAGGACGTACGACGAAAAACAAACGGTAAAGACGAACGAAGACAAAAGGTGAAAGTAAAAACGAAAGACAGAGGACGAGAGACAAACGACGAAACACGAAAGACGAAAGGCAAAATGGGGAGACAAAGGTGAATGACGAAATGCGTAAAATGAAATTGAAAAACGAGTTATTGGCAAAGTTACTCATTCGTGTTGAAGACGTAATCATGCGTTTACCTTTCCTAAACCAACCACAGCTACAAAAGTGTGCTTTTTACTTTCTGATGTAAGTAGTATTGAGAAGAACATGGGGTTTGCGGCCCTGATATTGAATAAGTGAATTTTTATTGCTCCTACGCTTATTTACTTTTGATGTCAGAAAAGTGCAGAAAGGAATTATATATTTAATTAAAACGTTTGAGGTAAAAAGAAAACATGATTCCTTTCAATTTTATAATTTTCTTTTATTAAAATAAGAGAGGAACTCCGAAAAAACTACAAAGAATCACAAAGTAATAAAATAAGAATATTTTCTTCCGAATTCTACAGGATTTAGTATGTTTGAAATTCTGTTCGTGGCACTTACATTCTTATTTGCCAATGTTTTATCGAATTTTCTTCATCACTTCATCTGGCTTTGTGGAAAGACGTGCGTGGCATACGGAAGTTGTTTGTTTGCATTGTTTTCGAATGTAGAATCAATCGTAAGGGAAGGTAGGACGGCGTTTGGGTACCTAGACGTTCTTATAACGTTAAGTAATTTAATTCACACACATCGGTAAATGGTTTAAGCATTTTCCTCGACCCAATCAATAAGTCTGAAAGACAGCGTCTAAAGGAAGATCAAGCACATTGATAATGTCTTTAATATACATTAAAATGTCATATGAAAGAACATTTTCGACCCAATATTTTCAAATGCAGTGTATAAGACAGAAGCTATAATCTGGAATTTCTAGAAAGCAATTTTAATTTCAGTAAATATCAGCAAAATCAGCAATTATACATGACAAGCCTACTTTGAAGCAGTCTCTAATATTTGTGAAAGAGCACACGATAAAATCAAAAACCTTATGCAATTAACAAAACTAGTTCGAGAACGCAAAAAGCTGAGGTGGCTCAGTGCAACTCTTGCCAGTGACAATTCTAGGGTTCGAGTCTCAACGATGGTAGGATTTATAACACTAGCTAGATAGGTCGAATTCAGCCGACTGACAAAGAATTCTAGCGGCCGACTGCTCTGATCGGTAGTTTTCCGTGTTTTCTCCATCACCAAGCGAATATTAGAGCGTCACTCTAACAAACGGATCACGTGCAATCTCTTCTTCCTCATCCTTGTCCTTACCTCATCCCTTGGTTATACTCCCTTTCACTTACATGTCCTACTCTACCACACATTTCAGGAACGTAGAGTACGTACTGCTGGGAGGAGATTCCTGGATGGGGAAATCCTTGCAAGTCGTATTTTATTACGAATAATTAAAAGTCACATACATGTTTGTTTGAGTAGTATCACATTCAGGAACGTCATTTGTCAGAAGCTTTTTTGTGTATTCGGAGATTTGTTTCTATACTAAACGATAAACCTAGATCCAATCTGTTATGATTAAATCAGGGTTGTCCAACTGGCAATTCGCGTTGTCATTTATTGTGGCCCGCGAAAGGTTCCTAGTCAAAAGTGGAGGTCTCTTGCATCTATGTCGGCGACATGTGCATCTAGCGCACGCACTCTGCACGCCCCTTTTAAGTAAAAATAGTAGATTGTTTCGGATTAAAGATTTTTTTCTAGTAAATTCAAAATCATGCCAATGTATTTCGCTGTGTTATGAATGGTACGGCCTGATATCACTGCCTGGTTCCATCCCCCCCTTCAGAACAGCCGATATCTGCAGTACGAGGAAGTAATATACGAGTAAAGAAAATATGGCCAGTAACCATATTAAAGGTGTTAGTTGTGACCCTTGAGCCTTGCAAATTGGACATCCCTGCATTAAATCAATGCTTCAGCGTAATTTTCAACAAATAACAGTTTATTGTTAGTATGTTCAATAATACAATATTAATACTTTTTTGGTTTTACATTTATCAGTGCCATCTCTGTAGCAGTACAATTCTATCAGCAATCATTCTCTTTCGGAACTAGGATCAATAAATCAGTAAGTTACCCAGGAAACAGTAGAATGTTGTAACATTGTTATATTTATTGAACAATTCTATACAGTAATGTCCTACAACATTATTTGTTCATTACAACTAGAAAAAATAAGACAATCACCCGAGGGGTCCTTATCAATGTGAGCTCTAGGTCTAGAATCCTCAGCAAAAGCTCAGTTTGCGGCGGCCTCTGCCAAGGGACCAGACCTAATGAACGTTAGGCGACAAACGAGCGCGGGGCAAACGCTTCCGCTGGTCGCCTCGTAACGTGAGCGCATCCCTTCGCTGGGCGAGCATGGAGCGCGACAAACTTCTTCGGGTCGCCTCGTCCCGCCTGCTAAATCGGGCGGGGAGGTGCAGCCGCGTTGATAAGCGCTCTATCTCCCGCCAGGGCGCAAATTCCTGAGGCTGCAGCGGCCGCCCCTCCCTCCTTTCCTTCCCACCGCACCCGCCCTCTCCTCCCGTTCCCCTCCTCCTTTCAGCCCTTTACACTTTTGTAAACTCCCCCACTTAGCAAAGTTTTCATGTTCTGCTGTCAGATTTTGCTCAAAAGCTCACAATTTACGGTCGGCGAAACTTGAGAGATCCGAGAACCAACTTAAAGAGTTATTTAATTAAAATGTCACTGGAAATGAGAGGACACTCTGAGAAAAGGCATTGGATGAATTTGGGCTGGGAGCGGGAGAGAGAAAGGAGAAAGCGGGAGATCGGAAGAATGGCCGGGCGGGGAGGACAAGAAAATATCCGCGGCGAGAAATTACGGCAACTCAAAAGTTGTGCTTCATCGGGCGGTTCCTCTTTTGTCCGCGTAGCCGCTCTAGAACGGCCATAATGTCTCGGAGCAGCCTCTTTCAGGAAACATTGGACGCTTCTCTGGCTGCTAGGTCTCCCACACGATCGCCTGGGACGAAAAATGCATGTAAGAACCTTCAATAGATAGCCGCACTGTCGGAGGGTAATTAACGTTACTAACAACCGCTGAGCAAATGGGTCGGTTTTTGATCTATAAACGGCTTTTGTGGTGTTGTTAATACAGAATTTACCCTAGAATACTGTTTTTGTTTTAATTTAAGGTCTCATCAACATCTAGGTTATTAACGACCACTATTACGTTTAACAGTATGGAGATGTGAAGATGACCTCATGTGGCGATGATAGAGGGTGAAAGGACGAAAACAAATATAACCATGCCTGAGGCGGGACTTGAACCCGCAGAATGCTCTTTGTTCACATAAAATAGTTGATGTTAATTTTTCAATTTTTTTTCGAACTTTCGGCAAGATGTCAGAAAAAAATGGCGCAATAGTCACTTCCCTTCCGAATTCAACGCCGGGTCGAATACATCAGATAAGCAGGTGGGTCTAAAGTGAAATTTGGCAGGGTGACGTCATAATCCCTTTCTCTCTCCATCGCGCACCGCAGTGGTCTTCAGCGCGTGGGTGGAACTAAGCTCCTGTGGGTTAAGCTTCGCGCGGCGGCAGGAAGATAACAAGGCCCTTGTTGGCCGTTTAGCATTCGCCAGTTAACGCGTTCGCTATTATTGGCATATCAGTATTAATTTCTTTGCACGTGTCAGAGGAAAAGAGATTTGCCTCAAGGCACGAGAAAATACTGTAGGTATCGGCACCGATGGCAATGTGCTTGGTATGGAGTTTCGTAGGTGCCGGCGAGTCCTGTGGAAAAAATAAGTTCTTCGTTTCGGAGGAGACGGTAAAGAAGAAATTAATTGAGACCTAAACATTTTGCTATATAAAGTTTTTATACAATTCATTGTGTTGTTTGCAGCTGGTAATTTAAACAAAGGAAAAATGTCCATGGTGGAAACTATCATTATGGTATTTCATTCCTATCTACCTGATACAACTGTAACTAATGGTGTACAGAATGGCACATACTTTCTCGAACTAGATTGTTTTCTAGTCTGTTTAGTCTGGGTCATCTTTTCAGTTTTGCGCCAGTCTTCTCAGCTGTCATCTGTTGGCGCCCAGATGACAATTTTTCGCGCTTTCTCAATTTTTCTGTACCCTAATTGTAGAATTGAAATATGTCTTTATCAATATTACAGAAGAATAAAACATATTCATGTTTTCAAATTTTCATTGAAACGTTGAAAAATTCGTTCTTGAGAAAATGTCCTTTGAACGTTCCTGAAAATGCACAATTTTGAGCTCATTTCCACAGAGAAGTTTTGAATTTTAGAGAACCGTCATGCGAAATAATTTGAAGCGCTGATATTTACAAATACAATATTGTATTGAAAGTTCCTGTAATGTAAATATTAACGACGTGGGTGATAATTAAAGAAAATTTCTTTTGTGTAATTTTTGAAAAATCTAAATTGTGATTGTCATTAACGATTGTGTGCTTATCTCTGCCCTAACGATTCATAATTTCGTGTAAATCATTGATATTTTACTAAGAATATGAATTCATATGTTTCTCTTATGTTCTGAAAGATCTATTTAGCAACTAATGAAATGAATAATTGTTAAATACACAAACACTATTAGCTTAGTCATTCAAAATGTTGGATAGCTCTTCATTGGAGTTATGAGATGAAAGTCCATAAACCCTTTTAATGCACATCCTTTGGCACTGTTCAAAAATTTCCCTCTTTTTTCACATTTTCATTTCAATGAATTGTTGATTTTCTCATCTAATTGAGCACAAGAAATTTCTCCTAACCGTTTCAACGACTTACTTATAGTGTTTCTTTGTTTCAAAGAAGAATGTTATGTTTACATTTACACAGGCTCATATAACATGAATTACACTAACAGGAAAATTTGTAGATATTTTCCTGATATACAACTGGGATTGGTTCAAGTTTCAATAAATTCTTGCATACCATTAATCACATGAATTGAACATGAAAGATATATTGATTGGATACATCCCCCCTAAACTTTTTCACAGATTGGGCATATGAATGTAATAGTCCTACTTACTTTTTGAGCAGATACATTAATAAACAATTGAGAATATTTTGTGACATGTATGAGAATAAAGTTTCTTCTTTGGTGGAGGAATGAAAGCAAAACCAAATATCCATGTCATGATATTTAATTCAATCACAGTGGCACAATTAGCCTCCTCAATTAGCAGTACAATGTACACACATTTACAATAATTCATTTATACAGTTCATTATATATTAATCTAATTACAAGTTTTGTATTCATCTACACATTTTACAAATATTTTGATTCACATATTAAAGATTATCTTTACAAGATAATTAACGTTTATAAAATGTAACTTCATAGCCACATTATAATAGCATTCATCATGTCACTTTATGGCTAATTTAGATATTATTTTTCATTACAACAGCTTTTTTCCAAAATAATTTTGCTCCAGTTCGTCACATAATAAAACTAAAAGGCATCATGATTATGTTGAATATTTCATTTGTAGAGTGTATGCAATAATAACAAAATAATATTTGGATACAGTTTGAAGAAATTTCCGTAAATTGTAAACAATATGATACACCCTGGAATAAAAATATTATGAACATTGTAATAGAACAGAAAAATCCTTCTCAAATATAAAAACAAGAGATCACAGATTTGCCTTCTAGAACTGATTTTAATGTACATTAAAATACAGTGCTTTGATTTGGCTGACTGTGGACTAGTCCCAACAGTTCTTTCTGCTTTTAAAACAGAATATTGTATCCCCTATGACCTGAAGAAATTGTTCCAGTAGTTCCCATGATTGTATTAGATACAAGAGAAATTACATAATTGTGTTCCAAATTTAATTCCATACAAATATATAAATATTCGTAACTTAATTTTTCTCAAAAAACCAGCAACTGAAATAAATCGACTCTACTGTTTTTCCCTTCATTCTCATGACTAGACATTAAATATGACTTGATGTTTTCTAAACAGAAATAGATGTGGATATGATATGTATTATTTTTCCAATTAGCAACAGCGAAAACTTTCAAGCTCTGACTGTGAATGTATTAACATATTGGTATTACTGAATAATTAAACATAATTTTGCGTAAACATCTTAAATAAATCTTATTGCAAACGAGAGTTTCAGAATATGGTATCAGAATTAGTCATGTCAAAATAGTAACTCTTAAATTTATTTAAAATCAGGAAGATTGATTTTCATTTTAGTGTACTTTATGCCAAAGCTAGGATAGTTAACTGTAACTCTGTTTTATACAATTTCCACAGATCTAACAAAATATTGATATATATCACAGAGCCTTTTTAAATACCTCATTACACATCATCATATTAACTTAACTTACAATAATCTAATATATATATAATCAACATAATAAAATTAGAGTAAATATGGTTTTCTTGAATACAGATACAAGTGAAACCCCAGTGCATGCAAACAAATATTTAATTAAAGTTGTAACTACAATTGACATTTCCATTGTCCAGTCACTTCCAATTATTTGTCAATTAAAATATGGTTCTTATTTTCTAAATACAGTTACATAACTAAACTTTGAAGATTAATTAAAATAATAAATAACTGCACTTTGTGACATGTTCTTTGAGTGTGTAACTGAAGAGTAAGCTTAGTGGCAAAAGAAATGGGGGATTCCAGTGTCTACTAATGAAATGAACAATTTCAAAGAAACAGATGACTAAGCTAGTCAAAAGATACTCCCAAGAAAATTAAAACATATATATCACTATAGCCAAAAAATTACCATTTCATCAAATGTAAGAGGAGAATTTCATTTCTCAAAGAAGTATAACTGAGTGTTTTGACCCCAAATGGAATTGTGAAAAAGAATTTCTTTTAAAGTATTTTTTTCCCTTAAACTTCATTGACAGTCATTACATAAAAATTATCTTCTTATCTTACATACATTTATGTTTTTTTAATATTCCATTAAACAACAGAAATAAAAACATGCTTTATTACATTGATGGCCAGTTTGTTATCAGAGTACATAAATGAAGATAAAATGTACTGATTAATTTGTGAAAAGATGAGTTTGGTAGAATCAATATTTTATTACTGCTTTGCCACAAGTCAAATCAATTCGGAAACAAAATTTGAAATACTAGTTGCTGTTCTCATTAGTGGATGATTATTTTTATATGCATTATCATGAAAAGAACCATGTGTTACTGTTAATGCAATACAAATTAACAACAGCAAAAAATAAAACAAAACTTAAAAAAAGAAACTGTTTATCTTTGAATATCAACATTATATTTTTTCGGCCGTTGAAATTATATTATGAAACAAGTGAACTAATTTAGAACTTTTTGTACGCATAGGCATTTATGAATTTCTTAAAGTCAAAAAATATAGAAACGATGCTGAATTTAGAAGTCTAATTTCAGATATATCCTCGCAAGAAGAGTTGGAAACGTGTCTCATCACTGACCCTTGGGGCACACCCTTCAAGCAGCCTACCCGCTCTGGTGCGTCCTTCCCCGAATTCTTGTTCCCAGAGGATTCTGGGAGCGCAAGCTACTCGGAGAGATCCCGCTCTGCGACCGCCCACCCGCGTAGGCGCGCGCGCGCGCTTCAGTCGCATGCGACCATCGCGTGCGCGTGGGCGTCCGCAGACTCCCATTTTCCGCAACGGCGCTCTCCGGCGCCCTCGCGGCGCGACGCAGCCAGCGCCAGCTGCCATTGGACGGACGTTAACGCGGTTTCGTGACCACGCGGCCTCCCCATCCCCACCCGGCAAACGCCTCCCTCCAACCCGTCAACCGCCCTCATCCTCACTGCCACTTGCTTGGAACGAATAGCGAAATTCGCCATGTTTCGGCACAGCCGAGTTCTCTCCAGCACGTTGGTTGTCGCACCATTCTACCACAACCCATAATTGGATATTGTTCCTTCACGAAACATTGTTTTTTGTTCACAAAACTTAATAACATTTCAAATTACAATTCGTCTGAGCAACATATAATAATATTTTTCCCAGAATTTTGTTACTGGTTGCCGAAATCACCTACTTTTAATTTTATTTAAACAATTTGTGTGGTATGTAAATTTCACTGTTATCTGTTGCTGCAAGGTGGCAACACAATTGGAATTTGTGTTTTTGTATCATTAAAGAAACATGAATGAAAAAGGAATGTTACACCTTGATAGCTATACGAGAAAACCTGAAGTTTTAAGACCCTTCCTCATCCCCATTTTGGCATGGCAAAGCCAATCACTTAAAATTTCCTAAGAAGTAACTGGACGTCGATATGTAGGAATTGCGTATCATTAACATAAATTTCCGATTCACTATCGTGATAATAAGAGGCACAAAAATACTTTGAAATTCTCGTTTAAAAATATTGCCCATACAATCTAGCTATCCAACAAAATACTTAGCTTAATAGACTTAAGAACCAACTCCCTTTATAGGAGTTAACGGACGTGTAGCCCGCGCTAAGCACTCAAAACTTTAAATTATTAATTATTCCGATAGAGTGCGCACGTGAAGCAGAGCATGGTCACAAACATCCTGGACTGATCAGCGATAGATTTACTCACTAGCAACAGTAATATGACTTGGCAACGCTCCAATTTTTCGTAAAAATACTTCATGTGGGTCATTTGAAAAAACTGGAAAAGCCACAGAGCACATATTTAACGTCTCTTGGGATTCCGGAATCACTTCGTTGGAGCCAATGCTGTTGCTAATACCAGGGAACAAAGTTGACAATTTTTATGTGGAAGGTGGAGTGTCCAAATTCTGAAACTTTAATAACCACCTATCCACGAACAACTGTCACATTTTGCAGTCGTCTTCTGATTTCTCAAAACCTTAGGTATGTTTCATTTCCTCATATATAAATTTATACAGCAAAAATTCATGTTTTACGCAAAAACAGTACTCTCTATCAAAAGCACTCACCCACACAAAAATTCTTAGCCGATTTCAATGTTCATTCATTCAGAAGGCAAGCCACTTCAAAACAGTGTCATTAGTCGGGTTATTTGGTTTCAAACACGGAAATACCGTCCAGAAAACCAGCAAACGGGGGAGCCGTTAAGTTAGCCGTTAGAGTTCGTATGTGATTTTTCCACAAACAATTTCAATTACAATTATAAGCGAATAGTTAACATCAACGTACATACGAAATAGGCCAGTTGTCGCGTACCAGCTAGCATAAAGGGTCAACATCGTCCATCGACAAAAAAATTAGGCACGTAGGAACGACATTGTAGGACACACACAAACACTGCTTTTTTTTTGTTTCAAAAAGCTGCCACATAAGCTTAGGAAAATGAAGAAGCGAATGTCTGAAGACCCAGGCTGGCCGGCGTGGCCCGGCGGTCGTGCTACGAGGGCCAGACGGCCCTTCGGGCGGCGACTCGGTGACGTTCGGCTATGATCGGCAGCGCTCGGCCGAGGTCGGGCGCGATCGGCTCCCCGCGGTGGCGCTGGCGGCGGCGGCGGGGGCACGGGAGGCGCGCGGGCCGCTACGTGAGGTCGTTCTGCACCACGGCGTCCACGTTGTCCTCCTTGGCCAGGCAGTCGCGCACGGCCTGCAGCACGATCTTGACGCGCCGGTCCAGCGCCGTGAGGTGTGGCTCCCACAGCACTGGCGCCACCGGGTCCACCGCCATCGACTCGCGCATCAGGTCGCTCAGCCGGCGCGGCCCGTTGTGGAACCTGCGGGCACACCAACATCACACGGTTCACACTCGGTTTCCAATTAAGGGGACACGGAATGCCCTTCCTTGACAATTTGAAATGTTTGAGTCTAATACTCAGAATCTATTGAAGTTAAAGCTTATGAACTTTTACAGGTTATAAATATATCACACAAAATAACTCTAAAACAATGCTTTTGGAAAATGTTTACTAATTTTGTAGATAAAAATCTCTTAATGTACTAATCTCTAATCTCCGATACTAATCTCTTTCTCATAATGCTATTTTTATTACCGAGCTTTCGAGTAAATTAAGTTTCGCATAATAGAATGAATAATGTAATCAGAAAAAATGTTTTAGTAAATGTACGAGTCCTTTATTAGTAACTCCTGAAACTTTCAGTTTCCTACTGAGAATGTAAGTTGGAAAAATATAATTTAATATTAAAAATATCAAAATTCGGGAAAAGGGCTTTAAATATGCAACCTTCCGAACACGCGAACTTGACAACTTGGCTCATCAGAACAAACTGTTTTCCAATAACTACTTCCCTTTGAAACTTTATGTTGGTTAGCTTCATAACATAAAGTTTTCAATTTTCTTTCTGCATGTCTAAGTCTTTCAGTATTTATGCGTTGCATTGTGTAACAATATCTAAAAGTATTGGATCCAGCACCTTAGCTCAACGAGAAGAGGAAAAAAATCTGTACTACACAGCATACTAGGGTACACCACACAGTATACTAGGGTATAGCCATTGAAGCAGACCGGTCTTCAGCATCACTGATACTAGCAGAGCAACTGACGAGTAACAGCGGATTATATTGAGCAAGTTTAGTAGCAGTTGCTCTTTTGGAGAAGAGGCTGTCAGTATAATCGCCCAGTGAAACGATAGCAACAAGCATTAAAATTACAAGAATTTCAGCTGAACATTTGCTATTATTTATTATTAGACAATAAAAAAAATAATGCCCTGATTTTGTGACTAGCATGCAAAATACGACACACTGATCATTAACCATAAATCAGAGGATAAGACAGCATCCAGGTGCAGGAAGAAATGCATTTCTACACAATAGTATTTTACGGGAATATCAATGATAATGTGGAGGAATCTGAACAATCAAAGAAAGAAAAACGCTCGAGACACGAGACAAAACATTGGTTGTTAATTCAGTCCAACTGAAGAAGAACAAATAACACTTTCGATGAAAAAATATTTTCGTGAGATCAGGATCTATTTAATGACAGTTGTCCCACCAGACGTCAAAAATGTTTATCTGTAATAGATAATAATAAATAATTAAACCACTACGAATTCAGAAAACACTAAAACAAACGTTCCAAAAAAAATCCATACTTCTCAAGGGTAGTTTACAAATCGCAAATTAAAAGCTCAAAGAGCGATGTGAGTTGACCCTTCTCTCCCCCAGAGACTCACGCAGCTCGAAAAGAGCCAAATTGCACCCGCGCCCACAAATTTCGGCAGATTAGGAGTAATGCTACGTTCAGCATTTTGCCGCCCCTCTGAGGCTCGTTCGCTTTGCCGACCGCAACGCCCCGTCCAGCCCCGCCTCGCCCCCTCCCCCGACCAAGCGTTGATTTAACGGGCGCAGAGGGCCGCTCCATCACCATGGCTGCGTGCCACCCCTCGCAGAGGTGGTGGCGGTGGAGGAGACGGTAGCGGTGGTGATTATGATAACGGAGGCGAGAAAGTCATCAATGGCGAGGGCGCCAAAAGTGTGAGTCAAGCGGAGGCGTGGGAGGAGAATGAAGAAGAAGTGGAATTGCACGCTGAAGGGGAAAAAACTGACAAAGGTGTGGAAGGTCATGCCAAAGCGGAAAACTGGAGGTGATGATAGCAGTGATGACGGGAGCAGCAATAAGACACTGCAAGTGTGGAAGTCCGCTGGCATTTGTGTGTAACAGCGGCGGTGGTGGTGATTATGAAAACGGGGGAAAGTACATTCATCAGTGGTGATTGTGCGTGAATGGCGGGCAATAGAGACGACATGTAAGAAGGTGAAGATAACGAGTTTGAAAAAGTACGTAGAAGAGTGGAGACGGTAATTGCAGAATGAGAAATAATGCTGGCAGCAATGTGCGATAATAATTATGAAAGTTACGCCGTGATTCTTGATTGTTTAATGTTTTCGGCTGCGTCTACATCTAAGGTCATTGGTCCCTTAAGTGTAGAGCATCATTTTATCGCGAGAGGTGACGGTGATCTTCGCCCGCTGAATGGCTAGATTAGTTGCCATACTACTCGTAAGATTTAGGTGTTTTCCTCAACCAGAAATCTCCAAGCAGTCGCCGAGAACTCCTCAACGTGGCACCCACAACAGTCTTCGGGCGGAATGATCTTTATCGATCACGAGCCCGAGTGCGGAGAATGGCAATGAATGCAATGAATGGGAATGAGAGGTCTGTGAGGAACGGGGACGTGGAGTAGTAGATCTCTCTAGTGTGACGTACCAATTTACATCAATTAATATGCCCGTGTTTTCCTCATCAATACATCACCAAAAGAGTACCATTCACTAATTTTCAGGATTTGTGCTTGGAAATGATCCATTGGACAAAATTGTGAAAAATAGTTTAAAATCGTAAAATAAAAATTCCATACCAAAATATAAATATCATAAGCTTCTGTGTCGAATAAACAAAATTGTATTAACTTTATTTGTTTACATGAAGTAGAGAAATTGAAGAAAAAACAGAACAAGAAATTATGTTATTTTTTATAATTATTACCACCCGTTTAAGGCTTTATTTGCTTTTTCTTGCGCCAATGGCACATGGTAAATTATCCTGAATGCTTCTCAAATGTTAGCCTCCTCCTCCCAAAACTTCAACGCTCAATTCAATTTACTGAATTTCCCGGGTCACTCCTTGTCGCAAATATTACTCGGAACTATTACACAACTTCTATTATTCTTGAAACATTAATTCCTTAGTTATTAACAAACATTAAAAAGTCCTCTCTCGAACAGTTTTTTATCGTCTATCTTTTTCAAAGCCTCCTGTCTTTTTATTTTTTTACATCTTATCGCCGACCAATGTACAAGGGTACATGTAATATGATTAATTACAATAATTATTACATAGAACCGTGAGAATAATCATAACACAGGTGGGGAGTGAAATTTAAAATAGTGGTGCTACAACATTACTTTCTTTATCATTATTTTTAACTTTTATAATTTTCAAAAATTCGGAGAGACCCACGCCATTTTTAAACGTTCTTTGTTCTATTCGAGAAAAAATTGAGCCTTTTTGGAACAGAAAGATTGAAAATGTTAAGGCTTTTGGAAAGTATCCTCGATAGTAAAATATTCGTTTCAAATTCGAAGTTGATCAAGTTCAGCCACATTCAAAGGGGGTTATCAAGTTTGGATAAAATCCTCTAATCGAGTTAGGCGCTAGCGTTGAGCCCATACAGACAGACGTTATGCTGTAGACCAGGTACTCGGCTTCAAGGTCTCACAAAACGTGGATTTCGACGACACAAGATGAAAATGGAAGTACTTTATTACACATAGCAACAAGACTTATCCACATATTCGACATCAGGGCTCCACTCTACGAGATTTTATGACGAAAAATCGTCACTTTTCGATACAGCATTACAATACATTCTCTTTACAACACAGGTGCGTCATACGCCGAGAAAGAAAAAAAAAGAAAATAGCAACTGCGACAACGATGATTGAGGTGGCAACGGAATCCGGATGATCAGTGATCGCGGTGATGATTCTCCAGCAGCGGGTTAGTTTTGTTTGCGGTGGCGGAGTTGTCGGAGGGTGAGGCGGCATGACCTTCACCCGCCTAAATTTTCCGTCGGCAGTAAAGATAAGCGTGTAGACAAGAGCCTGAGGCCAACGCGAGAGGCTGTGAGAGGAAGCTGAGAGGCAGTCTGCGCATCCCGCTGGAAAAAGCCCTGCAGGCGGTGGGCACTGGTGGCCGGCGGCGGCTGAATGTTTGATACTTGAGCTTAATGGCGCGCATGCCGCTTGGAATTATTGAATGCGGCTGCCGCCAGCGGGATGACTGCCCGGGGACACCGCCGCCGCCGCCTCCGTCAGCTCCGCCACCGGTTCCGACCCCAACACCACCGACGTTGCAACGAGCGTCGCCGAAAACATTAGCAGAACACCGTCGTCTCCGATTCCGCCACAACCATCAATACCGCTACTACTTATCTTTTTTTTTCATTTCAGAATTTAGGTGTTGACAGCTGCTTCGGGACCGCCGTATTCTACAACAACGCCGTCCCCACATTTTCGTGGTGGAAATTGGCGGCATCCACTTAATAGCAAATTTCATTAATGTCAATTTGATTTTTTTCGAAGCATCTTAGGATTTAAAAATCTATTCTTAAAAAAATGCCTTTTTAAATAAATTAGCTCTAAATGTAAAATGTATCTCTTAATTTTCAATGTTTTACGATTAAATATAACTCGACGATTTGAATCATTTGCAAAGACGCTAAGTTCATAGGGATTCACTTCTCAATGGGAAGTTCAACCTCCTGTTAAAGTGAAAGTACGTCAAAAATTTTCTGTTTATATACTTTTAGGTTGAATTAGATGCTGAACTAATTTCAATGTATATTGTCCAGCGCAATAAACTCGGAGAATTATTACAATGATAGAATACAGCCTGTTTTCCAAAACAGTATTCGATAACGTTTTTGTTGGAGCGATTCTTCGAAAGCAAACGCACACAACGGTAACCTCAACTTCGCTTACGATTCTCATCATTCACCGCAAAACCTGCACTTCCCCAAACAAGCCGAACCGCTGCCTCCGATATGGAAGAATCCCTAGCGGGGCCTTAATGGTCACTCTCGATTCGTGCATTTCCAGAGGGACGCGGCGCTGCCAGCGGCGCGGGGGCGAGGCGCCCGGCGGGCAGGTACGGGCGGTGCGAAGGCCGCGGGTGACAGCGGGGACCAAAATTGTCCTGTCCCTGGAGGCACGCGATGAAGATAGATGATCTCTGCAAAATGCATGCCCTCCCGCAACGACTGCCGCCGCCCACGCCGACGCCGGTCCCGACCGCTCACCCACCCCCACTCCGCCACCGCTGTCGCCGACGTCGCCGCTACCCCCGCCCCCACCGCCATCTCCTCCCTCACCGTCAACACCCTCGCATCCACACGCACCCCGCCACTGCTGTCACCGACGTCGTAGCTATCCCCACCCCACTGCCATCGCCTCCCTCACCGCCATGCACCCACAAGCCAACCTGCCACTGCTGTCACACCGCCACTACTAGCGCCATCAACGTCTCAGTCATTGCTATCGCCAGTCCAGTTCTCTCACACACGCCAGTCCGGCTTGGTGACACAACCCCTCCGCTATCTCCACTCTCACTGCCATCGCCTCCGTCACCTCCATCGCCCACTGCTCTTCGCCTACCACCTCCCACTGCCATCGCCTCCGTCACCGCCAACCCCGGTTCCGCCCTCGCACTCACACGCACCCCACCGCCGCTGTCACCAACATCGCTGCCATCCCCACCCCCACTCCATCGCCTCCCTCATCGCCATCACTCTCGCCACCACTACCACCATCAACGTCTCCTCGATTGCCATCGCCAGTCCCGCACCCACATCGCCACCGGCTTGGTGACACAACCCCTCCCCTACCTCCACACCCACAACCATCGCCTCCGTCACCGCCAACCCCGGTTCCGCCCTCGCACTCACACGCAGCCCAATACCGCTGTCACCAACGTCACCGCTATTCCCACCCCCATTCCATCGCCAACACTCTCGCACCTCACCACCACTACCACCAACCACATCTTCTCCATTGCCATCGCCAGTCCCGCTCCCACATCGCCACCGGCTTCGTGACACAACCCCTCCGTCATCTCCACACCCACAGCCATCGCCTAAGCCGGTTCCACCCTCACATCCACACGCACCTCAGCACCACAAGCGCCACCAACGTCCCCCACCCCCGCACGCACACCGCGACCGCCTTGTGACACAATCTTCCCGCTATCCCCGCCTCTTCTGCCACCGGTTTCGTCATCGCCATCGCCACTTCTAGCTACTGCTTCGACCCACCACCTCCGCCGTCACCGTCACCGCCTCTTTCAACCCACGCTACGAACTTTATTGCGTTTCGATACTCCTGCATAACACAGTGTCGCCGAATAATTACTCGACGTGGATCGGGGCGCGGTGAAAGAAACTTGTTTTAAGTTCTCCACCCAAGCACGTTGAGCTGTGATATATCGGCGGTCATCGAATATGTGAGGTCTGACGTGCATGAGGCAAGTACGTTCGTACTTTGAATATGGCTGTCAACCGTAATGGACACCTCTGGTGAAAATGTCTCATTAATTAAAATATAACGGAAAGCTGTCGTTTCGAGGAAGGATTTTTAAAGGTTGTACGACCTAGAGCAGTGAAACGTTTTTAATGCTTAGATTTCTGGTTCTTGAAGTTAAGGCTAAATGCATAGAAAAATACTTGTAGGAAAATTCAATAGATCGCAGCACAATCACAGGGGAATTTACTTTCCTAATAACGTCTGAACCAATAGTCCGATTTTCGATCTGTAAAAGGCATTTGACGCCTTTTTAAAATAGAATTTACGCTACGATAACCTTTTTCCAAAAATCCAGCAAAAACACGAATTCGAAATTAGTTCTCTAACTTCCAAGAACAAATTAAAAAATGTGGGCTTATAGCGCGATGGCGACATGCTTCCTGAATCGAACGCTGTGACAATCATGCAAATCGGACGAATAAAAGCGTCGTAACGTGAAATTTACGAAAACACCTCGCCTCTCCCCTTTCCCTTCTGTGCCTTTGCGTCACCCACCCGCCCGTTGTGGGCCCTCTGTCAGCGCGGCGGCACGGCCAGGCCCAGCGGCGTGCGACCAGCCCCGACGGAGTAGGCGGGACTTGCGGGACACGCAAGCCACACAGTCGGTTTATGCGTTCGTCACTTTGCATCTCAATCTATTTTCCACGGATATCAAACTAGAGGTGCTATACTACTATTACCGACCGAGGAAAACGGTCTGTAATAGTAGTACATAACTATCTTTTTCACATATTTCCGTCTTCCTTCGAATACAATCTTAAAATTGTTTGAGGCATTACTCATATTCATGCAATTGTGTTATTTGTACAATCTCGGCTGTCCCCCTTCTTTGATAATGGAGTAATTATAGTGCGCTGCAAATCGTTTGGTCACTCTTTCCTTTTCCAGATCACAATGCATAATTGTGTCAGTTTCGCCAAGATTACTTCCCCTGTATATTTGAATAGTTCGACTGGAATATTATCTAGAGCCGGGAAGTTCCCATTTTTCAGTTGTTTTGTCGCCAAATTCATTTCTTCGATCTCAGGTTCTTATTTGTGATCATCGATATTTATCCACTACTCTATTTGTAAGTCCTTTTTATATAACTTCTTCGTGTATTCTTCCCATCTTTTTGTGATCTCTTCTATTGTTGTATTTATTTTGTCGTTCTCGTTCCTAACATTCAGCATTGTCGGTTTACACTCCGTGGTCATATTTCGGATGAACAGGAAAATTTCTTAAGATCTCCATTTGTTATTATGTTCCTCCACTTTTCCGTTTTTTTCTTGAATAAACTTTTCTTTATCTTGTCTTGGTCTGGGCTGGAATCCGCGTAGAATTTTCTAACTTTCGTCTGGTCATTTGCTTTCTTTGCAGAGAAATATAATGTTTGAAAAGAAAGAAATATAAGGACACCGTTGTACATAATAATAATAATAATAATAATAATAATAATAATAATAATAATAATAATAATAATAATTACGAGAAAAACGAGAAACCAAATGAAGAGTCTAGTGATCAAGTACAAAATACCCCCCATTACGTCAAATTTAAAAAAAATTCAGCGACGCTATCTAAAATTCTAGGTATTTATAAAACACTTTAAGAAAAATACAAAGGTGAAAATCAAACTCCAAACAAACAGTTTCCGAGATAGACGAGAATCAAAATAAAGCGTATAGTAATAAAGAACAAAACAGCCCCCCATTACGTGACAAATTTGGAAAAATATTAATTTCCGCGCTGCCATCTGTAATTCTGGGTGTAAGTAAAACACTTTAAAAGAAATACAAAGGTGAAACCAAACTCCAATCAGAACCATAGTTTACGAGAAAAACGAGAAACAAAATAAAGCGTCTACTGATAGAGTCCAAAATACCCCCTGAATACGTGAAAAAATTGGGAAAAATTTAATTTAGGCGTATTGTGTTTAAAACTGGTATATAAGGAGAACGTGATACGAGAAATGGAATGGAGGAAACTAGAATCCCGTCAAAATATTAGTTTCGGAAATACATGCGAAATACGACATCGGCTAAATACCAAAGTTCACAATACCCCCCATTACGTGACAAAATTGGGAAAAATTTAATTTCCGCGTATTGTGTTGAAAACTGGTATTGAAGGAGAACTTGATACGAGAAATTGAATGCAGCAAACTAGAATCCCAACAAAATATTAGTTTCGGAGTTACATGCGAAATACGACATCGGGTAAATACAAAAGTTCAAAATAACCCCCATTACGTGACAAAATTGGGAAAAATTTAATTTCGGCGTATTGTGTTGAAAACTGGTATATGAGGAGAACTTGATACGAGAAATTGAATGGAGCAAACTAGAATCCCGTCAATATATTAGTTTCGGAGTTACATGCGAAATACAACATCCACTAAATACCAAAGTTCATAATACCCCCCATTACGTGATAAAATTGGGAAAAAATTAATTTCGGCGTATTGTGTTGAAAACTGGTATGTAAAAAGAAATTGATACGAGAAATTGAATGCAGCACACTAGAATTCCGTCAAAATATTAGTTTCGGAGTTACATGCGAAATACGACATCGGGTAAATACGAAAGTTCAAAATTCCCCCCCCCCCCCGCCATAACTTGACAAAATTGGGAAAAAATTAATTTCGGCGTATTGTGTTGAAAAATGGTACATAGGGAGAACTTGATACGAAAAATTGAATGCAGCAAACTAGAATCCCGTCAAAATATTAGTTTTGGAGTTACATGCGAAATACGACATCGGGTAAATACAAAAGTTCAAAATTCCCCCTCCGCCATAACGTGACAAAATTGGGAAAAAATTAATTTCGGCGTATTGTGTTGAAAACTGGTACATAGGGAGAACTTGATACGAGAAATTGAATGCAGGAAACTAGAATCCCATCAAAATATTAGTTTCGGTGTTACATGTGAAATACGACATCGGGTAAATACAAAAGTTCACAATACCCCCCCCCCCCATTACGTGACAAAATTGGGAAAAATATTAAATTCGGCGCTGCCATCTGAAATTCTGGGTGTAAGTAGAACACCTTAAGAAGGTGAAAAGCAAACTCCAATCAGAGCCTGTATCTTTGAATAGTTCGATTGGAATATTATCTACAGCCGAGACTTCCCATTTTTTAGTTTTTTGTCGCCCAATTCAATTCTTCAATCTCAGGTTCTTATTTGTAATCATCTATATTTATTCACTACTCTTTTTGTAAGTCCTTCTTATATAACTTCTTTGTATATTCTTCCCATCTTTATGTGATCTCTTCTTTTGTTGTATTTATTTTGTCGTTTTTGTTCTTAACATTCGGCATTGTTGGTTTACACTCCGAGGTCATATTTTGGATGACCTGGAAAGTTCTTCATATGTTGTTATGTTCTTCCACTTCTTCGCTTTATTTTTTTTTTAAAATAAACTTTTCTTTATCTTGTCTTGGTCTGAGCTGGAATCCGCGTAGAATGTTCTGACTTTTGTCTGGTCATTTGCTTTCTTTGCAGAGAAATATAATGTTTGAAAAGAAAGAAATATAAGGACTCCGTTGTACATAATAATAATAACTATAACAATAATAGTAATAATAATAATAATAATAATAATAATAATAATAATAATAGTAATAATAATAATAATATTAATAATAGGCACGCGTTTGGAGTAAAAACCAAAATATGTACACTATAGTATTGCTTATATCGTACTGTATAATCCATCGAATCTTCGCTTCGATGTCTGTGTTTCCAAGATTTTGTGAAACGTCTTTACATTTCACGGAGAAAATCTTGAATTGTTCTTGAAATTCTTGAGATTATTGTCAAATTGCCGCCTTGCAAAAGATGAGGCGTCAAAAATCGTTACATTGCTGTGAACACTTTTCAGGTTTTCAGCGTCAAAGTAATATGTTGAGACCGCAAAGTGTGAAAGTGGCTTTTAGATTGTAATATCTTAGGTACTAAAAACTTAGATTTATAGAGGAGTATAGTGCACTGTAAGTCAAGTACAAAATGGTCAATGAATTGAGTGTTTATAAACATTTCTTTCAATAAAACTGCACCACTCTTCAGTGCAAGAAATCGCAGGCACAACCATTCATTTTTCATAAATTATTTTTTTCATGTCACAAACATAATGTACAAACTTTCAGAATTACGTTGGTGAGTCACAAAAGCTTTGTGTTATCTCTTTTTATCTGCCTGTTAGTCTGTACAACAGAAATTGCATGTCTGTCATAGGGACTCCCGTCTCACAGGTCTATCCTTGATTTCGGTACTTTTGAATCAATGTGAATAGAAATAATAATAATAATAATAATAATAATAATAATAATAATAATAATAATAATAAACAAAAATTACACTACAGAGAACTGCGGCTACATGCATAAAAAGAACCAAGAAGTTCAAAATTATAATTCACTTTTAGTTTACGAGATAAAACTTTCCCCAATGTTACCAGTAATTGTAAATCGCGTCATGAAAATTCCAGTCTCCTCCTCATCGCTTCGCCTCTGTCCCTGAAGCGGTGCCGTGGGAGACTTTAGATTTGCGCAGGACCTGCGGTCGCTTCCGATGACATACGAGGGTCGCTGTGTTAGGTGAGGTGTCACGGAGTTAGGTGAGGTGTCACAGCAGGAGCGGATCCAGCCGATCATTTTTCGGGAGGTGTATACTTTTGTATACCTATATTTATGTAAATAATAAATGTATTTGTTATTATATTTTATATTATTTAGAGATTCACCAGATGACACTGTATTTTGAGTAATGTCTCAAACAATTTTAAGATGGTATTCGAAGGAAGACGGAAATATGTGAAAAAGATAGTTATGTACTACTATTACAGACAGTTTACCTCGGTCTGTAATAGTAGTATAGCATCTCTAGTTTGATATCCGTGGAAAATAGATTGAGATGCAAAGTGACGAACGCTTAAACCGACTGTGTGGCTTGCGTGTCCCGCAAGTCCCGCCTACTCCGTCGGGGCTGGTCGCACGCCGCCGGGCCTGGCCGTGCCACGGTGACAGAGGGCCCACAACGGGCGGGTGGGTGACGCACGGGCGCAGAAGGGGGAGGGGGAGTGAGGTGTTTTCGTAAATTTCACTTTACGACGCTCCTATTCGTCCGATTTGCATGATTGTCACGGCGTTCGATTCAGGAAGCATGTCGCCATCGCGTTATAAGCCCACATTTTTTTAATTTGTTCTCGGAAGTTTGAGAACTAATTTCAAATTCGGGTTTTTGCTAGATTTTTGAAAAAAATGTCATCGTAGCGTAAATTCTATTTTAAAAAGGCGTCAAATGCCGTTTACAGATCGAAAATCGGACCATATGTTCAGACGTTATCGGTAAAGTAAATTTTTCTTATTTTGGTGCTGCCACGTGATGGCTACAAATTGTACTAGTGTCGGGACATTTAGCCTTAAGGGATCTTTTTTACTACCGGGCGATGCATAGAAAATATGCACAAATTCTATGTTTCATGTTTTTTATTAATGCTAATAGTTAATACCAACTTATTAAAATTATGTTAATAAGAAAATGAAAATTCCGCGTCGTAAGTAGACGAAATTAGATTAATCGTACAGACAACTTTGACAATTTGTTCAGCGTATTGAAATACTCAGGGCGGACGCAACACCACCCTTCAGTTTGTTTTTAATATCATGAAAAAACATAATTTAATAAACTTGAATTCAAAACACAATATTTTGAAACCAAATGTGCCATCATATTATTTTGTCTTTGTACCTTAACATGTCGTTATTTTTATTAGTGTTTGAGAAAGATTATTATAAACAACGACTGAAACACAAAATTAACTTCTTATTATTTAATAAGGGCTGTTTTATAACTCAGATTGTAAAAACAAACAAATATCTAATAACAAAATTATTTACATAAATCTTAAGTAAAATCTTCATTAGTATTTTTACATTAAAAATTAAAATCGATGCATTCTGCCACAGCAAAACATTGAATTACGATAGTGTGATAATTTCAACGAAACTTTTTAAATTAAATACTTTATAAAATAACAGAATACTAAATGTAAACTCGACAAGTGAATGAGGCTTTCGCGAACAATCTGTATGATTTTGCGTTAATTTACATGCAATACACATATTCATTAGACAGCATACAAAATAATTTCAGATTTTGTAACATTGCCAAATCTATTGACAAAACATTAATTTCGTTTACAATGTGAAGTGCGGTTCCATATACTTTTTTTTTCAAATGTGAAAATACGCCAAACGTGTGTTCGTGTCATTATTGGGAGGTACCTCATCACATACACCCGCCCACCCGCTTATTGACGTATCGCATTTGTTCCAATTAATCACCGTTTATAATTATCATTTAAAATAAATTATTTGAAAATTATATAAATGTTTCGAAATATCACAATGCAAATACGATATCTGTTATAAAAGTAAAGCGACCCGCCCGTCCATGGATATAACTATAAAATTTGTAACTTGGATGCATTTCCAGTTAAGTTTAAGCGTAGCTCTGGTTAATCATTTCTTTAAGAAATTCCTTTTCTTGTACAGTCGCGGGGCGACTAATCAATCTCAGCAAAGTAATGATTTGAATTGCATTTAGATTCAATATTTGAAGAATCAAGTATACCAAGTGATCGAGAAATCTCAGAGATAACAACGCAAGACATACGTCCCGAGAATGTTTTGGAATCATCCGATCACATGATGTCTGCCAGTCACAAGGCCTGGTACGCAAAATTCACCCACGAACGCATGTTAGAGGATTGCTCCAATCACCACCGCCAGATCAGTGAGTACGTTTATCACACCTCCAGACTGCAGACAGATGTCACTCTCGAGAGAAAACGGCGCGGGGGGTAACGAAGTCTAAAGGTGACAGTTCACGGAGGGAGATCCGCGCTGAGATGGTTCGTCGTCCATACGTCGGCTGTGGCTCCACGGGCCCGGGATGGAGAGAATACAGCAGGGGCGCGACGGCGCGTGGCGGAAGGGAGCGAGGCCGGTCCAGACAAGGTGGGAGCAAGGAGGCGTGTGGCAGCGTGAGGCAGAGCAAGGCAAAGAGAGCGAAAAAATGAGGAGAGGCCTGGCGAGGCGAAGTGAAGTTAAAGCTAGGGGGGAGATAATAGAAGAGAGGTGGAGCGAGGCAGGGTTAAGAGTACAGACGGGGAGAAGCTGAGGGAAACGCAGAGGCAGCGGTGGAGGAAAAGAAACGAAGTTAAGTTTGCTCGGGGAGAGATGAAGTGGTAAGGTGAGGAGAAGTGAGGTGAGGTAAAGTGAGGTGAGGTAAAGTGAGGTGAGGTAAAGTGAGGTGAGGTAGAGTGAGGTGAGATGAGATGAGGTGATGTGAAGTGAGGTGAGGTGAAGTGAGGTGAAGTGGGGTGATGTGAGGCGAATTGAAACGAGGTGAAATGAGATGAAGTGAAGTGAGGTGAGATGAGGCCAAATAGAGTGAGTCGGGTAGAGTTGGGACATGACGGGGACGGGACGAGACGTGACGTGACATGACATGACGAAGTGGGGAGAGGCAATACGAGTCTCGACAAAGTGTGACAACACCGGGAATGGAGAAACGGGGCGGGACGAAATGCGGAAAGGCGCGGCGGGGAAGGGAGGCGTTGAGGCGGGGAGTGGCGGGGCAAAGGGGCGGGGCTAGTGCTCCCCGAAAGGCGCCCAGAGACTCGTCCCGGTGGAGCGGCCTCTCAGAGCAAGGAGGTCGGATGCGGCCGTGAAGACCCGCACTCAGGCGCAGAGGGCGGCGGCGGCGGCGGCGGCGGGGGCGGGGGCGGAGATAAGCGACAGCAGCGCTCCTCCATCATGCGCCGGGCTGCTAGGCAGCGTCGGCGGAGGAAGCAAGAGCGCGGAGACGCAGGCAGATATTCGCTCAAGGAACCCGCCAGTAAATCAGGCGCGGGGCCCTCATGCAGATAGCGAAGGCGGCGGAGAGCGCACGCATTCCGCTAAATTAACTGCCAGCCTCGACCCGCCCCCTAGCGAAGGCGGCGGTGGAGGCGGATTGGGGGTGGGGCAGGACAGAGGCGGTGGGGGTGGCGGTGGCAGGGGCGGTGGCGGCGGGGGCGGTGGTTGCGGTGGTGGTGGCGGCGGTGATTGCGGTGGTGGAGGCTGTGGCGGCGGCGGCGGCGGCGGCGGTGGTGGTGGTGGTGGTGCTGGTGGTGGCGACGGCGGCGGTGGAGGTGCTGGTAGTATCGGCGTTGGCGACGATGGAGCGGGCGTGGGCGGGGCGGGCGTGGGCGCGGGAGCGGGGACGGGGAGGGTCGGGACGGGCGCGTGCGCGTGGGGGAGGGCGTGGGCGTGGGCGGCGTCCTCGTCCTCTGCCCCCACCCCCGCGCACTGCTGTCCGCACCCGATAGTGCCCCGCCCATCACCCTCTTCCCAGGGGCGCAAGACTAAGAAGGACGATCTGCTGTGAAGTTCGTGCCTCTCCGGGGCCGGGTTCAGAGTGGATGCTGTCACTGCGCTCTCGTCCAGAGAGTTTCGGATAGCACCGGCCACCTCCATTGCGCCGCACGCGCTGCTGCGTGGAATCCATTAAATATAACGAGCGAAATATGAACCACAAAACTGGATGTTTGTGGACTGTGAATAATGCATATCAAGTTATTCTTTTACAAATTAGATAATTGTACGCGTAATATTGATGAAAAGAGTGGGATTCACAATGTAGAGATGTATATTCGTAATTTGTTAAGGAATCCTACAACGAACATTGAACAGTCTAGCGCAGTATGACAATGTCATTACGTCATCTTTAAACGTGCCATGCACTAAATTATTTGAAATGTTTAATGATACCATTCATGATCTATAACTTGATCCAACTAAAAAATACCATTTACCGAACGGAAGGTCTGGTAACACATAAGATTGTAACAAGATTGAAATAAAATTGTTACAAAGTCGAGATTTTCCTCTTCAGTCCTGTCGCATGCGTCAAAAATTTAGAAGGGTTCCGTGCTGCTCTTGGAGTCCCGACCACGTCACTTACCCCCTGACAGGCAAGGACGTCTGTACAGAATCCGAAACTAACCAAAGATGTTGACACAGAAAGGAAAGAAGCAAGTCCATTAGATAGAAAATTATAATAAAGGTGTCCCACAAGGGCACGAATTTAGAAAGATATGTGGAGAATATCCAATGACTATCTCTGTCTGGCAGCAGATGCTGTGTCAGTCACAACCTTTTGAAGATAAAGAGGGAGTAAATGAAGGTTCTGTGAGATTGACCCGTAAATAATAAAATAGAGAAATTTCGAACTGGTCCTCATTTGCAGCACTTGCACAACGTTGTGAAGAAAATCAATAAAAAAAATTCAATTCATTACGAAATAGTATAAAAATGATATTTAAAAAAAAATGATGAATATTTTGCTTCATTATTATAATGAATAATACTTCATTATGTTGTTATAAAGAAAACATAACAATAAGTGACATTTGCGCCTTTAATAATATTGAAAATAAACAGGACGCACGTATCAGCCAGGGTTACGTACTAACATTTTATGTTATTTATTTTTTGCACAAGTTGCATCTGCTTTTCCTGTTGAAATATTTGTTATGAGGTTAAACATCTTAATTTTCAAATTTCAATTTTATTTTAAATTCGTTAAGTCTCTCCGCCCGGAGTGCCTAGCTTTCTTTGTGGCTTCGGGCCACAGACCGGGGCAAGCACGTCCTGCGGGCTGACGCAGGCTACAGGCGCCATGAAAATATGATGTGCAGCCGCCCACGTAGTGACTCGACATCGCCCACGCCGCCCGCGCCGTTCCGCACATCACGCCCACGCGGCGCGCCGTGGCGGGCGAAGTCCCCGCAGGGATTCGAGCTCTCGCCTCTTGGTGTCACAGAGGGATCCACTACTATCGCCAACGTTGCACAAAACGGAGCCAAACGTGAATGTAATTTTCGGTGTGAGATTTTGACGATGAGGTATACCAAAAATTTGTTTTCTCAGCTGCTTTGATTGGTCTACACAATTTAGCATTTATCCGGTGCCATATGGTCTTCACGGTTTCATATATATTGCGGTTTATTTGATGGTATTCGAGATATGATTTTTTTCTTAGTGCGTTCAATAAACATTTGAAGATTGTAAAAGGGTATTTGCACAACAAAGGTTTTGTAGGATTCGCCTTTTTGTTTCTTCAAAACATTTATTTTCCGATTGCTCTAATTTTAGCGTTAGGCATGATATGTCGTCATGAGAAAATATTATAAATTTTTTACCATTTATTAGTATTATTATGTTAATTATATTCTTTATATATTAAGTAAAGTTAATATTATTTTCTTTGAATGTCATTTATTATTTCAAAGTAAATTTAATTTATTAACACCTACATTTAATATTTATAGTTTCTTTCAAAGACGTTTTATATTTATCACCTTATTTTACCGCAACATCTTTGTATTTCCCGACTCTCACGTCAGTAGGGAAAACAATTCAGTTCGGCAGTAAATATTTAAAAATAGAAACCTCAACTGGAAGAGTAAATAATAATAATAATAATAATAATAATAATAATAATCATCATAATAATAATAATAATAATATTTTACTACAATAATATGCAATTAAAATGTGTACTACAAAAATGCATTTCTAATAAGTCGATTGCAGTATCTACGTTTTTTGATTAAGTATCAATATTTCTGCTCAAGAAATTTATTTCGCGGTGTTAAAATTAAAGGGGATATATTACGATCAAGGGAAATACGGTCAGCTTCACCGCGAACACTTTCGTGAAACGATGCATTCGAGAGTCCACCGGAGGGGGAGAGGCTTCGTAGCCGGGCGGAGCGTTTGTGTTTGGAGTCCCTCGCCCCGGGCCACGCTCCTCGCTCACGCGTGGCCGCGCCGCCGCCGTCTCACGCCAACACTTTTGGCGAGAGCGGTACTCGGGCGCGGGCCCTCGGGCTGGCCGCGCCTCTTCTGCACTCAATTGCCGCTCCTTTGTATCGTGATAGCGGCGGGCGGTCACGGCGACGGGCAGCGACGCCCCGGGCGGGGGCGGGGGCGAAGGCAGGGGCAGCGCCGGTGGCGGCGGGGGCTCCCAAGACAGTCGGCAGGGAGGGGGCGTGTGAGGTGGGCGGATCGGGTGTGAACGGGTATGGCGGGCGGCATAAGCGGGGTGGGTGGGATGGGGGCGGTTGTGGCGGGCGGCTTCGGTGGGGACGAGTAGGGTGTGTCAGGCGGGTAGAATGGACCGGGGCGGTGGCGGGGGGCGCGGTCGGGTTGGGGGCGAGGTGGTGGCGGGGACGGGTAGCGGAGGATATGGCAGAGGCGGCGATGAATGGGTGCTGGCCAGTGGGAGGCCGTTAGGACGGTCGAGAGGGGGAGAGTGGACGGATCGGCAAGGAGGTGTTTAGAAGCCCCACCGATAGAGAGCAGAGCAGTGTCGAGCTAGTTCGCGCCGTCGCTGGGTGGCGCTGCTGTGAGCTTCCTGGGTGGGCAGCAGTTGCCAATGGAATCAGGTCGCCAGAAAAGTCATTGAATGCGTAGATAGATTGAATATTATGAAACTAATATGGGGTTGTCAGTGATTGGGTTTAATAGAGGAACCCCTGTGAGAAAAAGACGTTTCAGAATCATGTATAAAAAAACCTATAGTATCCTGAGTGCTTGAAATTACGTAGTACATTTTCCAATAAGTTCTCAGTAATGAATAAAAAGTCACTCTCAATGCGTTTATTCCTATCAACAGTTATCTAATTTATTGATTTTATAATGTCCGTCGGAAATGTTAATATACATTGTCATCATTGATCAGACAAATTAACTTTCTAACTAATAATCAATAATAATCAAAACTACATTTCCTACAAAATACGGTTCGGTCCCCAAGTGCACATTTGAATCATATACAAAGGAGGCACAGGGGTGAAAGAAATACAAATTTTCACTGCATAACTGTCGTTTTAAGTCAGTGAGCAGCTTTATTTTTTGAATAAACGGTTGTAAAATATACTAAAATAAAGTTGTGGAACAGTGACAAATTTATTCTAATGCATTTACACGACTTTGAACTTACACAGAATGTCTTTAAGACAAAACCCAGAGTAATGCAAATCAATACAACGCTCTAAAACATGAAACAACAAACAAAAACGAAATAACCAAGTCCAGTTTTTAATATTAGGCAAACAATATACTATTCCATACTACTGAATTCTTCACAAGTTGTAGCATTTTAGATTTGGTGTCTCATCGAAAAACGAAGTCGCTTGCCGTTCGTCGTCTACGATATCGGCGCAAGGGTCTTCCCGTCAAACCGTCTGAAAACGTGAATGGTCCTTCCCTACACTTCGCAGCCGAGGCCACTCGGCCTCTCAAAGCCTGCTTCTCTCATTGCCAGCCATTGGGCGAACGTTGCCGGGCTGCTCGCGTGGCCAAGAGCCCCATAATGGGCGATCGCAGCGCGTCGAGGCGAAGCAACGCCCTCGAAACAGCGCGCGAGCGAGCGCTGTGTGCTCGAGCAGGGCCCGGCAACTCTCCATCAGAATTGCTAGAAGTTGCTACCATAGGGTGCGCTAGTGTCGCTGCGACACAGCTGCTGGTAAGACTCGCCAACTTTCGCACATAAAAATTGGTCAAGAAATACGAATAGACTTTGGTTATGAGCGATTTCTGTAATAAATTACAAAAGAAGTTAAATACTAGATGTTTATCTTCTAAAATTCATTTATTCATAATAATACACGCGTAAAAGAAAAGGTAGCGCGAACAGCGGCGCGATCTTTTGTATCAAGCGCGTGTGTGTTTGCGTCCCGAGAACCCACGCACGATTTAAATAACGTTGGGAGCAGTTCGTATTTTAGTTCGTGTAAGAAGGTGATGCTCTAGAGCACGCCACTGTAATGGTCCCCACCACGTTATATGGGAGTTACAGAGCCCTTTGCTCGAGGGCGTTCGCTTAATGGGGAACGCCTCCGCTAGGAAAGTGAGAAGGACGAGCGAATTCGCAAGCCCAGAATGAAGCAGATTTTCAATAATTTCAAATTTTTACTCATGTTATTTTATTAGTTTTAACATTTCTTATAGGGCTTTTATCCAATCATCAGCCGGTTACCCACCATGGGCTTCTCGTATCTGACGTCAGCGAGGCACCCCGCGACAAAATACATGGGAGGTAAGGGACGAACAACCACGCCCAAGGTGGGACTCGAAGCTGCAACCTTCCGGATAAAAGCGGTGAGACGGTACACGCTCTTAGATGTTGCGGGGATAATGTGTTAATTAATCATGATATTAAAAGAAATGGTGTCGCTATTACGAATATTTATTCAACTCACGGAGATAGGAATACGTGTAAATAATTTAATATGTATTGCGAGCTTAATGATTCAAGAGTTGGGGTGATATGACTCTTCACAAAACATCATTACAGACATTATTACGAGAAATTTCTACAGGATGTCCCAATAAATGTTACAAACTTCTAGGGAATGTAGAAGGGGGTCGAAAGTGACCATGTTTTGCCAAAATACAAAAGAAATCTCATACTACGAAGTTTAACATGTAATATTTTGTCCTTGTTGGTAGAGTATTCATCGTGCCCTGGTGTTTGACAGAGACATGAACTGACGCAGTCAAAGTCTTCCTATCGCTGCCAACCATTAGCTTACGACCAGTGACCTAATAATCAGTACGTATAATTATTAATAAAATAAGAGTACACACATTGTTTATTACTGCAGATTCGGACTGCTTACTTTTACGCTTACTAATATTGGGAAAGTTTCGAGGTCAATAAGTTGATTTCATGTTTCATCTTCATGAGTCATTTTACAATCTTCCCTCTTCACCAAAGACTACATTTTCTGACATCCTCTTTTCTCTGGTTAAGTTAATATTTTGTTTCATAAACCTTCAACGGTGGAATTAAAAAGAGAAAGACATAATACCGGGTTCATTCTTTACGTTTCAAATATTTATTTATTGTTGTCGGTAAGGTAAATAAAGTCATTTACATCTTGCATCTTCTACTCTTTAAAATAGTTGAACTCTTACTTTTACATTTTACAAGTAGAGCTAGCAATAGAATGTGGCAGTGAAATACGATTGCTTTGTGTTAGATATTTTTGGTGTACTATATTCTAGAACAAAGAGCTTCAATGAATGTTGTGTTTCCTTCGCTATTCACATGGCATTAAAATATGCACAGAATATAAATTGAAGGAAAATCTTAATTAGAACTATGAGAACAAAAATAATGTTGCCAAAAAATTAAAATTTATGTCGGTGGACGAGAGGTAGAATTTCTTACTTTTAATGAGGTAAAACATACGTGTTTGTTTAATGCGGCTTACCCTCAGACCTCAATTTCAAAGATACAGAGTGCTTAGAGAGGCTGTTTTAAACAATCTTCACACAATAATTTACGTAACTAATGTGTCAGATAATACCTTCATTAAAAATTAGATATGTTTCGAATGCGGAGGAAACTAGTTATTTTTATTATATTCCACTGAGAAAGAACTGGACTTTGTTATTTTAAACAAATATTTTAAAATGGAAAAATCATACATAATTTACTGTTTTCTTATCTAAAAACCCTCTAAACGTCATATGCCATTTCTAAACGTCCCCGAGCATGTTTATTAAAAAGGACAAACCAGCTTACGAATTAATAGCCTCCTCAGCGCAGTGAACTAGCATTATTTTCTCTCTCCGTATGTCTTCCATTCTATCGTTCTTTCACCCTCGCACGGTTACGCTAAGAAGTACGTGGGTAGACCACAAGCAAATCGAAATCCACGGACCGAGGGGAAATTGCGGTCGACGTCGCCAAGGAGAAACGAAAGTTCCAAAGCGAAGACGCGGAAGTATGAGGGCGGTTCGTCCCCTCCGGATGAGGACAAGTCCTCGCAGGGTCGCAGTCCTCACTCAGTTCTCAGCCGCTACCCTCAGCCTCCCAGCCGAAGTCAATAAAAGCGATAAAATGTTCGGCTCAACATTCCTCTGTCTGCGGGCGGATAAAGACAAACATGACTGTGAAAGCTTTTCTCTGTACCGCACATAATCGTCCTTTTTCTTCCGCCTCTTCTTTTCCAAAGTGCGCTTTTTCCCTACTCTCGAAATACTCTACCCTTCTCATCTCGTATTTATTTTTTGAAGAAAGAAAAAAATGTAGGCGGAAGTTTGTGAAAGGAAAAGTAAACTACGATTCTTTCCTTGAAGTCTTCTCGAATCCTCCGATTTTTTTCTGGTTCATGGATATATTTCTTTGTACATGGTTAATGGCTTGGTAGTGGTACTGTGTTAATGGCTGTGCCATCGTCTTGTATCTTTATAGTAAAATTTACCAACATTTTATTTCACCTTCATAATAAAAAAAATCTTGTTTTTTTCAACGTAATAATTTACCGTGAATTTTATCACAGATTTGCCACGGAATAATTGCGGTCAATTATTCAAATCATGCCAGAAACCATTCACGATCCAGTCCGATGACGAGATTGTTACAAAAGACCATGAGGTTTGAAATAAAATCTGAAGACATATTTCATCGACCTGATGGTGTGTATTTATTCTGCCCGGTCTGGTTTAGCTTTATTTACATTAGTAAACACGATATCCATTGTATATTGTAATATAATTGAACGAAACCAGTTTAAAAGCCCAATGACCAAATGGAACATATCTACGAGTAATCAATTTTATTTTCGTATTGTTCGTTACAATTCTGGGATGCTGTGGAAAAGAGTTTCTTGATTGGCAACTTTTTAACAGACGTCTGTTGCTCCAGTCTTTTTAGATAAAATACTCAAAGAATTAAACGATCAACACGAAGAATGTTTTATTATTTTCTCCATTATCTATTGACATTGCACAGTATAAATATGATCACCATATTAACATTGTTCAGTTACCTTTCACTAGTATGAGAACAAATTGCGCATGACAACTAAAATAATGTTACAGAAATGTGATTATCATCTCATAAATTCACGGGAAACTTTTTGAAACAGCCACCCAACCATACTTTTAAACATATGACATTAGACACCTTACATTTTTTTAAAAAATTCGCGCTCCTACATCAGACATCACAATGGTAGACATGGCCGTACCAAATCGATCTTCCTCTAGCAAATCAACGCAATAACGTTTCATTACATTTTCCACATCACACCAGTTGTAGTATTTCGCCTGAGGAGTCCGCAGCTTGAAACCGCGGAGTCACACGAGCTACGCGTGATTGCCCGGGGAGGGAGGTAGGCCGACGATTACAGATTCAATTTAGTTTACAGAGGCGCTGGCGACGGGGTCTCCGGCCGGCGGGATGGCGGACGGCCGATGCCTCATAAGGGCTCCGGGCCGGCGGCGGGGGCGGATCCGGGGCGGGACGGGGGGGGCGGGGGTGTGAGCGGGGGTGGGGACGCGTCTAGAGGCGGTGGCGACCGCGCCTGGGCCGCCAAGTGGCGCTGAATTTTTCATGGCCCTCTCTCGTCGCGCGCACAGTGCCGCTGTTGTTTCCCGCAGCTCGTCCCCGTCCCGTCCCGTCCCTCCCCGCCGCGCCCCGCCACGCCGACGCTCGTGTGTGAGCGCGCGGGTGGGCGGGCGAGCGAGCGAGCTCTTGCCCCCAGCCTTTATGTTTTTAGCCCCCGGTCTCATTTCGAGCCCCAAACGCGAGGGCCGGCGCGAGCACAAGGGCGGCGGCGGCGGCGGCAGTGACGGTGGAGGAGGCTAGGGCGACGACCTCGGGACATTGGTGGAGGCGCTTGTGGCTGTGTGGCCGGGCGATGGCGGTGGTGATGGCGGAGGGAGATCGTGGAGCGATGATTGTGGCGGTGGCGGCCTCGGCTGTGGTAATGGGAGCGGCGGTGGTGGTGGTGGTGGTGGTGGTGGTGGTGGTGGTGGTGGTGGTGGTGGTGGTGGTGGTGGCGGTGGCGGTGGCGGTGGCGGTGGCGGCGGGGGTGGCGGCGGGGGTGGCGGCGGGGGTGGCGGCGGGGGTGGCGGCGGGGGTGGCGGCGGGGGTGGCGGTGGCGGTGGTGGCGGTGGCGGTGGTGATGGTGGTGGTGGTGGTGGTGGTGGTGGTGGTGGTGGCGGTGGCGGTGGCGGTGGCGGTGGCGGTGGCGGTGGCGGGGTGGCGGGGTGGCGGGGTGGATGAGGCGGTGGCGGTGGCGGTGGCGGTGGTGGTGGTGGTGTGGGGTGCTGGCGAGTGGAAGAGTGGGTGCGGGCGACCCTTTGCTCGAAGGGGAAACTCTAATTTCCGGGAAAATAAGATATCCTAGCTGAGAGGCGTTTTAAAGCTGGAGGTCTTTCCGGCCTACATAATTAAAACCAACACACTGTTCCCGTCGCAGTTGCCACGTCGTACATACAAGTCTTTCGTACCGAGCTCATGCAGATAAAACGCTCGGAAGAAGCAATTTGTATTCCGAAACCGTACTCTTATTTATGAAGAGACTTTCATCATTATTCTCATGATGCAAACTGTAAGTAGTCTTTAGAAGATTCGAGATAAGATAACCCGCGTTTATTATGAATTTTTGAAGAGTTCGTTTTAATGCAATCTCCTCAGTGTTTTCTAGATATCAGCTTACAAAAAATTAAACTTTATAAATTGTAAACTAACAAATTTACTGTAATGAACGCCATCTCATAAGTGAAAAACCCTTTTTAATGAACCTTTTCACATGGTTTGTTTTCATTTCTGTTCCCTGTATACATCCAAATGAAAATTACTTATTCAAAATTTACTTTCCAAATGTTCGTCCACAAGTTTTCCCTCTTTTATAATTAAAGTGGTTAGAGGCACCATCTTTTGTGGACACATTTAGAAAATGTATTGAAAGCGCCATCAAAGAGACAGAAACAGGTGATATAATTATGTTCAAACGTAAGTAAAGTCTAATTGTGCCTGTATGCATAGCCTTACTTGAATTTTCATCCAACAAAATGTAAAGTGAAGTATATTTGTATTTCAGTCAAAAGATTCTGACTATATATTATCGTCATGAATAAAACGGAAACGATAAGTTTTCAAAGACAGGAGTGATAATGTATCTTGAACCGAAATGTACTTAAATTTCAAAACATGACAAGAATAAAATTCTTATTATTATCATCACTTCAAGCTCATTTTCCCAACCTTTAAATGAAAATACACTGACGTGCGGCTACATTGCTGTCTCTTTTCTCTACATAGCCCCGAATTTATTAGAAAAAAAATGATAAAATTTCATTGTAAGTTTATCACTTACAATGAAAACAATTAGGTGAATCGTATTTATTTGCATAAGACAGATACGAAAAGAAAACCGTCTTAAATTTAAGCTTTGAGCAGTTTTTTATGAGAATACATTAAAAAACCCCAACTCACAGCGCCAACACTGAAAAATGAAAGGTGTCGGAAACATCTGTTCAAACACATTTCTCTCCCCCACACACTTTTCCGCAGAACACCGGATAAGAACGTAAAATTTCAGAAAGCTCCTTAGTTCTTTATTTAACCGCGAGATGGGGCAGTCCGTTTGCATGGCTCGCTTTCCCCCCCTGTCGCGACGCCTAGCTTCCGGATTGGCAGCACAAACATTTCTCGCGCAGCTATTTCCTTAACGGCCGCCTTAATGCCTCGTAGCCCGCCTTTAGTTACATCTTTGGGGACCATTTTTCGAATCGATTTTCTCATTTGAGCTCCCTTTTCCGCGCCTTGTTCCCCTCTCCCGCGCGCTAAGATTGCGTGCCAAGATTTTTTTCTGTCACGGCTTTCCGCGCTGAAGCGACCTCTGCCAGGGACACACAGGCGGGGGGTTGTCGGGTGGTTAGGTGGAGGGTGGGGGATGGGGTGGGGGTGGCGTGACCTCGAGGTTCGTCGTCCCGACGTCGCGGCGGCGGCTTCATCGGGAGGAAATGATAGATAAACGGAGAAACGACGTATGGTGTGGCGAAGTTTATGGGTGCGGGGGAAGGGAGACGGAATTTCTGGGAAAATGTTTCGAAGAAGGCGGAGAATGGAGAATTGAGGACATGGCGAGCGGGAGGAGCGGGGAGAGGAGATGAAGGAAGGGGGTGTTGAAGTTGCGAGAAGGGAACTGATTGGATGAACGATGTGGGGCGGTTCTGGGCTAAATGGATCACGTGTCTAGTTAAGGAGGCGGACGACAAATGTGAGTTTCCAACGCTTTGTAATCAGCCAGCCTTGTGCCTGATATCGAGCTATCAATTTAAATATTTCTAAAGCATAACATTTACAATGACACAATGCTATTAATAGAATAATTCAGAAAATACATTTTAAGGCAATCACATATTACAAATAACGAACTTTCATTTCAGGTAATCACAGTATACACGTTTAACTATATATAGGGTAAATGAAAATAAATGATATAATGTTCAATCATTGAAATAACATTTATTTGAATTCCAGGTAAAATTTTTGAGATTCTTCACTGCCCTACCTGCCATGATAAAAAGGTAGAGTTAAGAAATGAATAATCTACATCGGCGACTCAACAATCGAGAAGACAGCGTTTTGCTTTGTTATTTTTTTTCCTGCGACAGAATACGCTTAGTGGGCGTGTAAGATACCAGTAAACGAGTTATATGTTGTCCACGATCCGGAATGTGAACATACAAATATGATCTATATGTAATTTCTGTATTTTGATTAAATTTTGAATATATAATTTTGTTTATAAGAATAACGTATTATGAAGTCCGGACATCTAATACTATTCATTGTTTCTAATGCTGTGATGGTTAAGGAAGTAGTTTTTGTTAAAAGGAAAACGTGGCTCAGTTCTGTTATTTGAAGTTCCTGGAGTTTCACGTTTTCATTCCATGCTCAGTGGGTATAAAATTCCAGTGCGGTGACAAATCATCACAATTAAAAAACTTCAACACTTCTAATGTCTTTGATATAAATCTTAAAACAATGAAAAAATGTCCATAAAGTTTGCGAGACAGGAGGCCGGCTCCTGCGTTGAAGCACTGGTGGTTCGGGCACGGACACAAGGACTACTGACAGCAGGGATGGTTGAGATATAGGCAAACGACGAGAACGAGGCAGGTGACGGCAAACGTCCAGGCAGCTAACGTCAAACGACGAGGGTTGAGACGGTAAACGACGAGGGTTGAGACGGCAAACGACGAGGGAGGAGAAGGCAAACGACGAGGGAGGAGAAGGCAAACGACGAGGGAGATGAAGACAAACGATGAGGGAGGTGACGGCAAACGACGAGGGAGGTGACGGCAAACGACGAGGGAGATCAAGGCAAAACGACGAGGGAGGTGAAGGCAGACGAGGGAGGTGACGGCAAACGACGAGGGAGGTAAAGGCAAACGACGAGAGAGGAGAAAGCAAACGACGGTGGAGGTGAAGGCCAACGACGAAGGAGGTGGAGGCCAACGACGAGGGAGGTGAAGGCAAACGATGAGGGAGGTGAAGGCAAACGACGAGAGAGGAGAAAGCAAACGACGATGGAGGTGAAGGCCAACGACGAAGGAGGTGAAGGCCAACGACGAGGGAGGTGAAGGCAAACGACGAGGGAGATGAAGGCAAACGACGCGGGAGGTGAAGGCAAACGACGAGGGAGGTGACGGCAAACGACGGGGGAGGTGAACGCAAACGACGAGGGAGGTGACGGCAAACGACGAGGAAAGTGACGGCAAACGACAAGTGAAATGACGGCGAACGCTAGTAGAGGTGACAGCAAAGGACGAGGCAAGTGACGGCAAACGACAAGAGAAATGACGGCCGACGAGGGAGGCGGCGTCAATCTACGAGAGAGGCGAATCCAGACGACGAGCGGCGGATTTGACGAAGGCACCAACCGGGCTTGACTGTTACTGAGTTGACGAGGACGGCGTCCAGGGAGGCGAGCGCAGCGGCATGGCCAGCGTGCGGCCGGCAGCGGCGGGCGCGGCGGACCAGCGTGTGGCGGGCGGCGGGCGCGCGGGCCTACGAAGCGGAGGGTACAGCGCGGCGCGTGGAAGGAAGGGCGCGGGCGATAAATCTCCGTGTGTGTGACGCGAGCCCTTTGTGCCCTGCGCGGGAGGCGCCTGCGTCGACGCCGGCGAGAAGGGCGGTCGGGCGCCGGCCGCGCGCTGCAGCGGCCGGCCGGTGGAGGACATTCTGTGCGCGACGCCAGGCGGAGATGGCCGCGCCTGTTTTCGCGTTGGGAAATGATGGAAAGTGGCATTGCATCTCATAATTTCGTTTATACGTATAACGTATTATGACGTCCGGACATCGAATACTATTTGTTGTTTCTAATGCTGTGATGGTTCAGGAAGTAATTTTTGTTAAAAGGAAAATGATTCAGCTTACAAATTAATAATTTAGTCTCTGGAATGCCTTGGTGTCTGTTCGGTGCATATGACCATTTCATTATATTTGTAATAAATACAACAATTTTGAGAAAGAAAAGAAAGATCAATCTGTAATGATTTCATGATTCTTTTTTGATTTCTTGATCTCGTGATATTGACGTAAAGTTTGTGTAGATATCGATTTTTACTTACGTTTGAGGCGGTGTCAATATACAATAAGTTATAGCGGTATATGCGGCATATAGCGTCAATAAATAATAACATTAATTGAAATTATCCCCAATTCCGTTTAATTGGCAAGAAAAATACAAATTACAAAATAACAAATTAACATTGCAATAATGCATTTTCAATTATAGTATTTTTTGTTAAATGAAATATATTTTCAAATATTAGTTCTTCAAAAAATGGTCATGTACATATTTATAAAAATATGAGTGGTTTGGTGTAAAAAATTCTTATTTCCCATTAGATTCGAACACGACAATGACATTCGGCGCAGCGAGACGGCAGTTGTAATTCTGTGAATTCCGTCTCATTGTTGGGACGTGCTTTAGTTGTACGAAACAGTTTTAATTGTCGAATTTGTGTTGATATTTGCTTGAAAATATTTAGTTTTCGTACATACTTTTCTACGATTTCTAATGAGGTTTATAAAAAAAATGATGACTGAGATGAGTTAAATAGTACTGAAATTTTACGTAACCTTAACTAGGGGCGAGAAAATATGTAGCGTTCTAGCACTAGTTTAAATATTATTTTTTGCTTATTACGGTTTCAGAATAGTATAGGAAGTTTCCATAAGGATTGAAAAATTAAAAAAACGACCGAGTCGCTATAACTTCTGTTGCTATTAGATTATTTAGCGATACAATTTGGTAGTCTCCGCTGCATTCGATTATCCAGTTAAAATGAATTTAAGGTTAGGTAATCATGGATTGATTACTAATTTCATGTTTCCGGGCGCGTTAACTGCTACATCCATTAGTCTTGTAAGTGTTGCGGATGTTTTGTCACGAGAGGTGGCGGTGTTCCTCATCCGCTGGATGGTGAGATCTGGTTCAGATCCTGACCATCATTACCAAAATCCTGCCGTCATCGGAATTACAACTAAAGAATCTTCTGGTCTGAGGGACTGCAGTGAATTAGTTGATGTCCTACGCCACCTCAACCGGTAGACAGACATAGAAATTTAATTAGCAACTTACAGCAACACCGAGTGTGAATTTCTAAATTTGAGAACCTATTCCTGAATTCTCGGCTATCCGGGAGACGCCGCGTCGTTGGCTGGGTCGCCTCGGTGGTCGTTGGCTGGCACCCCAGCCAACGACGCGGCGTCTCCCGGATAGCCGAGAATTCATGGATTCAAGCCGCGGAAGCTTACGTATACAACCTATTCCTGGTTATAAAGGGAATGCCGGAAAGGAAACCATCTAAAATTTAAAATAAAAGAATTAAATTGTGTTATACTATACATTATATTGAATTATTAACATGAAAGTTTGATTTCATCCCGTTAATTTTGGCGGGTCACCCCTAGTTTATCATAATTGTGTCGAAATATAAGACGTTTCATTTGCATAATTTGTGTAATTAATATGATAAGTAATATTCAACTTTGTTTTTCATTTGAGAAAGTCCTTCCGAATGGGGTTATGCTTGATATCGTATCAGATTCTGAACCACACAGACTTGTAATCCTTCTAACGACCGTCAGTGTAGGGACGATTAGAAAACGATTGTGTACAGAAACATTGGATATCAACTGACAAATCGATCATTAAACTTTCGGATGTTGCAAGAAAAACCAATGAAACCAAATTCAAAGTAAAACGAAATCAATCCAGGACAAATATTAAATATAAACTTTGAACAGCAAGCAATCCAAAAGAAGTGTTCGCTGCAGGGCTGAATACATCTTGGTGAGCCTGGTGAGGAACAGGCCGTTTGTTTCACAGCGAGCCAAAACGCAGGCAGCTAAAGAGATTGATCGCGCAGGAGGCGTAGGCGGAAGGCAGGACAGATGCGAGCGGAGGCGAGGCCAAGCGGGGAATCGAGTATCAACCCCGCGAAGACCGGAAGTGGCTATTGGACGCAGCGGAAGCGAGCGCACGCCTGCGTGCGCCTCCGTCGTTCGGCAGCGCGGGTGGGCGCTCACGCCAGGGAGGAAGTGAGCTCGTCTGGGTCGAAGGCGACGGGGGCAGAAATGACAACAACGCTCACGGAATGAGGTGTCGAAGTAATCATGAAGACGTGGACGGTGGCACGAGAGCGAACGGAGGAAGCGGGGAAGTCAGGGATGCTTCCGAGGTACGGGTGGAAGACGAGGGTAGCGAGGCAAAAGACCGGGAGCATGGTCCAATCGACGGCGGTAAAGGTGTTGGAGATGTTCGTTATATAGAGAGATTACTGCTTTGGCAGCTACTGCTTGGCCATTGTTAGCAATATAACTGCAAGTTACGTCCAGGCACTCAATTTGTCAGTTCGTTCGTCTACAGTTAGCTCATTTGTAAACAGATTCATCACTATCCCTTGCAATGTCATCGCCCTACATGACTTTCATTTGTTTCCAGACCTGTCAAAGTTGACCCGGCTATAAAAAAAAGGAGATCCATAAACGGAATCTGTGTTGGTAAATAGAATTTGAATATATTCATATGTTTGAAGAGTGATAAAATAAATCCTTAAATGATTGTTAATAAGAGTAATTCCTCCATAGTAGCAGTAGTGATGGTGTTGATAGTGGTAGTGATGATCAAGGTGGTGGTGGTGGTAATGGTGACGCCTCATTAGCGTATGAGTTGGAGAGGGCCATGAAGAGGCGACTGCGGCGGAGGCAGAGGATAAAGTGGAAATGTCAAGAGACTAAAGGTCAACGGGAAATCAGATGATGCGAGGTGCGAACGGATGCAGTAGGGGCGTGAGCGGATGCTTCGGAGTGTGCGGTGGCGAAAGGTCACCGCGGAGGTAGCGAGACCAGCAGCGGAGGGCGTCAGGGGAGGTGGCGAGGCTATTTGTGATGGAAGTGGAGACGGTGAGGACAGCAGTAATGATGAAGGTGGTGATAGAGATTTTGATGATTGTGGTGGTAGTGGTCTTGATATTGCCGGTAGTTGTTGTTTCGGAGGTGGTTGAGGTGATGGTAGTAGTAGTGGAGGTTGTGGTGATGGGAGGGAAGGAGTGGTAGTTGTGATGGTTATGGTGGTAGATCGGGAGATGGTAATGGCAGTGATGCTGGTGCTGGTAGTAATTGCGGTAGTTGGCTGTAGTAGTAAAAGGAAGTGCTGGTAGTAGTTGCGGAGGTTGTGGTGGTGGATCTGGAGGTGGTAGTGGCTGCGGGTAGTGGTGGTTACGATGGTGGTTGCTACAATGGTTGTTGAGATGGTGGTGGTGGTGGTGGTGGTGGTGGGAGTTGTGGTGTCGGATGTGGAGGTGGTAGTGGCTGTGATGGAGGTGGTGGTGGTGGAGGTGGTGGTAGTTGCGGTGGTGGATCTGGAGGAGGTAGCGTCTGTGATGGTGATGATGGCGGTGGTGGTGGTTGGGGTAGTGATGGTGGGAGTGGCGCAGCGAAGCCGACGGGTGAATTCGGCGTTGGGGAACGCGCCGGTCTGTATCCGGGCCTTGGGGAGGGCAGGGCGGAGCGCAGAGCCTAGTACGACTGCGGCGGCGGCTGCGGCGGGGGGCGTAGGCGTGCAGCCATGATCTCGTTCGTGAGCGCATTGGTCGCGGGCGGAGGGGCTGCGCAGGAACGGCCATGATGTCGGCCGCGGTCGTCGCTGGGCGGGGGAGCGAAGCGTGGGCACGTGGAGGATGAGCCGGCTTCTTGCCCGAGGCCTTCAGGTGGCACAGCTCGCAGAGCGCGGGGAGGGCCGGAGACTAGCCTCCCGGCCGCAGCTTAAATATTCATTCGCACGCGGCGTAGCGTGGCGTGGCGTAACGTGGCGCCGCGTGGCGTGGCGATTCGTGGCGTGGCGTGGCGCGGCGCGGCGTGGCGTGCCGATTCGTGGCGTGGCGCGGCGTGGCGATTCGTGGCGTGGCGTGCCGTGGCGATTCGTGGCGTGGCGTGGCGCGGCGTGGCGCGGCGTGGCGTGGCGCGGCGTGGCGCGGCGTGGCGTGGCGCGGCGTGGCGCGGCGCGGCGTGGCGTGGCGTGGCGCGGCGTGGCGTGGCGTGGCGCGGCGTGGCGTGGCGTGGCGCGGCGTGGCGCGGCGCCGCGCGGCGCGGCGTGGCGCGGCGTGGCGCGGCGTGGCGTGGCGTGGCGTGGCGTGGCGTGGCGTGGCGTCGCACGAACCGGGTGCAGTGGGTGGTTTCCCCGGCCGCCTCCAACCCTTCTCGATCAGGTTTTTTGTCCAGTTTCCCTGATCCAATGAGCAAATGCTCAGATGGCGACTTATTTTGCTTCTGGACGTAAATGTAGCTTCACTATGCGCAGGTTTTGTTGAACTCTCGTTTTGCTTGTAATGGGAAGAGTAGAGGTAAGGGCGAGTTGCTATTTTGTCAGCAATGCAGAAAAATCATACTTGCAATTTGTGTACCGATGCAAATAAGTTTGCTATAACTCAGAAACGAAAATGACTATTTTTCAAATATTGCTAATCTTACGATTATTAAAATTTATTTATGTTAAACTTTAACTCACCTTTCAACTATTTATAGTTAAAATGACGGGAAAGGATAATGGAACTCCAGAAAACGTGCGTAGATAATCTTTTCCCCCTACGTCACATACAGTTTTGACTGAATAAATCGAAACCGCCCTCTGCCTGAAACCCTTTGGATGTGTGTGTAGACAGCGCGGTGTGACACGACGGCAGCTTCGTAGCTTCATCAGACAGGACGCTCGCCCCTCCGCTCACTGCCTCGTACCTTTATTCGAGAAAGGGGCAACACGAAGGATTAATCCTCACTGACCATTCGTGAAATATTCTGTTAGCGGATTGAAAAAAAATTCCCCTGCTGCAGCGTGAGACTAATTATAATTAGTTCAAAGGTCAACAGGCTAAAGGGCAGAGAGGACCTGCATTATTTCGTCGGTGAAGATTAGTGATTTTTATTCCCCGGACGTGCATTGACATTTTTACAATGATACTGGAAAATTCTGATTTTAAATTCAGGCCAATCTTATTGATATCACGTCTTTTAAATTAACATTTCCCGTGAAGCAGAAGAAAGAACTGAATTGGGAAGTGACATAAGTTGAAATGCTTAGGATAATGTTCTATTGAATTCTATAAAAACAAAAAAATGACGTGAACAGAATGTTTTTTATGTGTATCGGAAAATATATCGGGTATATATTGTTCACTTAAGATAAAGCAGAACGAATATTGAACAGCCTATTTATTAAAACCACATTTATATTTACCATGTTCAATATATTCGTATTAAAAAAATGAGTGTTCTTTCTGCCAAGAGTTTACATTTCTGTCCATTGCAAACAATTTAAACTCAAAAGAAGAAATGACACATCCTTTTCCAGACAGCGACACTTGAAATACTTTTTTTCAATTCGAAACACCGCAAAAAACGACGTGAAAATCAGAACTTGAAACCCGAGAGGAAGCGGACACTGCCGCCAACGTAGAGCTGCGCTGTTCTTTTTGTCCAACAGTCAATGGCCCATGCACGTTTTGTAATCGCCCGCCTCGCTGGCGACGCCTCGATTCACCCCACTCCGCCTCCCCCTGCTCCGCTCTTCCTCGCTCTACCCCGCTTCGCCTCGCCTCACCTCGCCTGGCTTCGCCTGGCCACGCCACGCCCCGCCCCGCCCCGCTCCGCTCCGCCCCGCCCCGCCCCGCCCCGCCCCGCTCCGGCCATCACCGCTCCGCATCGCACTGATCAGGTCCTCCCTTCCTGCGCAGAACCGCCCCGCCTTTACCCCCGCCTCAGGACCGCCTACGCCCAACCTCAGTCACGCCCCCACCCCACCTCTGCCTGTACCCTGCCTCCGCCTTTACCCCCGCCTCTGCCCCGCCTCAGTTACGACTCAGCCCGACCTACGCCCAACCTTAGTCCCGCCCTTACTCTACCTCGCCTTTCCCCCTCATCTTCCCGCCTTTACCCCCTCCTCTGCCCCGTCTCCGCCTCACCTTCACCCCGCCGTCACCTCTCCTTTCCTCTATCCTGCCTCTACCCCGCTGCGCTAGGTTACCACCCCGTCTCTCCCCTACCTCTGCCCCGCCTTTACACACTCCTCTACCCCGCCTCAGTTCCTACTCAGCTCCGCGTCCACTCAACCTCATCCCCGACTCCGCCACATCTTCGCCCCGATGTCACGCCACCTCTGCCTCTACCGTGCCTCCGCCCCGCTTCGCTTCGCTGGACTACCGACTCTTCTCCACCCCGCCTCCGTCCTGCCTCTGCCCCGCTGCGCTACTGCCCCGTCACTTACCCACCTCCACCCTGCCCCGTCACTACCTCGTCTCCACCCCGATGTGTTACCGACCCCGTCTCCACCCGGCTACCTCACCCTCTTACCCGCCTCAACCCCGCCTCCGACCCGTCACTATCACGTCTCCGCCCCGGTGCGTTACCGACCCCGTCGCCACCTCGCTTCCCCCTGCCTCCGTCTCACCCCGTCACTGCACTTCCCCACCTCCGCCCCGCCCCGCTGAGCTGCGCTACCGCCCTGCCGCTTAATCGCCACGTCTCTGCCCCGCCTCCGCCCCACCGCGCACCGTCTCCGCCTACAGCCACCCCTCGCTCAAACCGCTCCCCCCTCTCCGTCCACTCTTCCAGTGTCAACCCTCTGATTCCTCCCCTCTCCTCCCAGAGCTGTCCGCTCCGCAGGGGGTCACCGGGCGGAGCGCAGTCAGTGCGACGTTTCAATTACGGCCATCCCCATGGCTCTTTGCCTTCGCCTCGGTAGCAGGCCCTGCTCGCCCCCTGCCGCCGCCTCCGCTGCCACCACCGGACACGAAAAACGGCTTGGGGCATTTTCGCGATACAAGATTCCACTGCGCTGTGTGCACGCAATCCAAAAGTTTGGTTTGCGGAGAGATAACTGCTTCAAATTCAGTGTGGAAACAGTCATGAAGTAATGTTTTAATGATACATGTAACTTATCAATGTAAAGGGTGTTTTTCTACTTCAAGATAGAGGTAGAACTAAAACGTGTGGGTATATGTCACTCTAATGTGTTTTCACGAGGAAGATTTCTTTTATATTGAAGTAATTGCACGCTGAAGATTATTTGTATAGAACCAGGATTATATAACCTGCAAAAGACTCTTTTGCAGTACAATCCCGTGTTAATCAAAGTGAAATAATTAACATTTTATAGAAAACGCTGAAGTACTGCGATATGCACCATTTTTTATACACTAAATTTGTTGAGGTGTATTTGAGTTTGCATACCACGCTCGATATATGTATTTTTTTGGATGGTTCATGGATGAATTAAGATAAATGTATTCGTTTTTTAAATCACAGAGTTATTAATTAATGAAAGCTTGTTTACTGAGACTTGTAACGATAGTGACATGTTCAAGTAAATCCTAAGAAAATGATATACTGCTTAATCAGTTTACACGTATTTATATATTTGCGATAAAAGTATGTGGTTTTCTGATTTGTAAATGAAGAGATATATTACAACCAGCTTCGTCGTTTTCTTTGTTAAGAGCTCTTGTACACATTTTTACAAAATGTACTTAAATTTTAACACTCTTCGTGGTGATTTGCTATTGAGAACAGACAATGGGAATTGAAGAAAAGGAAAATCGTCAACAAATATCGCTAGCTTCCTAACAAACATTTCTTCCTCCTTTCATCCATTATTTTTACGTATGCAATTGCGATCCATTTGTTATACATTTCAATCCAAATCTGCTACTCCTTAAGGGCCTTCTACCTGATTATTATTTCTCATTCTCAAATACACACAGCATTTTGCATATTCAATGTCACGTCCACAACTCTGGTACGACGAGAGAATGCAAAATTTATTAGCAATTACCAGAAAGTACGGAACGGGCAGAGGCAGAATTCGTTCGAAAAACGAAGAAAGCAGATAGACAGCGAGAAAGGTGGAACAAATGGAAGAACCAACACCGTCACTCAGCTTCTAGCGTTTCTATTGCAGTGCACTATCTGTCCCCGATTTTCAAATTTCACCCACTCAAAATTCACCACATGACGTAGTGGTAATTAACAGAAAGTAAAGGTAAGAAAATAAAGCAAATGACTAATAGTATAAAAAATTATAATTTTGATTGCTGCCATGACAATTGTCTAAAACTTTTTTACCCTTCAACATGTGTTCCTTCATAAGAGTACATACATGCATAATGGAAGGACAATTCTACTTCTCTTTAAACATTGGAAATACTTTCTCACTTCCTGCATTGATGTAGCTTGTAGAAACGAGTCTGTGAAATTTTACTCGCAATTGTCATCAACCACCTGGAAGTTAGAAATGCGAGGAAAACAGAATAACCAGAAAGCCAGGTAAAAGGAAAAACAATTTCACACTCCATCTCTCTCTCTCTCCTCAACATATTACAATTTGCAAAGCCCCCACTATCACACATGAGCGTAAACTAACGCCAGTTAAATATATCAAATTTTAACACTACTCGGTGATATTGTATTGACAGCGATAAAGAAACAATTCGAAGAGAGAAAATTGTGAAACTAATGATACTATGGTCGCGGACTTCTCTACACATTTCTTTCATTCATAATTTCCCAGGTAATCTACATTGTATATGCTGATATATCATTAATTAACACATTATTTAAACCTACTTCTACCTAAACATTAAAAAAGGATAATTTTCACATATTGCCTAAGTTGTAGAATATTGTTTGAGCGTGCCTTGGCTCCGTAATTTCGTGTCTGCAGTATTTATTCATCCACTGGGAAGTAAGAATCGAGCGTAAATCGTTTGAGAAGCGAAGAAAGCACAGTCGTCAGAAAGCCAGGTACAAGAACCTCCACCCGCACCACCTACCCTTCTCCCCAACCTCTCCTTGCCTCAATTCGCAGCTCGGCAGCAGCCGCCGCCCGCCCCCGCCCTGGTAATCGCGCCATCAGTATTAATGAGGACCTCGCACTGGAAACCATATCCTCCCGCGAGGATGAATTTTGCAACGCGCCTAGTTTAAAATATGTAAAGAGAATTTCGGAGCAGCGCGCCGCGCGGATATTTGCAACGCGCCCGTAACACGGCGGACTCGTCATTGGCTTTTACACAAAAAACAGAACGCTACACTGGGGGCAAAAACGAGTGCCGCGGCCCGACGAAATGCGAATAATGGAGGACTTGTGCGCCTGGACGGGCAGCAGGCGGGGGAGAGGGGGGAGAGAGGAGGGAGGTAGGGGGGTGCAGAAGTGGGAGGAGAAGGAAGGGGCGCCTGTTGGAGTGGCTCTTTTGTCACCAGCCGTACTGGGAGAATTCGCCATGTTTTATTTAAATATGATAAAAACTCATTTCGCACTCATGAATATTTAATAAACAGACTCTTTTTTTTTATTGCGGGTCCATTGATTATGAGAGAACCGTGATGGGACGACCTGCCAATACTACCTGTCAAATTCCTGTTTCAGGAAATATTGGATTCGCTTTTCAATGATGTTTTAGAGGTACATTCGGATTTATTCTTGGGGTGAAATGAAGATGTCTAGAACTTGTGGATCTCGAAGAAAAGACTGTCTGGAATATTCATTGAATGGATGAATAAAAACCGTTTCGCTCATTCAAATGGTCTAAAAGACATCGAGTGACGAAGAGAAAATGCGAGAATATCGCGTCGTTCGTACAAAGAACGGATGCAATAAAGATTGTGAGAAATTTACTGCATGGCGAACTGCACTGAGAGAGATCAGAGAATCTCTCTCCGAAATTCGAGAATAAACAGTATTGTTGTGTGAAAAATGCAGTGGATGTTGCTTTGTCGAGAGAGTCAGCAGCGTACTCTTCCAATGCTTTCTTAAGTATTTTAAAGTTGTAAGGAAGAATAATATTTCTTTTGTGAAATGAATTGAGTTAATGCAATACAATTAACTGTGATAGTTTCTTGAAATATCAAATTGATAAACTTTGAAAGTTACAAGTTGACTGCTAAACATGAATGAATTGTTAATAAAGAAAGTTTTTCAAATAAATATTTATGTGATTAAATTTGATAATAGCATTATTAGATGGTTTAGAAGTAAAATAAATAGCTTAACTATAAGTATTAGACCTATTGCTAACATACGAACTTTCGTAACAGCGCATCAACACTAGCCTAAAATTATGATAGAAAATTATTAATTTAATGTTCTTTCATTTATTTCATTAATGGTTTTGAATTACTTTTTTCTACACATTCTAGAATAAATTCTAAAAGCGCACGTCAGATGAAGATTTGTAAAATGCATCTGCCAACCAGTTGTTTTCAGGAACAAAGTACGTCCAGTCAGATCATGCCATCAGATAAAAGTAATGAGTGCGAGAATTGTAAGTGCTAAGCTATCTCTTTCATCGTCGAGCACGAAAGCAAGCAAGAAAATAAAGATTATATCTTCTCAAAATAAAGCGCATGTTTAGCTTTCATTGCACATCTTTTTATCTGAGAAGAAAGACTTTGGCTCATAAAAAATACATTTTGATAGAACAAATATTTATTTTCAGTTCGATAACGTCGTTCCATACTGTAACTTTTGGGAAAGGAAAAGTCATGTTATAGTAAAACTTACGTGAGAATTGCATAAACGGAATTTGAAAATGAGGCGAAAATACTAGTTTATTGCGCTCTGAGATATTTTCTTTCATTTTTTAACTTGGGCTCGTCAAAAAAGGACGTGTTTATAAAGCACAAACGTACACACTTCAACTTAGTTTTGTAGTTATTTTCTACAACCAAATAAAACAAGCTCTCTGAAAGTGTAAAATTAATGAACTTGCTCTGAATCAAATAATGTCAAAAGCATTAAAAGAAATAATTTTAAATAATTTTCTCAAACTGTTCGCAACTTGTATGAAAATGTTTAAGCTTACAAGTTCATTAGCTATCGAACCCCTGTACGGACGAATATCCATTTTAACTCGTTTTGAATAAACAAACTATCATCCAAACATTTTCGGAAGTTCAAAATGCTCTATCCACAATTTATGCTTTTGCCTGAAAGCGAGTATTCATTCATTCTGAACAGCAACATTTTCGCTCAAAAAGAAACAGTATTCCTAATAATGAAAATAATTATGTAAAATTTAATCTGATGGGTAAAAATTGAAATATGTAATTTAAAAATAAATCAAAAAAGTAATTTATACTTGAGTTAGCATAGTCTTCCAATTGTGAATATCCTGATAAGTAAGATCTGTCTGTATCTTGCACAGTATTTTGCTAGTATGAACCCGAACGGCTTGCCGTATTTTTGTCCAGTGTCTTGTCTGGTACCCTGACTTGTGCCTTCCCCAGTTCCTGGTTGATGCCTTCTCGAGTGATTTGCCTAGAGCCTAGACATGTTCTCGTTGTCTTCTTAGAGTGTTTTCTGTGACATAACCTGCGCCTTGGAAGTACTTTGCCACGTCTTTAGCAGTTCCTTGCATAATGCCGCGTCTAGAATATTACTCAGTACTTTGCTCACTTATTTGCAACGTGTCTAGCACAATGTATTCCCCAACCTTCTAGATCCCTTACGTGGTGCCCTGCGAGAGCATTTCCCACTGGCTTCTTCAATACCTTTCCAGCGCCTTGTCAATTGTTTACCGAACGCCGTGTAACCTGATCAACGCATTGATCATATCTCTACCCATTGTTCTCTGCTCAGTTCCTTGCCCACTTATTTGCAGTGTCTAGCGCAATGTACTCCCCAGCCTTCTAGACCCGTTGCTTGGTGCCCTGCGAGAGCATTTCACACTGCATTATTCAATACCTTTCCGGCGACTTGCCAATTGTTTACCGAACGCCGTGTAACGTGACCAACGCATTCATCATATCACTATCCATTGCTCTCTAATATGAAATGAATTGAATTTATGCCTTATTTTACGTGGCGAGACTCAGGCCAATAGGCCGGCTCTTCCGTCTAACCACGCAAATTTCTCTACGCTCCTTTCACCAGCTAGCAGACAAAGGAGGTATTTCTTGGGCGAGAAACAGGCGATTTGAATTTAGCTCAGAGGCGTCATTTAGGCTTGAGGAACTTTTACATGCAAGTAAATCTACTAACATGGGACAGCCGGCTTTACTTCCCCTCCGAAGGAAGGCGTACGAAGGATTTTTTCGCCCTTAAAAACAGTCCGTTACACCATCGCCGCGCGTAATGCCGCGCCCTCTCTACTCAGTTTCTTGCCACCTTCCCTATCAACGACTCCCTCCGGCCGAAAAAAAATTCGCATGCGAGTCAACCTAGCGCGAGCGTGTCCTCACCTGAGGAGCGTGGCGAGCGTGGACTGGCGGATGAGGCAGCACTGCAGCACGGGCGCCAGGATGGAGAGCTCGTCGTGGAAGGGGCGGCCGAAGCCGCGCCCGTGGTCCAGGTGCAGCGGGAAGGTGTCGTTGCCGAACACGCGGAACGTCTCGTAGTGGTGGCGGTCCATGTTGCCCATGAGGAAGTCGAACACCGCCATGTCCATTAGGTCGAGCAGGCGCCGGCCCTGGTCGTACGGGGGGATGTCGCGCACCAGCGAGCAGTAGTCGGAGTCTGCGCATGGACCACAGGCGCACGCCCGTTAGTGACGTACTCTTAGACACTCAATTAATGCCTCGAAAATCTAGGACTTCAAGGACAAAGCTAATAAATGAAAATGCCCAAGTCCGCCAAACAGAAAACCTTACGGCTAAAGAAAAGGGAATAAAATTAAAGGATGCTACTAGAAATCACGGCTTCAAGAATAAGAATATTCTTTGTTAGCTCACGTGAAACGGTTCTCAAAGTGATAGTAAAATTAAACATGTGTAGAAATTTTCCATTACTTTACTCATAATTTTTCTTTGTAAAAGTTTCCACTTATGCATTTTCACAAAATTAGACATTATACATTATATTTCCGTATTATAAAGTCTTCCCACTTCCCAAGATACTTTTGTTGTAAAAATATTGTTTTTTCTTCGCTAGTTTTCTATGGTTTCTCCAATTAACACCACACGAATACCGGAGAAGTACCCCCGACAAACTTGCCAACGGACCGCGCGCGATATATCCTTCCTCTTCTTAGTTCTGTCCTCACCCACACAAACCTCACCCACACACACACAAACCTACATGCACTACACTACCACATACTCCGTATATCTGGAGACCCGACGGGAGCCTAGAGTTTGGGTGGTACTCCGCTGGTGAGACATACCTTGATGGAGCAAATTCGAAATCTGACATGTAGATCGGTGCCGGATATCACCACCCGGCGGGGAGCAACACCGTCACTGGCCGTGATAAAACATGAACTACACTTACGGGACTAACGTTCCTCTCCACCTTCCCTATCAACGAAAACTCGACATCCGACATGTAGGTCGGTGCCGGATATCACCATCCAGCGGGGTACAACACAGCCACATTGCCGTGATAAACATGTACTACACTTACGGGACTAACGTTCCTTACCGCCTTCCCTATTAATGAAAACTCGAAATCCGATATGTAAGTCGGTGCCGGATAACCGGCGGGGAACAACACCGCCAACTTCCGTGATAAAACATGCACAGCACTTATGAGACTAATGATCATAGCAGTTAACGCACCCGGAAAAACGAAATACTCAATGAGCGTCGGTCGCTACGCCAGCCGAGTTTGTCCGCGTGGGCCTCACCTTGCTCCCACTGCGCCTTCCTGCGCTTGTGGTACGAGCGGCGCCAGGGGTGCCTCCACACCTTGCGCACCGCCACCTCCTTGGTGGGCAGGAAGGCCGCGAACGAGCCCTCGATGGTGTCCGGGTTGCCGCAGATGGCGTGCGCCGTGTCGCAGTAGTACGAGCACTTGCCGTGGAAGCACAGGTTGTTGGAGGGCGACACGAAAAACGTCTTGAGCAGCTCGCCCTCCGCCAGCTCGTACAGCTCCGTCGTCATGTTGAGCACGCGGCCCGTCACGGGCATGGCGCGCCGGAAGCCCAGCAGCCTGAAGCAGCAAAGAAAAACAAAAACGTGTCAGCTCTTTGCGCAAATACAGACATAGCTTCAGGGTCATCTGGATGGGTGGGTAGGTTCATAAGGGAGTGGGTAAAGCATACGCCTGTTGCCGCTGGGAACCCAGTTTCGATCACAATGTCCACCCGTGTGAAATTTCTGGAGGGCAAAGCGGTAGGGGTTTCTCGGGGTTCTCCCGTTTATTCTGCAACTCATTACACATCTGTTCGTGTGGAAATGGTTAGCGCATTCGCCTGTGGCCGATGGACTCGGCTTCGATTACAACGTCCACCCGTGTGAAATTCCTGGAGGGTAATGCGAGTTCCCGACAGGTTTTTCTCGGGATTCTCCCGTTTACCCTGCATCTCAGTACACATCTGACCAATCACCATTCACATAACAGAGATATATGAGGCATATGACTTTAGATGTTGAAGGGTTCCTACCGCTTAGTAAATAGATTAATAAGTAAGCAATTCAGGGAAATATTTAATGTTACTCTCAGAAAACCACCAGCATACTTGGTTCAGGGGTTGGAAGACTTCCAAAGAGCAAGATAGCGGATAGGAGAGGTGGATATACCAATTGCGGATAGTCCTGAATGCATCTTGTGACGCTAGTGGAATATAAAACCTGTAAATGCCCATTGTAGTGTCAGTATCTAAATCCATCAACAATGCTCGTCCTAATGCAATCTCATTCTCGCTCAGACAGGAAATAACAAAAGCAGTGGATAGAAATGACTAAGTGTATTGTTGGGTCCCAAATAAGCAGTGGCAAAACATAGGCATAGAAGCTTGAAGGTGTCAATGATTTTGCCTAATCTGGAAAATAAACTTTTGGAAAAACCTTGTAGAAAGTACTCTGGTGGTAATGATAATTACTCCAAATCACACAATATTTTAATTTCTTTCAAGTGCTAATAAAATCAGATTTTAAAGGTTTTTTTCATTCGATATCATGACTGTAACGGATAAATAACTTTCATTATCAAGTATGAGATTTATTCTGATACAAATTGCCTGGGTTAGGTTAGATTCAAAAGATTCCATTCATTCATTAGCGCTAATTACGGTTTTCGCGTTCTTTGTTGTTTCACGTGATTCGATCATTCAGTGTTGAGAAGGAACCGAGACGCGGGTCATCCCGGATAGCTAAGAATGCATAGAGCTATCTTGTTCAAATTTTGGTTTAATTAATTTCATATTATAACAGGCCCGAAACTGTTGGTCACATTGCAATTGAAACTAATTAAAATACTCATACGATGAATTACGTTCAATGTATATCGATTTTATGAGGTTGGCTGATGTTTCCTTAGTGAAGATCTATATTGTATCTTCATTGTACAAAATAGAAATAGTTTCAGGAATTCGAAAGATGTTTGTTATTCACAAAACTAAGTTAAGCAACTTGCAAAACTTATCATACATGATAAAAACAGAAGAAGGACATGACGGAGCAAAAATAGTGAAACAATCAACTTCACTTCGCCCTCATTTCTTTACTACTCTTCTAAAAGAAGTGCGTTCCTCCAATATTAAAACAAACCGAAGCCCATCTCTTTAGCGAATTCCCTTCTCTCATTCTATCACATCACAATGAATCCAATTTTCCAGATCCTTTGTGTTTAACGAATGATGCCGCACATTCTCCTATTCGGAGACAGAAAATTGAATTTGAATAATTCAAGGGATGGCCGCCTCTTATTAGTTCCACAAGAAAAAGCCGATCCTTTCAGAGTGCCTCCACAACTGACACTCACACAAAGTCTTTTAGATTAATCCACGAAAGAGTTCATAATTCATATATAATGCGTTTCGCTGGGTGACTTTATTCTTTGAAGAACAAATAGCAAGTGCTCCTTTTATTCCTGCAGCGTTTGACTAAAGCGCACATGAAAAAGATTCATACGTTTCGCAAATATTGCGTCATTCACTTTGAAAATAATATTTTTGACGGAAGCGGATGCAGAAAGAACTGCGCAAGCGAAAGGAAACCCTTAATAACACTCCAGACGTCTCGCAAAGCGTATCAGATGAAAGTCAGAGTCGCGAACAGCACGAAGGAATGAATGCCGCGCATTGTACGGGGACGCCTAGCGCAGACCTCTACAAAAGAACCATCGGCACAAAAAGAAGTCTTGAGGCTTACAAATGTTGTATCCTGAAACCGTAAACGATTGCTTGAGAATACTTCTACGTCAAAGAGTGGGATAAAATTTTCAATGAACTGGAAGGTACAATTTTTTTAAAAAAATAAATGAGATTTAGATTTGTTATTTGGTCGTTAGAATTTACAATGATTCTTCCTTCGTACGGGCTATCAACCTCTTCGAACCTCCTGACTCATAGTACAATCTATAATAATATCACAAGGATTTTGTATCAGAACAAAAACTTCCACACCGAACCTGGATCGAACACCCCTACACCCACGTTCATCAAAAAGGAGCGGTGGAGAGAGAAGGAGTAGAAGGTAACGACGAAGCACAGGTAAGCACCTACTCCCAGACCACCTTCCCCTCTCCAACACTTCGAGGGGAGGGGGAAGCCAATTAGCAACCCCCTCCCCCACACTCCTCCCCAACACCACTTCACACACTTTAATTAATTCAAATTTCCTGCTCCCCCTCGTGGCGATAAGAGAGGCACTGCAGGGGCAATGGCTCCCTAAGGGGGGGGCACGGGGGCAGTGAGGGGGGCGTAAGGGGGCAAGGGAGTAAGGGGCGGGAGGGCACCGCGACAAGGGGTGCGATCTCTTTGCCGCCCCCCACTCCCGGGAGATCAACCTCCAGAACGTAATCCTCTTGAATTAAGTAACACGTGTTCCTGACTGGAACCCGACCCTGGCCTTGTATTTCACTTAAAAGCGACTGCTCTTAAACGAAGGAAAATCTCAGTCTCCGATACCCTTTCGCGATTCCGCTTCCATTACGAGCACCAGCGAAACAGTTGGCATTGCACGGAGTAGTTCGAATACTTTGCTACAGTTAATTCAAGATTTGTAAAATTAAAGAAGACTCAGAACAGAATTTTGGGAATTTTAATTAAAATTCCGAAATCCACTTCGTTAGTTAAAACATCTGAAATGCACTGTCCTGAAATTTGTAAAGCAGTAATTGAGAATGAAACAAAAGTAGCAAGGAAAATCGGACTCTCAGCAACGAGTGTGCATTGCACTGTATATTGGCAATTTGTCAGTTTTAAGTACTAAACTTTCACGCAAAAATACGTATTTTGCAAAGGTAAATGATTTACGGAGAGGATCAGGAATACAAATATTAATGAATTATAGATCACCCTCAACATATACAATATAATGACAACCTGCTTCCAAACAGGTCAGCCGGGTTAATTAATTTGAAACCATTAACTGTACCGCAAGACCATATTTCGTCAACAATACCTAACCTAATGGTAGACGGCTTTTCAAGCGACAATGTGAGAGCAGAACGAACGCGATCATTCGAAGTTTAATAATAACTCTCCAAGTATTATATTTTGCGAGGAAACCCCGAATAAAAAATAAACGTAAGGAGATTGTGTGAAACTTGGCTCCGAAAGGCCGCGCCTCAAAATCCGGCTGATCCTCCCCTGAGGAGCGTAATCCCCCAATTAAGAGCACGCGTGCGGCCTCGGGGCGATTCACGCCGCCGACATCCGCATCGCGCCTCTCACCTTCCCCCTCCCACTCCACCCCCTCCCTTCGCCCTCGCCCCGAGCGCAGGCCCTTAAGCCGGCGATTACACCTGGAAAATTAAGAAAGTGCGCAGTTGGGGCGCGCGAGCCCCGCGCCGCCGCCGCCGGTTAACTTCGCCACTTAAATTAAAAGAACAGCGCGCTGTGCCCATCGGCATAACGACGACGGCCGGCTGGGGGGGGGGGGAAGCGGGGCGGTGGGCGGTGTTTCGCTTGCGGGCGCCTTGTTCGGAGCGGACGGGGTGAAAGGCCTGGGCGGGGTCAGGCAAGGAGGCAGGGAAGCGACGAAGCAAGCCGAGGCGGAGCGGGGTGGGTGCAACGCAGGAAAGAGAAGGGGGCGATGGTGGCAGGAGCGAACATGCAAGGGCGGCGGAACGGGAGCGGGCGTTGCGGTGTTTGACCATGCGATGAAGGGTAGAGGGATTGATCGTTAGTGATACCGGGCGCTTCAACTGCCAATGTCATTATTTCTCTAAGTGTATTGTATGGTTTTCCTCAGGAGGTGGCGGTGATCTTCCCCCAATGGCTGGCAATATCCGGCGCCGACCTACCATCGGCTAGCTGAGTTTTCCCCAACCAGGTATCTCCCACCAGCGAAGAAACTGGTTGAATAGGTATGAATGCAACGTGGAGTGGGAAAAATAAGATGCGATGAGGCGGGCAGGTAAGAATCACGATGGATCTGGGCGGCGCGGGGCGTACCTCTTCAAGGCGGGAGAGTCTACGCAAGCCAGAGATGATGAGGTGAAACAATATGGGTGGGATGGAGTGTGAGTGAGGCAAAGCGTGATAGAGTACGGCGGACCGATGTTCTAATGGAGAAGTGGAGAGAGGTAAGAGCCGAGAACAGGGCAGAGGGAGCATTGCGGCAGGCGTGGCAGCAGGAAAGCGGGGTGTAAGATGGGCAGAATTGAACAAGAGGGGCTGGTGAAGACGCGTGCGCCGGGTGAGTGCGGTGTCATACGGACAGCGCGAGTCACACATGAAGTTAAAGCGAGGCAGGCGGGCTGAGCGAGGTGGGTGAACTTCTAGCAGGTGAAGCGAGGCAAAGTAGGGGGTGCGGGGCGAAGTAGGCAGAGCGGTGCGGGCATGAACGCGGAGCTCGGTTGTGAGGCTGGGCGAGGTGAGAGGAGTGAGGCGGACGTGCTAAAATGCGCGAAGGAGGTGAGGCATGAGGAACGAGACGTGGGTGGGCACTGAGCGGAGAGAGGCGCAGAGGGACGAGGAATGGAGGGAGAAATGTGTGAAGCGAGGCAAAGTGAGTGGAGTAGGAAAAGTGGGAGCAGGCGAAGTGAGCGGAGCGGGGTGAAGCGAGTTGAGCGGGGCGGAGTAGAGGGGAGCGAAGTGAGTGGAGCAGGTCGAAGTGAGTGGAGCGGAGCGAAGTGAGTGGAGCGGAGCGAAGTGAGTGGAGCGGAGCGAAGTGAGTGGAACGGAGCGAAGTGAGTGGAACGGGGCGAAGTGAGCGGAGCGGAGCGAAGTGAGTGGAGTGGAGCGAAGATGGTGGAGCGGGTCGAAGTGAGTGGCACGTGGCGAAGTGAGCGGAGCGGGGCGAAGTGAGGGGAGCGGAGAGAAGTCAGCGGAGCGGGGAAAGTCGGGTATGCGGGCTTAAGTGGGCGGCGCGGGGAAAGTGGGAGATGAGGGGCCAGGCCAAAGTAGGCGGAGCGGGGCAAGATGGGCAGTGGGATGGTCGGCAGCGAAGGAATCGTCGTTCGAGTGGGCGGGGCCGGCTGGCCAGGTGGCGTGCACGGGGTGCGGGGCGTGGGGCGTGGGGACGGGGCCGGCGCGGCGGGCTGCGAGGCGGGAAGCGCCCATTACGAATGAACATTACAGCGCGGCAATAACGTTCCGTAAATACCCCGCCAGAAGGGCCGGCGCCCGGCGGCCTTTGCTACCAGAGCGCGCTCGGCGCCGCCCGCGGCCGATGGGCCGTTTCCGCACAAGGAGCATCTCAGTGGTCGCCATAACCATAAGGCGCCATAACGACCCTAATTTTTGTACCGGGATTATGATGTAATACACTACGACGGGCGGAACATGAAATGGCTGATATATTCTGTAATGAAACTGTTACGTTATTTGTTTTTCATCTGCGTCACTTGATGTAATGTGCTTCTGAAACAATTATAATACTCTGTGAGGTCAGAACATAGGTGAGGCTAAGCGATTTACATAATTGCGTTTTGCGGACTATTCGTGACAGAAAAGTTCAATGGAAATTCACGACAGTTTAATTCGAGCTAATCAGTTTCAGCGAAAGGGAAAAAGAGAACATCTTGAAGAAATACTAAGAAATGAATATAAACGTTGCGAAAACGTTTCTACATACATAATCTCCAGAATATTTCAAGCGTGTAAACGTCGAGACGGTTCACTTACTTTCTGTCATCCACAACGATCGCTTCTGGCCACACGTTCCACACAGACGATGTAATACTGTTACTATTTCAGTCTGACGGAATGTTGCCAAACTAAACGGTTCATCCTACGAGTATTATGGATATTAATTGTCTGAAAATGAGGATAGATGATTTCCCGAAATGTGGCTATTGAAAATTCAGACGCTTATTAAAGCAGTTCTTGCATATATTTTATTAATAAATCAGTGCTTTGGTGTAACAGTGTTGAACTGTATTCTATCTGTTGAATTTAACCAGACAACAATATATTGGGGTATTTTGGGTGAATACCAGAATTCAAAAGGTTAGAACAAGGTAGGATGAAGGTATTGTAAAGGCTTAAAGGCCTTCAGCCTCGCGACATAATATCAAGTTACGTAATTTGTATATGTAATAATTACCCATTAAATAAAAAAATAATGGCGAAATAAATATAAATTAAAAATTTTATACACATGTTGGAAGGGTTGCGTTGCCTTTGCTGACGGCTCAAAACAGCATGCACTTGCACACACACACACACCCTGCATTCGCTCGTGAAACAGCTATATCAGAGACAGAATACGGTGTGGGAGCTTATTTCTTTTTAAGGAGCGTAGTCGCAATTAACATAAGACGTTTTAATAATCTCAATTCTAACAGAGAGTCTTATTTAATTTTTTGAAATGAATCTAGTGTGAAATGAAAAACACGGTTGTGGAAGTGTAGCGTCATGTTTTATTTTTATTTTTATTTTCGCTTCTTCTCATTTCATATTATGAGCCCAGGAAATGTAAATTGCCCCGCTAAAGTATGTGATAAACTTTATAATTTCATTTCGTTTCCATAGAAACCTCTGAAACTCACTCTCTCGACCACATCTGGATGCTCATTTTAACTTTACTGTTGTTTACTTTTAACTTCACTGTTGTGTTAATCCCGTAATCGAGTAACATTGACATAAGACATGTCACAAGAGGTCTAAAAGGAATTAAAGTCTAAAAACCAAAAAATCAATTTTATTATTTAAGAAATATAAATAACAATGTCCTAATGTTGATATTGCATTTTAAAAGACACAAATATGTGGATTTTGTCATGACCCAGAAACTGAAAATTTATTTGGGAAAACGCGTTCTTGGAATCCAATACCTTTTTAGAAGACTCAAATACACATGCATGTAAAATACACATGTGTGTAGGCATCTCTGCTGGTAGAAACAATGCAGGACATTCTTCATTTGCTTCGTGTTCCGCCTTCAAATAATCGAAAATATCAGCCTCCAAACACAAACTCGAATCAGTGTTTTCCTTCTAGCGATAGAAGCAACATTGAATTACCATGTCTGTGCACTCACATGCCATTCAAAATTCGTCTCAGTTTTTCTTCACGACTTTTTAAACAAAAATCATATTTTGCATTCGCAACGAATTCTGTTTCATCTGAATCCATTGAGTGGGGATGGGTGTTGCAACACCGTATTTACATTAGCAACGAAAATTGTTTTTACTGAACATAGCGTGTAAACAGTTATACGAAAAGAAAATATAATAGAAATCAGGAAACACCTTAGTTAAGGAATAAAATAATTAATTAATATTAGGAGATATAGGCTTAAATTGGATATTCTTTACGAATCGAATAATACCATGAACTTCTAGAAATATATATTTTTTACGTTACAACAGAAAACTGCTGGCCAACATCAAATAATATAAAATATTATACAAAAATAAATAATAATATAAAATATAAAACAAAACTGACCCAACATTTTACTAACATAAGAAACTATGCAAAGCGTTAGACAGTACTGTACGACGGATTGCATACTCAGAATTTCCCCTAATGCAAGCCGAGTTGATGTCATACTGATTTCTATCTGCATTTCCGGTTTGGAAATGTAGCGTACGAATAAAAACAGTAACCAGCGACAAAAAGTAACCAAATTTGAACCTGTGTTCATGAAAATCTCACACTCTATTGCACAACAGCACGACGAAACGTCGGTGTTATTTCTCAGAAAATCAGCTCCGCTGTCGGAATAAAAACCCGGTTTTTGTCCATAATGCGTTCGCATTTCGCACTCCACAAAAAGTTACCTCACCCCTTCCTCCCGACGGGTCTCCGGCACATTAGAGCTCGCCGCTCTCTCCGCGCAATCCGGCTGCGCTGCATTCGAAAAAAGCCCTCGGCGGTAGCGGCCGGGCCGGTTCTCTTTTTACCCCGGGGGGAGGCGGCGGCGAGGAGGTCGAAATCTGGCAATGAGTCTGTCAGGAAATGGACGCAAAAGGGCGTCTAAAGGGTGTATTACAAGAGAAAGGAGATAATGGATGTAAAAAAGTTTGCAAAAGGTGTGATGAAGATGATGTTGAGTCGTGCGAGAACGTTAGGTACAAAAATGTGGAAGAGAGGATGAGTCGGTTGTAGGAAAAGAAAAATGTCAGGAATTGTAAAGGTTTGCCTGTACTGAAGCTACATCGGATATGGAGGAATCATTCAATGAGCACGTGAATGTAAAGATACAATGTGAAAAAGGATAAGGCAAAAGTGGAATGACGGAAACGAAGAACACTTAGAAAGTCAGCCGCGAGGTTACTTTGTTCACGTCATTTTCCACACGTATTATAAATAGGGATTTAAATTTGGTTATCACCCATGAAACGGTCTAGTCGCTACACCACTGGTCTCCCCTGTCACAAGAAGGATAGAGGTGGAGCGAAAATTATGGCCCGGCACTGATGGACGGCGAGGAAGTATCCGGTATTATCAGCAGATTACACGAATGGGGCCGGCAACTACACCTTGGGGCACCGCTGCCACCAAGTTAGATGTGGAGAGAAGAACGCGACCCGGCACTGACGAACGGCGAGGAAATATCCGGTATCACGTGTAGAAGAATAGTCGAAAGAAACCGGATGCTACACCATTGGTCACCTCTGTCACAAAAGGATAGTAGGAAGCGAAGTTTACGGCCCGGCACCGAAGGGTGGGGAGGGTAAATCGGGTATCACCCGTAGATGACGTCTGCCCGTCCGCTCCTCCGTGGGGCACCCCTGGCACCCCAGGATAGAAAGGGAGCGAAAATTCCTGACCGGTTCTGAATAGTGACAAGGAACATGCCGGTATCATCTGTAGAAGACTAGCACCTTCCGTCACCCCTGTTACAAAAGAATAGAAGGGAATCTAAGGTTACGGCCCGTCACCGAAAGGTGGGGAGAGAATATCGGGTATCACCCGTAGGCACCCCTGGCACAAAGGATAGAAAAGGAGCGAAAGTTACCTACCGGATCCAATGGTGACGAGGAAGAATCCCGTGTCATTTGTAGAAGACTAACGGAATCGGGTACACCTTTGGTCACCCCTGCCACAAAAGAATAGAAGGAAATCTAAGGTTACGGCCCGGCACCGAGGGCGAATCTAAGCCACGCCGCGGCGTCGGACGTCGTGGAGCCGGCGCGCGCCACCGCGGCGAACCGTCCCAGAGGGCGCGGTCTGGCGACGCCGGTTTTTTTTGCGCGCGAGGTGGCTACGCGCTGTTTCCGTCTCGCTAGAGATCGCGAGGGGGAGCGGACGCCGAGTCGCGGATAATCCGATGAAGACGCAGCTCGCGCGACTGGCCGCGGGGGAAGGGGGAGGCTGGTAGGCTGGGGGTAGGGGTGGGATGGAGGGGATTGAGACCGCGTTGTCCACGGGTTTTTCCTTTTCCTTTTATCACAAGTGGAGCTCCTTGCTGCGATCATCGCTGGAAATTTGTCATTTGTTTCATGCCTTTTTCTTCACGATGCTTTGTCGTCGTAGTCGTAGGTAACGCTCTTTCCCTTCTTTATGGTTTATGTACCTTTTCATGTCACGCTCGAAATACGAGTTGTAAATCGCTGAATATTCATAGCAACTTACATGGAACTGTAGACTTACATGACATTACCCTGTATTGATTTGGAATCAAAGTTTATTCGGTTCGATTCATGGTTGAGTTAGCTACTCATTGCACGTAAGCGGAGAAATGAAATGTTGTCAAGTCATAAAACATATTACGTTGCGCACGGCATATTAAACATAAGTGAACAGCTAATAATGTAGTTCGTAGGCCTTGCTTCTAACCAACCGCAATAAAATCACACAAACTTTGGTTCAAAAGCCAATACTTCCCGCAACCATCCTTCAACGTTGGTAGGGCATAAAAAATCATTAAAAAAAACTTCAAAAGGGACATCTACAATATATTCATTCATTAATCAATAGGAAGTTGTTCCCGCATATTCAATTCCTTTAGCCACAGACCACAGTTTCGGCGACAGGCGCAGATGAAGCAGTCACGAACGCATATCCATCACACTGGACGTGTGCTCAACCTTTTGCGCCTTTGTGGAGCCCCCTCTCACCCTCCAACTGCTCACCCAACGGTCCTCTGGTTTAACGGTCGCCCACTCGCGCGCCCTCGCTCTCTTACTCGCCAGCTCTGTCGCTAACCCGCCCGGTAATCCACTTACTTGGTAAGCTTACTCGCTCACTCCCACCCGTCTGGTCGTCCAACCACCCATTAGGCGGATAAGCTTTACCCCACGCCCGTCTGCCCATCTGCTCATTCGCCTGATCCTCATTCACCTGATCCCACCTGCCCGCTCTCTCTCCCGCTCGACTATGCAGCCGGTCATCCACTTACGCGGTTTGCTCGGTCAGTCCGTCGGTTGGTCCGTTGGTCCGTTGGTCAGTTGGTCGGTCGGTCGGTCGGTCGGTCGGTCGGTCGGTCGGTCGGTCGGTCACTCGCCCGAACATCATCCGACTGCTCGCCCACTCGCTCCCCCCACAAATCTGACAGACAAGCTTTACTCCACCCCCGTCTGCCCACTAGCCTGCACAGCTGCCCGCCCTCCTGTACTTACCAGTCCGCCCTCTCACCTACCCATCCAGTCATCCACTTACTCGCTCACTCTCTCACCCGCCCGGTAACTTGTCCCCCCGCAACATCCCCCGCTCACCCACCTGGCGGCCAAGCTTTGCCCCCACGCCAGCACGGCCGCCTGGCCACTCGCCCACCGAGCCGGCCGAGCTTCGCTGGGCGGCCGCGCGCGCCCTGGCGCTGCATGCCAAATGGCGCCCCGCGGCGCCCGCCACCAACGCCACGCGGAATCCGCAAATAATCTGATGAAGGTCCACTTCCCTTACGTGAACGGAGAGCGCGAGCAGTTCGCAGAAAGCACAGGTGTTTACGGCGGGCGGCAAATTAAGTATGCGCTGCAGGCGTGTGCGTCCGGGGTGTAACAAAATTATCAATTAAATACTCGGACGGAAATTGTATTATACAGGTGTACACAGCCGCCTCGCCTACAGGGCAATCGGGTCTACTTGTTATTTGAATAAAGGCATAGAATTTAATTTAGCCTAGTGATCCTTTGAGTGACAATTCCAACAAAAAATATTACATATTCTGTTCCGTGAACCGTTTATTTTTAAAAATGATTTTACAACCCTAAACTCGTTAAAATTGTTATTTCAAAGATAGAACTTCCACTGCACAAGCACTAATTATCAATTTTTGTTTACGCATGTACGTTCGATACGTAATTTAAAAAATATAACTATCAAGCATTATAGTATTTTAACGTTTAATTATAATATTTAAAAACGTCGAGAGTGACTGTTGAACTTAATTAAATAAAACTCAAGAGCTGCATTTAGAGACTTTAATTTAATAAAAAGTACTTCATTGCAATTTTCTAAAGCGCAAAAGTATACTACAAATTCCATTGGCGTGGAAATCAGTTCATTAACTCAGAAAAAAGTATAGGAGTGCTTTTGCGTAGGGAGACACTCAGCGTAATGCGTTTGAATTTTGAGTAGTCGGCGGAGATTGTCAGCATTGAAGCAACATAGTTAACTGGAGCAGTATGTAAACTCGTCGAAAAAGGCTGCATTGAGAATATACCCATTAGTATTAATGATAGTCTGACTCATGTTACTGTTGAAAGGGACAATTTATAAAGGAATTCTACACGACCACGGGAGCAGCAGTCACTTTCTGCTTTCATAATTACGTAGTATCTAACCAGCGTAGCGTGAGTGTCATTTCTGAAAGTGTATTTGTAACGTGTGTGACATTTTTTTTCTGTCACTTAAACTGTATAATTATAATGTACGTCATAGCTCCGAAAAATCTTCCAGATTGTTTCAGTCAATTTACTGATATAACCAATTCTTATTAGAAGCGATTTATAAGTTTTCTGATACAAACCACAATTGAAGGCGATATTAGGACTGGATTCCACTCAACGTACTGTTTTCTAGAATGCCTGGATAATACTGAGTCGTGCCGTGGAAGAAGATATAGCTTGACTTTAGGGTAGGCATGTTATTACCAAAGCAACCCATAAGAGCACTTAAAATTTCATTCTGCAAATTCTTCCAGAAAATCATTCATGAAAGAAACTTCTCAAAGCAAAACGTACCAGATGACAGATATGTTTAACGAGCATTACAACATTTTAACATATAAATTAGTTTCCGAACACTTTTTCTAAAGATAAATATTTAGAATATACTCTAACAGAAAAATAAAATAAATCATTTACTACTGGCCCTGCCTACACGGCAGATACAAAAGTTGTGTATACTTCTTCAAACGCAGAGACGTTATTTAAGATCCACTTTTTCAATAATGTAGGTCAGCAGACTGTGTGGTACAGCTCTAAAGCAGTATCGATAAGTAACGTAGGTAAGCTGAGATCGAGTCGATTACGAATTCGGTCCTGAATCGTAGTTCCGGTCTGCCGCCCGCCCTGGAGGCATGTGCGTGGCGGCGCCTCGAGGCAGGGTGCGTTGGGGAGTTGTGCGTCGGGATTGCGGCGTTGCGACACAGTATTTACATTAGCGCTAATCGCCCCCATCGCATCACGACACCTCTACCCACCCGCGCCGCCCCGCGCCGGCCTAGTGCGCTGAGACGCAAGGCCGAGTTGCTGGGAGTGCGCGAAGACAGGGTTGGAGGTGCCTGCAGCGACAGGTCGCTCCCTACGCCTTCCTTCTGGAGATGGGCGCTGTAGGTTTCTCATTCCTCCTGGATGTGCCCGTCAATAAACAATTTCTTAATTGATCAGTCAATTTTAGAGTAAATGACTGAATGAATGGGTGAATGAATGAACGTACGGAAACAGCGTGTTCCTGCAGTGCTTCCTACACGCTCGCTCCCTTTGCGTGATATTGCACTAGCACAACTGTTCCTTTTGAACATGACAACAGTTTGTTTTACCGTTGCCAGTGGAATGAATGAGTGGACATACACATGCCTGAAACATAAGAACCCTCTTGCAGGTCACATTTTATGTTTGCCCTCATTTTGTAATGATTCACTTGTGCGCAAACAATTCTGGAAATATACGAGGCAGAGAGACTAAGCTGCCCTATCTCGGAGTACTAGCAATGAAATTCTGATCGATTTATGCGGAATTTGAGGTCAATACAAGTTCGCAGCAGGTATTTTCGCAGTTGTTCCGTTTTCCCGAAAAGGCCTTGTAGGCTAAAATATTAGTCTTTCTTCAATGGACAGTTTCGCGATTTTTCTTTCTGTTCCTTCTATATATTTATTTAGTCTCTTCAGTTTCGGTTTCCGTCACCTTCAACCATTCCACTTTTATTTACCTATCAACTAAGCCCACTATTATTAACTGAACTATTAAATCTTTTATAAACCTCAGACAATGCAGCCACGGCAAGGCTTGCTTTTCTTTCATGCTTACTCCGTCATGTGTGATGCTTTATTTGTTCCTTCGTTTTGAATGTAGTTGTCAGTTGATGGTGTTTACTTCTCATTTGCCGAGGCAAAAAATAAAAGAAACGTGTGTGTTTACAAAGCTAACTTAGTATGAGCACATGATTTTCATTTAAGTGAAGTTCGATCCTCTCTTAGATGATTGTGGCAAAAGAAAAATCCATATTTTCTAAACATAGAGAGTGGCTAGAGAAGAATCCTCGTGCCACTGTTTCAACCCCTAACAGCATTAAAAGGCTTATTAATAAAACACTTTTTTTATAATTACCAACAATTGGCCACTACATAGAGACTGTTTATTCGAACCTTTCAATCAAGGGGAACCGACGAAAGAGCAGTGAAGGAGTACGGGAGAAATGCTATATTTTCAAACTCAATGTAACATACAGTCTGCAATAAAGAGGTTAACTATCACTTCATGACCAATTGCTCTCCCTCAGTATAACGCGAAGTCAAGACGAGATTGAAGTCTTCCTCCACTCGAAGTTCATTAAACCAACCTCTGTTTAGCGCACCGATATATTAGTGGAAAATATACACGCTTCCATGGCCCATATAATATGTACTTCTCTTTTAAATTTCTACTTATGATACTTTCCTCCAGTAATTTATAATTGACATTCGACTAAATAACAAAAACAATCCAAAAAGTTTGTAATCACATGTTAGTGAGTCGAAACGCCATTCATTTCCTACAACGCTCCTTGTGTCTATTCCTCCGACTGCAGGAGCGCACACAAATTACCGCACGCCTTTAAACGACGGCGATGCCGTCGCCAGCAGCAGCAGCTCCCCAGCACAGCGCCGCACACTGCGACGCTGTTTACCCCGCGATCGAAATAGACCCCCGGGCGTAATTTACTCCTCGTTTTCTTCGCGCACGTCCCCTTCTCCTCGACCCTGCCCCCCCCCCCCCCCGGCAGTTTACCCACACGCACCGTCCCCAACGAACAGCGTGCTCCGCCACACTCCTTCCCGCTCAGCTCCGCGCGCTCTGGCCCGCTCCGTCTCGCTCCGCCCAGCTCCGTCTCGCTTCGTTCTGGTCCATAACTCCCCGCCCCGCACCGTCGCGCCCCGCCTGCTCCTCCCCGATCCGCCTTGCTTCTCCCCGCTCCACCTCGCTCCTACTCGTCCATAACTCCCCGCCCCGCTCCGTCGCGCTCCGCCCCGTTCGCTTTCTGTCCCTTGCAGTTACTGTCCGCCCCGCTTCGTTCCTGTCCGTCCCGCCCCGCTTCGACCACCTCGCTCCGTCCTCGTTCATTCTATCCGTCCCGCTCCACCCAGCTTCTTCCCGTTCCGTCCCTGTCAGCGCAGGTGTGTCCCTCTTCACCCTACTCCGCCATCCCTTCTCTAGTCAATCCCTGCATCCGTGCCCGAGACCTCGTTTCATATCTTCTCTCCACTTCGTTTCGTCGCGCAATATTCTCCGTTTCACAAACCTCCGAATCGTTCACCTACCTATCCATGTCCCCTTCCTTTCGTGCGCTCCTCCACGGCACGGCACTCCAACCACTCTGCCCTACTGTATCGAGCCTCTCTCCGTCCTGGGTCACATAGTCTCTCGCTCCTCCACAACGCTTTCCTTTGAAGACTCGTTTCACCCGCCACGCTCTCCATCGCGCTTCCATTGCCTCTCCTCATATACTCGCTCCCCGCCTCACCCCACATCGTCTCCTCCCCGATATACCGCCCCATTCTACGCATTGCTACACTGTCTCCCCACGCTCCGACCGGACACACTCTCTCCACGCTCCGTTCCACGTCACCCGCCAAGCCCTATCCGCAACCTTCGCCCAACCCACTTCACCCACCCCGTTTCACCCACTACACTTCGACACCCCGCTACGCCCGTCCCGCTGTGCCCGCCCTGCTTCGCCCCCACTCCACGCCGCTTCGCCTCGCCCATCACACCTCACTTCACTCACCACACCCTCGCCCGCCCTCGCCCCGCCCCGCCCCGCCGTGTTCTCGGGCGCATTTCTCTTTCACGTGCGCCAGCTCTGCTTAGATATTCCCTTTTCATCAGCGGCGCGGCGCGTCAATTCTCCTTCGTACTTAGCCGAGGGAGCCTTTTTGTCAAGACTTTGCTTGTGACACACTGCTTCTCTTTGTCGCTCTTTCCTGACGTTCGCTTTCGCTGTTCGTTCTCAGAGTGGTCTTTGTGCCTTGAATTTCATTCGCTCTCCCCTTGTTGACTATCACGATAAGAAACTTGACTAATCTAGATCTCGCTTTCACAGTTTTCTTGTTAACCTGTTTCCTCAACACTTCCTCTTTCCCACCTATCACGCGCAACACACATCCTCTCTATTCAGCCTCCATTCTTCACTCTCACCCCCTCCACATTTCCTTCGCGTATGACTGGCAAACGTCGTTCTCTCTCTCTCTCTCTCTCTCTCTCTCTCTCTCTCTCTCTCTCTCTCACACACACACACACACACACACACACACACACACACACGCACACACACACACATACCAGCTCAACCTCTCGTTCTCTCACTACTTCTACTTCCCCTCCTCCTGCACCTCTTCCATCACCTCCCACCTCCTTTTTGCTTCGCTTTCCTTTCACGGGGCTCCCGTTAAGAAAGGAGTAATTTCTTTTGTGTGATTTTACACGCGATATTACAATCCTAATGCGCTGCCGCGTGCGACGCGACGCGAGGCGAAGCGAGGCGAGGCGGGGAGGGGAGGGGAGGGGAGTTGAAGGGGCCGATAGCGTTCTTGCGCTCGGGTGCAAGGAACAAAGGTCCCGGCGCGGAATAAACGATCCGAGACACTCACTCCATCCACGCGCCGCATACAGAGCGCCTCTTCACTCAGCCAATAGGCGGCGCCCGCCTTCCCCTCCCCTCCCCTCCCCACCCGCTGCCCGCCTTTGCTTCTCGCGCGGGTGAAATAGGTGCGCGCGCGCCCTCCGCGATGCGCCGCGGAGGCTAAAAAGCGCTTCGCGCGCGCGCGCGCTGCGTTAGAGAAACGAAGCGCGGTTCATGCAGGGCGCTTTAATGAGGCGGAAGATTTGGGCGGTGGGCGGGCGGGAATCAATGGTGGTATTTGGCGCGGGGCTGTGGGGTTAATTTGAAATGAATATCCGTTGCTGGAATTTGTAGTTAGGGTCGTTGCGTAAGATGGCCGTTGCGTGATGGCAAGTACTGAAGACGCTTAATAAATGAAGCTTAATAAAAAAGAAACAAAAATATGTGATAATTTTGTTACACTGAATGTAAATTATAAAACAACTAACCACGGAATTCTGAAAGTTTACATGATGCACTTTAATTATAAACATATTTTTGGGCTTAATGTGTAAATGATGTAACAACAATGTATTTAAGAGACACATGGAGCTAATTTTAATTTTCAGCAAAGGTTTGAAAATAAAAATTAAGAAAATATAACTCTACGCATTATTTTGCATCTGATGAAAAAATATTAAAAAACATATTTAATACTACACTGTACGTTATAAAGTATAGGATTTTGTACAGCAGGAATCATGTAAAAAAACTTCAGTTCAATATTCGTTACTGAAGAGTTAACTATTATTTTCGTTATGAAAAAGTTATGGAATGAGAAAGATCACTTGTTATAAGGAATGTTACCTTAACAAGAAATACTTTCACAAGACATCTGTATGAAAAAGATAGACATAGTGCACTAGCGACAACGAGCATATTGTTGGTCATTCTTTACAGAATCAAGAGTTCGTAATGAAGTCTTGCCCTCAATGTTACGAAAATAAATATTCAAATTAAATATTTGAGAGAACATGCATCTACGTCCATATTATCAATAATAATTAATGCTTTTATGATTATTATAATACTGTATTATAATATAATATAATACCATATTATAATACTGTATATACATGAACGAGCGTACTGTTTATAATTTTTTAATGAAAGAACACACCAAAATGAATTTGATTTAGATCTACGATGTACGAACGTACTGTATATAATATAGTGAAAGCAAAATTGTGAGTTCTGGGCTAAATTATATTCGATATTTTCTTAATGGACGCTAAGTAAAAGTACAAGAAAGAAACACTTGACGAAATAAAGAGAAGTCTCCAAGGCGATTGTGAATTTACTGTCAAATAACATATACGTACAATTACGTAAAAACGAAAACTATAGAAGGTAGTTTAAAACTTGGACCACCACCATCTTCTAACCTTCAATCATCAACATGATCTCTACCCTCTACCCAAAGACACGTTCCATCCAGAGCAAACCCCCAATAAAACGAAGCCCACTGAAGCTGAACAAGCAAACAACGTAGTACCGCAGCTTGAACTCGGAAGCTCAGCTGTCCGACGGGCAGCACCTTAACCTCCTCGGAAACTCCTTGAGCGGCGGAGGGCGCCTGTGTTAACAGAGGCTGCTCCGACGTAAGGGGCCGGGCGAGGAAGGGTGTGGCTGGGCTGGGTGGGGTGGGTGGGATGGGGACGGGGCGAGGAAGAGTGGCTGGGGGATGTCTGGGCTGGCTGACGTGGGATGGGGACGAGGCGGGGAAGGGTGGCGGGGGTCGTAACTGGGCTGGGTGAGGTGGAATGGGGACGGGGCGAGGAGGGGTGGTGAGGGGGCGTAGCTGGGCTGGGTGGGGTGGGTTGGGGCCGGGGCGAGGAAGGGTGCGGGGAGGGCGTGGCTGGGTTGAGTGAGGTGGGATGGGGACCTGGCGAAGAAGGGTGGCGGGGAGGGCGTGGCTGGGCTGGCTTACGTAGAATGGTGACGGGGCGAGGAAGGGTTGCGGGGGGACGTGGCTGTGCTGGGTGAGATGGGATGGGGCCGGGGCAAGGAGGATAGCGGTGGGGGGTTGGTGGATGAGATGGGATGAGGCGGGGCGGAGGTAGACAGCCGCAAAACGCCCTAGCCCCGCTTCTTGCCTCCGCTTGCCGCAACGCGCCGTCTTCCCCCGGTCGGAAGTGCAGCTCGCTGCCGCTTCAGGAACACCTGTGCGGGGGCTTACGGCGCGGAGAGCAAGTCGGGGCCGGCGGGGCGGCAAAGCACACAAAGGCTGCGAGGCGGCGCGGCGCCGTGTGGCCTGTACGTGTTATCTGTGGACCGCCGCCGCCGCCCGCAGGCGTTTGCTGACGTTTCATCAACACGCAAACAAGGGCCCGATCCCTGCGGGCGTTTAGCCGCCTCGGAAAGCGGGAAAGATCTCAGAAACACACCACTCGGGGGCAGGTGCTGTGGGAGCAACTCAACAAAGAAGCCCCTAGACAGAGGCGTCTCAACTTATTCGGGTCAGCTGTCGTCTGCGTATACTCAGGGAGACGAAGGAATTGCAAAACAAGTGTCAAAAGAACTCTGGTTGTACTAACGCGGTGAAAATATTAAATAAATGATTATGCGTCTGTCAGATTATGTTGAATATCTGCAGGCGACTGCTGACGTTTCATGCACGCAATCAAAAGGCCGATCTCTGCGAACGTTTTGCCACTCTCGAAAGCGGAGAAGATCTAAGAAGCATGCTGCTCATGGATACTTGCAAAACCTTCCGCGTTTGGAGCGCTTTACAAAAAAAAAAAAAAATCGCTAGATACAAGTCCGCACATGTATTTGGCTAGTGGTGCAACCGCTTATTTGCACGGAGACTCAAAAAGTATCACGAGAGTTATTTTGGAAAATAATAAATGAAATTAGTGTATGCTTGCCCTGTAATATTGGATGTACAAAAAATTGCTCTAGCTTCTGCTTCTTCGCTCACTCTTAAGCGAATAGAAGTTTCCCGTTCATTGGCCTTAAGATCGGACACAACCCTAGTGCTATGAGGCTACCCCGACTGCCAATCGTGTACAAACGTCGGCTGATGTTTCATCAACACAAAATATAGTTTTAGGTCGTATATACCTTTCTTAAACTATTTAATATTGTCTTGAATATTCTTTTCAATTCATAGTCTTGAAATACACAAGCTGAACCATTAGAACAGGGTTCAACTTGTGTAACAATTGTAAGAAAAAATATGACTGCTTTTAGCAGTGAAACAACGCAATCACATGAAAATGAAAGTAATTTAGTTTGACATTTCCAAACACCATTTTGATATACACATATTAATGAGTGTAGTTTCACGGAACCCCGCAAAACCCTTTTGGAAACCGAGTTACAATGTCACTATTATTCCAGTTATTGCCATCTTTTGTTAGCTCAAACACATCATCCGAACTCCAACCACGTATTCTATTTCCATATAATTCCACATTAACGCACGAACAATCATACCACTCTCGAGTTGGCCCGGAAATTTATCGGAATTCCTCCCAAGTTGGGACGTTGGCTGCAGCCTACGCAACATAATGCCCCGTTTACAAATACCCGCCCGCTTGCTCGCACTTCCGCCGAGCGCCATAAATCCATAGCCGAGCGGGGAGGGATGAGGAGGGGAGGGGGAGGGGGGGAAGAAGCGGCTCGCTGGCTGCCGCTCCGCTCGACTCGGCTGGCGAGGCGTGGCGGGCAGAATCCAGGCGTACTGGGTCCATTAGCCATTGCCGCACTCTCGGTAACGGGGGCGGAGAGGGGTAGCGAGTGTGAGGGAGGGGGTGAGGGCGACGGTGGTGAGAGCGGCGGGGGCAGTTCGGGCTGATGGGGGCAGGGAGAGTAGTGAGGACAACGAGTGCGATGGGGGGTGAGGACGGCGGGGCGGTGAGGATGGCGGGGGCGCTGAGGACGGCGGGGCGGTGAGGACGGTGGGGCGGTGAGGACGGCGGGGACGGCGAGGACGGCGGGGGCGGTGAGGACGGCGGGGGCGCTGATGACGGCAGGATCAGTGAGGACGGCGGGGGCAGCGAGTATGGAGGGGACAGCGGGGAACGGAGGCAGCGAGGGCGGCGGGGCCGCAAAGGCGGCGGGAGCAGTGAAGACGGTGGAGGCAGCGAGAGCTGCGAGGAGAGCGAGGTCGGAGAGGGTGTCGGCGTCTGTGAGGGCGGGGTGAGGCCGGGAGGGAACCAGGAGGAGCGAGGACGGCGGGGGAAGCGAGAGCGGCGGAGGCAGCGAGGGCGGCGGCAGGTCTGGGGGCTGAGGGTAATGAGGAAAGTGAGGGCGGCGAGATCAGTGGTAGCGTCGGAGGGCAGCGAAGAGGCGTCGGGGGTGAGGACGGCGGGGCGGTGAGGAATGCCCGGGGCGGTGAGGACGGCGGGGAGGTGAGGACGGCGGGGCGGTGAGGTCGGCGGGGCGGTGAGGACGGCGGGGGCGCTGAGGACGGCGGGGGCGCTGAGGACGGCGGGGGCGCTGAGGACGGCGGGGGCGGTGAGGACGGCGGGGCGGTGAGGACGACGGGATCAATGAGGCGTCGGGGTCAGTGAAATCGGCGGCGGCTGCAGGTGGGGCGGCGGCAGGGCGGCGGCGGGGCGGCGGCGGGGCGGCGGCGGGACGGCGGCGGGGCGGCGGCGGGGGGCGGCGGGGGGCGGCGGGGGGCGGGGGGCGGGGGGGGCGGGGGGCAGCGGAGGCGTGTGACCTCGCGACCCGCCCGAGTGCATGATCCGCGCGTTAGTGCGCGCGACGTCTAACAGGTGGCGCGTGGGGCGAGGCGATCACAAATCAAGAGCCGCGCGCCCCGCCGCCTCCCCCTCACCCTGTGCGACGAGGCAGCGCGCCCATGTGGGCCCAGAAGCGCATCTGCGTGCGGGAATCAAAGAGATGGACGTGTAAGAACCATTGAAACTCAAACAATGCAGAGACGTTTCAGTATAATAAAATTAGTTTTATCCACTGTGATCGGCTTGAACCAAAAGTTACAAAAGTGAAATCAGTAATACAGATTATTAGAATACAAGTGTTCTATTATTTAATGCATGGTCTACTATTGACTATTACCGTCAGTTCCACAATAAGTAAAGTATAAGAACGCAGGTGCTGCAATAATCCTTGGGTTCTTATTCACTATTGTCAATATGTTACATTCTCAGGATGTGTAATTAAATCTAAACGAAAATAATATATTATTTAATTTTTTGCAAATTGGATACAACGTGCGATATTCATATAGTAACATCTCCGTATTTCAGTACACGATATGCTATGAAACTCGGCCAAACGACCCTTGTTACATGATTCCAACATCTCATATTGTTATAACTAATAAGATGTATTTTGATATCAATTTTGTATCAAATCCAGTTTCTTTTTTATTCCTTTATGTACATACGTATTGTGAAGGGTTCTCAGTGTTCACGCTGAATTTTATGTGAGTATTGGTGGTCAATCGAAAAATTTCAAGGGAGAATGGTCTGCCACTGAGGGAAGAGGAGCATTGATATAATCAAACTCTAAGAGTAATATGAATGTCCCACCACTACTAATATACTAGTTAACATATAAAATACGCTAAAATACGCACGCAATAAAATACGCGCTTCAACTCTACCGAATTTGCGTAATAAAATGTAATAAGAAAAACTGTATATCAGGCTCTCAGATACATCCATCGTTTTATTTCCGGAGTGTTATTATTGGAACGTTAAACAGCAGAGAATAAAATCCGAAAAACTGCTTTCATGAATATGCAATATAATATGGATTCGGTTCAAGTAAAACGATTAAACCACCATTTACAGAGTAGATCAATGTATCGAACCTCACCAGCAAAAAAAAAGCAGCTTATGTTCACTCCTTCCCTTACACAATCACATAATTACAACAACCCCCCGAACCACAAGCGATAAAAAATACGCGTGTCCCGGGTAAGGAGCACAGATTCCCCGCTTGTTACAAGGACACCCAGCCCGGAAGACCCCCCTCCCCACCCTGCACCTCCCCCGCCCCGCGCATACTCGCTCTGACGCGTTAATTTAGCGCTCCCAGCGGGCCCTCCCCGCCGCCTCCGCCACACATCCCCGCCCCCTCCTCGCCGCCGCCCTGCCCCGCGCGCAGCGCTGAACAGATAAAGTCGCGCGAGCGGGGGATTTATGCGGGCACAATTTCCGCAGCGTATTTTATGTGAGGGCGCGCCGCCCCCGCCCGCCCTGCGCCGCCCCCGCCGCTGGCGCCGGTGGCCGCGCGCGCCGCAGGTATCGGCCGGCGATGACCGAGGGGCCGCCCTTCGCCGGCCTGCGGAACGCCAGCACTCGCCCGCGCGCCTGCCAGGAAGGCGTGTGGGACGGTGGGAGGAAGGAATGGCTTTAAGAGTTCCAGAATTGTCAGAAGAAGGGTAACGCGTAAGCAAAGCGAGCACTGGATTACGGCCTACACTATCTACGTAAAATATTAGTTATTAGTTAATAAATATGTTCAAACATTCAAGCATTCATTTTTTGAATTGTAAATGTTATCACTTTTTTACTTATGTTCCCTCTATATGTTTAATATTCCAATATTATTTTTGGGACGTCGTGCGTAGATATCTTTGACATATTAATTCGACCATAATTCATACATATTTTTTAACATCTGTGGTATTATACATTGGCTAGAAGAAGTATTGATATACTACCCAAAGTTGCACCTTAATTGGTTAAGTAAACATTTGGTTCATCCACACAGTCGACCAAATCTTAAAAGAGCTATTCAACAAATCGCAGTTACTGGTTCACTTCAATCACAGTGAAATAATGGTGAAAGTATATGAGCAAGGGTAGTGGGATCTTGACGTGTGCCTTCCAGGATTTCATGGTAAACATGCGTTTGAAACGATAGCCACTTTTCATAGACCATGATAAAATAGATCATCGCGTTGAATTTTGACAACATACAATGAATGAGATATCATTCCACTCCGAAATATATTATCCATTTCTCCAATTCTATATACGTTTTACTGAAGACCAATTCGGCGGTTCTCCATGCCATCACCTCAAGAAACCTCAATTAAAGTAAGACTTTGATGTGTAATTTCCAGGATTTTAGGAAAACATGTATTTGAAACGATAGCCACTTTTTATAGGTCATGAGAAAATAATTCATCACGTTCAATTTTGACAAAATGCACTGAATTAGAAATCATTCCATTCCGAAATCTATTATCCTTTTCCCCAATTCTGAATATGTTTCTCTGTTCCTCCTGTTCCCCAGGCCATGACCTCAAGAAACCTCAATGAGAGCAGCACCCGTCCCCACAGAGCGCAAGAGCGGTGGCCGCGGGTGCGGATTCTTAGGCGGCGCGGCGGCCCCGTTCGTTCCGGCCAGCTCCGCGCGTCACGCGGCCTTTGAGACGCGATCCACGGCGCGCTGACGCACGGCGCGCACCGGCCCACGGAGGACCGTTTGAGAACTCGACGCTGCCGCCCGCCGCACTCCGGCTCTCCCCCTCCTCGCCCGGACTTCAGTCAGGCTCCCGCTCGCGCCGTCGACCCGGCTTTAGCTTCCGCCTTCCTTTCTGTCCTATCTACTGCTCTCGCGCTCGTTCTCGGTGCTGCTCTCGCTTCTGCTCTCGCTCTTGCTCTTGTCTTGTACCTTCCCCCGCTCTCCATGCCATCGCTCCGGTTCTTGTTCGCGTCGCCGACACGGACCTTGTTTCCGCATTCGCTCCCGTCCCATTACCCGCTCCCAACGTCGCCGCGGCTTTTATTCTCACTTCGGCGCTCAATCTCGCCCCGGCTCCCATTCTCGATCCGCCGCTCATTCTCGCTCCGGCACTCATTCTCGCTCCGGCTCCCATTCTCACCCCGGCTCTTATTCTCGCTTCGGCGCTCATTCTCGCTTCAGCTCTCATTCTCGCTCCGGCACTCATTCTCGCTCCGGCACTCATTCTCGCTCCGGCACTCATTCTCGCTCCGGCACTCATTCTCGCTCCGGCACTCATTCTCGCTCCGGCACTCATTCTCGCTCCGGCACTCATTCTCGCTCCGGCACTCATTCTCGCTCCGGCACTCATTCTCGCTCCGGCACTCATTCTCGCTCCGGCTCCCATTCTCGCTCCGGCTCCCATTCTCGCTCCGGCTCCCATTCTCGCTCCGGCACTCATTCTCGCTCCGGCACTCATTCTCGCTCCGGCTCCCATTCTCGCTCCGGCTCCCATTCTCGCTCCGGCTCCCATTCTCGCTCCGGCTCCCATTCTCGCTCCGGCTCCCATTCTCGCTCCGGCTCCCATTCTCGCTCCGGCTCCCATTCTCGCTCCGGCTCCCATTCTCGCTCCGGCTCCCATTCTCGCTCCGGCTCCCATTCTCGCTCCGGCTCCCATTCTCGCTCCGGCTCCCATTCTCGCTCCGGCTCCCATTCTCGCTCCGGCTCCCATTCTCGCTCCGGCTCCCATTCTCGCTCCGGCACTCATTCTCGCTCCGGCACTCATTCTCGCTCCGGCTCCCATTCTCGCTCCGGCTCCCATTCTCGCTTCGGCGCTCATTCTCGCTTCAGCTCTCATTCTCGCTCCGACTCTCTTTCTCGCTCCGTATCTTCCTCGCGACGTTGATCCAGTCCGCCTTCGCTTGCGTCCCATCTCCCACTTTCGCACTCATTCTCGCGCCGTCTCTTTCTCTCGATTCCGCTCTTACTCCCGACCTCTTCCTCGCCCTTGTCCCACTCTGCACCTGCCTCGTTACTGCCCTCCTCTCACCAAATCCACTCCCACCTACATCGTCGCACTATTCTGGTCTTCGTGTGCCCCCATGCCCTCTGACAATATCGGCATTCATGCTACCCTCCGCTCCAGTTCTGTCACCTACACGCGTTCCACACACTCCTCGCTGTGAGAGCAACGTGAAAATCACTCACGCGCTCGTAAAAAGGAATATCGAGAAACGCTGATGATGTGTGAAGGATATGCACATTTATGTCATGACATTTATGATATATCGCGTATAAAAAATGTCTCTGAATAAACTTGCCAATGCGAAGTCGTAGGCGGTGAGACTAACTGAACGTCTTGAAGCTGCGGATAGAAGTTGGTGTTAAAGGTGATATGGACAGAAGACGTTATGAGTAATATGTGAATAGAATCAGGCAGAACCTCAAATTGCTCTTCGTTGCATACTATCCATGCCTCGCCTTTCCACTGGATCACTCCTCCCTTCATATATTTTTAATATTTTACAAAGTCGATCATTTTTACCCCTTCTGGACGTACAATACGTCAGAAAAGGTTAAAATGATTAGCTTCGGCTCAACACATACGAATGCATGTATGTGGCCTCTGCTGGGCGAATGGCGGGGGAACGGGCGGACGGATAGTCGGACAAGCAGATAGGTAGTTTAGGCCGCCGGGCATTGAAGAAGGTGGGCAGTTGGAAGAGAACGTAGGCGAGAGGCAGATGAAGTGGACGAACTTAGATAGGTTTGCGAGCAGGTGGGAGAGGAAGAGGACGAGCAGACGGTAGAGTAGGATGGAAAGTAGGCAGAGGAGTAGACTGGACGTTCGGTTCAGCACACATGAATGAATAATGACAAATGGTTTTGGTGTCCTCTAAAACCAACTCGCGAATACTGATGAGGAAAACGAGCAAGAAGTGGTCGCTATCTGTCGAACGGAAGACGGAGAACGGGGGAGACCGGGGGACGAACAGGCGGACAAGCTGATGGTTAGGTTAGGCCGCCGGGCAGTGAAGAAGGTGGGTCAGTCAAGAACCGAAAACTCCGTCCCGGTCGAGTAGGAGAGGGAGTACAAGAGATAGTAGAAGAGTGATTAGGAGAGCGAGTAGGAGGGGCATTAGAAGAACAAGAAGGAGGGGAAGAAGGAGAGCGAGTACGAGGGATGATTGGGAAAGTAATTAGCAGATCGAATTAGAAAGTGTGTAGGAGGGGCAGTGGGAGAGCGAGAAGAGGGAAGGTAGGTGAGAAGAGGAAGGAGAGTGATTAGCACAGCGAGTAGGAGGGCGGGTAGAAGGGGCACTAGGACGGCGAGGAGGCAACAAAGTAGGAGAGCGAGAAGGGAAAGTACGAGTTCGAGTGGAGGAGTGATTAGGGGACTGATTTGCAGAGCGGGTAGTAGGAGGCATTAGGAGAGTAAATAGGAGAGAAAGTAGGAGAGAGAGTAGAAGAGTGATTAGGAGAGTGAGTAGGAGGGGACAGTAGGAGAGCGAGTAGAAGAGTGATTAGAGCTAGTAGAAGAGTGATTAGGAGAGCGAGTAGCAGAGCGATTAGGAGAGCGAGTAGAAGAGCGATTAGGAGAGCGAGTAGGAGGGGACAGTAGGAGAGTGAGTGGGAGGGAAAGCAGGAGAGCGAGTAGAAAAGTGATTAGGCGAGCGGGTGGATGAGGGGAGAGAGGCGCAAGCGTGAGCCCGTGGGGGCGTGGGGAGCGGCAAGGGCAGGTGGCTCCGTGGGGGTGTGGTGGGGGAGGCGACGGGGGTCTATTAATAGGCGTCGGCGTGGTCGTCTGCGTTGCCCTGCGCGCGGGAACCTGAGCCGCGCGCGCATTAGCGCTAGACTCAACAATGCCGTAAATACGCGCGCGGCGCTTCGCCAAGGCGCCACCGCTCTCGCCCCAGGGCACGGCGACCTACGTCACAGCGGCAGCGGCAGACCAGCCATGGCCACCACGGACGGGAGTTAGCCATCGCGGTCTCGGAATGACAAGGATTTAATTGGTATTTTTGCCCCAAAGGATGTTTTAACACGTTCGAATTCTCTATTGTCACAAGTTTAATATATTACAATAGTTTTCAAATCAGACTTGTAGAAAATCTACGAAGAAAATTAAGTACCAATTTGTGTGCCATAATTAGACACGTCCGAACTTTCAAAATGCTTTCCTGAAAATGTTCTTGAAAGTCGGGTAGAACTGGCCACTGGCCACGCGCCTGTTGATCTACGACACCTCTCTGGTCCTACGTCACAGCGGCAGACCAGCCATGTCCACCACGGACGGTAGTTGGCCATCGCGGTCTCAGAATGACAAGGATTTAATTGGTATTTTTGCCCCAAAGGATGTTTTAACAAGTTCGAATTCTCTATTGTCACAAGTTCAATATATTTTAATAGTTTCCAGGTCAGACTTGTAGAAAATCTAATCTCAAAAGGATGTTTTAACACGTTCAAATTCTCTATTCTCACAAGTTTAATATATTGTGATAGTTTTCAAGTCAGACTTGTAGCAAATCTACGAAGAAAATTAAATACTGTTTTGTGTGCCATTATTAGACACGTCCGATATTTTAAAATGCTTTCCTGAAAATGTTCTTGAAAGTCGGGTAGAACTTTATAATTTTATCGCGGTGATATATCGATTGTGGCTACTCAACGTAGTTCGTCAGAACTTGGTGAAATTGAAACTGGATGACAATTTTCTTTAAATCTTCAATTATATTATCACAAGCATTTTCTCATTGAAGATTAGGTAAATGAATGAATGCACTCTTCAAACAAATAGATTTTTGAATTCTCAAACACCAATTAATATACTTGAACCCCACCGCATACTTTATCTACTCGTATAACAGGTGAGGCAATGAAATCGATTTGAGTCGAAAGCGGTAAAACGTAATCGAAGCACGTTTGTCTAACGTATTCATTTAAAAAGTGTGTATTTACGTGTTAAAATTAAATTTTGTGCAGCCATTTCCCTTACAAGTTAGATGATTTCCTGGCTGAATGTAAAAAGGATCTAAACTTTCTCTGCAAATGTTTGTTCTTCCAGCCCTTATCGGTGGGAATGAACGATCTGAGGCGGTATATTGTTCGGTTCCCAGAAAGCACACAAGGAGGAGGATTGCTCGCAAGTGTAAGGCAAACAGTAAACCGGATCGCGTTCGAGATCTCGGAGCAAAACAAGTGCAGAGATTCGTATGCTTTCTCGCTTACGATCCCGGAGAAACGGAATATCCTCTGACACAATCTCCCGCTCGGGTGTCCAAAATCTAGGGAGCCACATCCACCAAAATAGAGGGTGTAAGAAACTATCAACGAAAATTTAAAGACCTGTGACGTTTAACCCGGGAATTAACGGTAGCGCTTGCAGGTGACAGAAATTTAGGAAATTATTATAGTACCTTCAGAATTATTGATCTTTGTTGCTAACGCATTTCTCGTCTACCTTCAATAGTTATTCGCACACATCAACAAATTTACACTTGTTGAGGGAAGTACTGGGGTAGATTTTTTAACATGATAACGAATTTTCGAGGCAGTTTAGGATCCTCCATGTCCATGACGCAATTCCAAAATGAATAAAAAAATCGAAACTAAAGAAAACAAATTGTCAGATCATTTAATGCAAATGAACAAAGCGTGTAATATTTCATGTATGAAAACTCTCTGGCAAAATTCCATGATTCATTTCATATGTTTAAAACCCATCAACATCAGATAAAACATTACGTGCTTTTGATTTTCCTCTGTCTTTTCAGGGTGTGAAATACATAAATTTAAGAGTAGTATTTGAAATCTGATATATTTCATAACTTATATATCTCAAAGATAAATAAAAACATAACTATGGGGTTTGTGAAGTATAGTAACAGAAAAATGAAACTTAAAGTAGTACATAATTAGGTAGTCATTAATGTAAATTGAGTATTGTGGCAAATTTTGAAGGAAATTCTTTGCAGATATTTCACATTTAGATACAGGGAATTTAAATTTACTTTCGTCCTGAGAATAACTTATTAATAACATGTCTAGTGACAAAATAGATAATTCCACATTAAAATTGGCACAACTATAGAAATAAGTAGACATTCCTTAATTAATTTCCAAATTTCGTGTTTTTTCCTAAAATTCCGTACCTACAGAATTTTTCATCACGTCTCCGTTCTGTGGCACCCTATAGTTCAACCGGGACGCCCGGCGCCGCAAAGCATAGAAGCAGCGCCTCTAGTGGCGCGGCGGGGAAGCTAAGCGGCGCTCGTTCATCACCCTACACCCTTCTCTCCCCCCCCCCCCCCCCCCCGACCCGTCGCTCCGTAAGGCTCGGGCCTCACCCAGCCGCCTCCGCCGCGGGGAACCTTGTTATTATTTTTTATTTCCCACACCCGCCACGAACGCCGCCCCCCGCCCCCGCAAAAAAACGGGACAGCGCGGCTCAATAGGCGATAACAGTCGCGAGGCGCTGACATTTAAAGTAACAGTTGAGAAATGCCGCCCGCGACGCGTGAGGGCGGGAGCGCCGCGCCGCCGCAGCCGCCGTCGTCGTCGTCCGCACTCCCACTGCCACCGCCTCCACCACTGCCGGATTCCCTCTAGTAGGGATGCGGCGTCAAGAACATAACATCGATGTTCAAAGGTAAAACATTTATGTTAATAATTCATCACTCGAAATCCATTGATGTTTTTAAAAGTGGTTGAGGGACTTCTAATTATTACGTTCTTGCGGAATAATTTACTTCGGCATTAACAGCGATTATTCATACGATTTAACTGACAAAACGGAAAATGTGGTAATACGTGGGGAAGAGGCACTACTACCCATGTGTTGACCGCCTCTTTCTACGGGAGAAACCCATGGGAAGGAGTTTTGAAGGCATCTTGGTCTCTGCAGGGAGTCATCAGGGTCTCTGGAGGGAGTCATCAAGATTTCTGGGAGAGATAATCTGCTCGATGAAGGTATAACAAACAGCGTTCACTTCGTTCGAACACACGAAATGACAAAGGGGACCATCAGCTATTATTTCTTAGGTAGTGGAATCCTAGGCAATAGTGGAGGTAGACACGGTGGAAGACATATCTCGGTGATGACCGCCTCTGGGATAAAGGATTTTACAGTCCGCCGTTCGTTAACAGCTATGGAGACAATCGAGTAGTAGCTAAAGAATGGGCCTGATTACACTTATTCTAAGAAATAATATTTCATGTTTGTAAATTATTTCGTAAACGAAAATGTTATTAAAAAGTATTGAACGTCACACGGTCCATCCCATAAATAACGACCTTGTTTCGTTATAAACCTCGGCTAAAATCCCGGTTTACCGACTTCAGCCGCGTCCATTTATCGGACTAATGACCGTAATAACTATTAGAGGCGTAGGCGCTCTGCGAGCCTTCGCATGGCGGGAAGCTCTTTGCGGCAGGCGATCTCGTGCTCGTGATGTTTTTCTTCCTTCTTATACACAATTACCGCCGACCGCAGATGCCAGCGGAGGGGCCACAAAAAGCAGAGCATCGTCTTCCGCATTACGCATGGCTCATGGGACAACTTGAATGTCAGCCGCCGCCGCCCGTCGAGGTCGTTGCGCGCATGACGAGGTCGAACTTGCGCTATTAATGACGGGGCCGTGTGATAACTCCATGTGACAGATATCAACTCATAAACGGAGGAGGAGAGACGTTTCTGAATAGTGTTCATCAATCAATCTCAGGGGATAGGGAAAGACAAAGAAGGTTCTGAACCGCCTAGTTTTGCCGTAAACAAAATTACAAATACGCGATGACGTCAGCGTATTTGTTACAGCAATGACAACACGTTTGAACCCCAGATTGTTGAAAACTCTCCGAGTTCGTTTGAGCATTAGACAAGCATTTCGAAATGCTGACAGCACGCTATTAAATTGTCGAAAACGTATGCTCTAATACTCACGACTTACATACAGATATAAAATACTCCTGTAAAATAAAACTAAAAAACAATACATTATATTGTGATTCAGTGTTAAATTTTAATAACACAGGACCAATACAAAGGAGACATGAACTTCTATAATACGATATACTTTTGTAATTATTTTGAAATTCTTCTGATGTTAAAAGAGCGTTGGCAGTGATATGAGTTTCATAGAACCTCGTTTACGCCATTAAAAACAAATGAAAACAGATCCCAATCTTTCCCGCATTTTAAAAATGAAACGTATCAAGAGAGAAACAAAATATGTCTTAGGGTTTTATTTTAGATACCAATTTTTCTAAATACAGTACCAGAATCTTATTTGCGCAGTCAGGACATTATTTTTTGTGTCTTACAGCAGAAAAAGAGCAGAAATAATACATTTTCAAACAACACATGAGTTATCGTAATCATTTCAACCATTAAAATAGTCCACAAAAAAGAATGATCAAAACTCTCACGAACTAACATTTCTCATAAAACTGATTGTTGTTGACGATTCTTATCTTCAACTAACATCGAATCGACGATAGCTTGGAAGTAAGCAATAGGAATAATAAATCCAACCACATGTCCACTATTTTACACGCGGACAGCACTAATGGCCAATAACTCACTCGCCCCGGAATCTTCAAAAGATAGCGAGATGCTCTAATAAAGCTCGTGTAGCTGAAGTACAGCCCCCTCAGAAGCGGGTAACTTGTAGGGAGTGTCGCCTTATTTAAGGGCGACTGGAGGTGACAGGATACGACGAGCCAGGAACTTATGCAGGGGCTCTTCTGACCCTAGCGTTATTTATGACACCATTAACCAAGTAGTGTTTTAAAAAATGGAACGGGAATCAGCAAGTGAGACATAGATTTACGTGGACCCGGCGAATCCATCGATCACAAGCGGTTGTTTACCGCAACAAGAACACGATATAATACGAGGCCGAGATTAATATAATTCCTAAATATTATTTATTGTGCGCCTGTCGGTGCTCCATATTTTCTTGAATCCGAGCCAATGTGAGGCGTCATTCACAGCCATAAACATGTCCCACTTGTCATAAATGTGTCGTGAAAAGCCACACACACACACACACACACACACACACACACACACACACACACACACACACACACACACACACACTCCGTCCCGTTCACACATGTAGCACGGCTCTAGCGTACAGGATCGGCTTACAGTGGAGAGCGCGTTCAGAATAGAACCCCTTCCCCTCATCGTTCTCCCACCCCCTTCTCCGAGGTTCAATGGCAACCATTTCAAACGGTTTGGTGCTCTTCGTAACGAACGTGAGAAGTTTTGTCGCAAAGAAATTAATTTTCATCATAGTGTTAGTGATCTGTTTAGAACATACTTTTTTATTTCTCCAAATGCTGTATTTTTTTATCGACATAAAGCTACCACGACAGAGAAACAAAAAGTTATATTATCAGCGGGCGAAATTTGGATACTATTTACAAGCTTCGTTAAATAAATGATACTTGCTAAAAAATTACTGCTAATTTACAATCTGTTTTTAAATTTAAGTATTCAGTAAATTTATTTTTCATGGACATATAACATAGTACAATGTATCTTACAAAATGTGTTGGATCGGAAAGGCAAATCTAGGATATAATGTCTCTTGAGCCGATCAAGTTTTTCACTATTGTCCAGAAGATTGATGTCTAGGGTGTTTGGGTTCAGGTGCGCTTGGTACTTGATGCTGTGTTGTATTATTTCTTCATATGTGAACGGAATTTGTAGGTCTTGTTTTATCGGGTTGTTGGATACGCACTAGGGTGTATTGACTATTTGACGGACACATTTTGATTCAAATCTTCGAAGAATCTCAATTTTGGATTTACTTGCAGAATCCCAGTCAGCGCCATTTAAGTCATTTACGTACTCGCTAAATATGACGCTGACGTAAGTCCTACGTGTTTAGTCTATGATACTTGGGTATGTAATATATTTCTGTTAATTTTACAGTGTTCATTTGTATTCCTGTGTTTATTATATCAATTCATACGTTAATTATGTTTGTTTACTTATTTTCGTCTTCAGGGCCACTGAAGATGGGATAAATAAGTTCCGAATGACTATGCATTCTTTATATTAAATTTGTGCTGTAATATACTTTGTGGTTGATACCTCCTCGATCCTTAATTATAATTAGTACTTATTATACTGATTATAATCAATATTTTTAAATTATATAATTTTTCCTTTAAGCGTATTTCAAAAGTATTGAAAGACACGGCATTTTTTGCAAAGAACGCACTTCGTTGGAACGAATTTTACAGTAAGATTTTCGATCGAGCGTAATCTACTTTAGGGTAAGAGTTCAGTAGCAGAGTTGAAAGAAGACTCAGAGTTGAGTCTGGGCAGTAGTTTTAATTCACATGAAAGACTTTTTTCACGTACGATAGGAAACGGGAGTGCTGAATATGAAGTGTGTACTTCAAGTACTTTGGAATTCTTCGTGAGTACAGGTTTTCTGAAGACAATGATAGTTATTTATGCAGCAAGGGCGTTATAAGGGTTCTCATGATCGAGCGGCGACAAAACGACAGTGGGCCTTTGCCCCGAAGGTTTTTTGACGTCCGAGATCAATAGAACCACACGCGGTAGGCACATACTTTTATTTTTTACTTAATTTACTTAATTTTACTGAATGTTAACTTGATTCGATTTGTATTTTCATATTTCCCTCCCATAATTCCCTCTGTAAGCGAACACGTAGCATCATTCAACTGTTTTCATATTTCCCTCGTAACCAAGGTCCTCTCGATCCAAGTGAGTTCTGCAGCGTATATCGAACTCTATACCAAAGGCAAAAACGAGCTATAACACATCAGTAAAAATTTTTTTTTTCAAATTAGCATTATTTGAGATTTTAAAACTACCATACGCAAGTTACTCGTATGCTGTCGCGTTTCACATTCGATCAATGGTCTCCTGCTTTTTTTATTTTAAAAAAAACAGGAAACAATCAATATTTATTTGCCTTTTGATCATTACGGCTTCAGGAAGATAAAATTAAGAGATGTTAAAATTCTACTAATGCACCCTACCATTCATACACACATATATAAACACACACATTCCTTCATTGGAAATAAAAACTTTACAAATATTATAAACAAAAACTACTGATATTTCAGCTAATCATAGCTTCCAAAGAATCAAAAGGCAAACTGGAAGTGTGACGACGAACTGTGAAGGAAAAATATCCCCGCCTTTTAACCGAGCCCTGTCGGCAGTTGGCAGGGCGGAGTCACGGCTGCCGCCGAACGCATTCCTGGCCTAGCGGCGCTACGCGTCAGGCCCGCGGTGGGCGGAGGTGGCGTCCACGGGAGGCCCGGCGCACCCAAGGGGGCACGGGTAGCGGCGGCGGCGTGTAATTTAAATTGCATTATTTCACGGTGGCGAGGGCCCCGCCCCCTCGCTCCTCAACCCCCGCCGCGTTATTCACGGGCAGGCGGCGCGCCGGCTGTTTACAGATCGAGCGGCGCCCTTCGCTCCACGAGCGACCGTGTGGCGGCGGTCTTGGTGGCGGTGGAGGCGGTGGCGGCATCAGTGGAGGTGATGGTGGAGTGGCTGTGCAGTGACGGTGGCAGTGGCGGTGACGGTGGCGGTGGTGGAGGAATGGGCGGTGTCGGAGGAATGGGCGGTGTCGGAGGAATGGGCGGTGTCGGAGGAATGGGCGGTGTCGGAGGAATGGACGGTGGCGGAGGAATGGGCGGTGGCGGTGGAATATGCGGTACCGGTGGCGGGAGCGGGGGTGGGATGGGGGTGGCGGCAATGGGGGCGGGGGTGGTGCGGGGGCGGGGGTGGTGCGGTGGCGGGGATGGAGGCGGAGGGTGGGAGGTGCTGTGGAGGCGGTGCAGTGGCTGAGGTGGAGGCGGGGGTGGGAGCGGGGGCGATGGAGGTGACGGTGGCGGTGGAGGTAGCGGCAGTGGCGATAGTGTCAGAAGCTGTGGCGGTGCCGGTTGGGAACGCTGATGAACGCTGAACGAGGCGTGGGTAGTGAAGCGTTGATACCGATGGCGGCCTGACAGCAGGTGGTGGTGGGGATCCTTCTCTTCGCGTGGGTTGTTGGCGGTACCGACAGTGGCATCTCTAGCAGCAGAATTACCTGATGTAGGGGCGGTGGCAGTGTGGTGGCAGTGATGGTGTTGGCGGTGAGGATGGCAGTTTAAGTGTCGGTGGCTGGACGCTTCCCAGTAAAAACGCGACCGCATACCAGCGTTACCGGTGATCACCCCAATGACAAGGGTAAGGGACATTCAGCGGTGGTTATGGCGTTGCAGATGGTACGATTAGTTGAAATCGTGACGAAAGAGACAGATCAGTTTCTCGTCGATTTACAGAGCCAGAAGGAAGCAAATGAAAGGAAAAGGAATAATGAATCGGGGAGGCGACTGCTTAGATGGGAGATGCCAAGAACTCAACACGTTGGCAGCCGATGGCGAGACAGAAGCTGGTGGAAGAGCTGTTTGCAAGAGACATGGTCAACGTCAGCGGGTTGGTAGCGGCGGCGATATCAGGGAGGCAATGTCGGTAATAGGAGACAGGAGAGGAGAATGGTGGTGACGGCGACCTCCAACTCTATGAAAGGACGGCCTTAATGGGTTGTCAAAGTACTGCACCACCAATTCCACTGGACAAAATACCAAACGCACTTTCCCACTTCGCTTTTTCCCGTCCAACTTTCACAAATACAGCGTACAACAATCAGAGGTGGAGCCGTTGCTTGTCCGGGGAGTCGTGGCGGTGGTACGAACAAGAGATGGCACGATGCTGGAGTGGCGGCGAGATAATGAGAACAGTCGAGTGTTCAGGACAAAGAGGAACGGAAGATGAAATATATTCGCACTTCGAGAGAAGCAGGAAAGCAAAGTGTGAGCAATGTCGGTTTACCAGAAGAAAAGCCTACTCCTCAGGTTCAATGTTGACACTTTGGCTATGATGGAAATTGTTTGTTATCAATGAACACTACGTTTGAAAAAATCTATCTCAATTTATTCTAATAGAAAACCAGATAAACGATGTGAAGTGACGCGTCAATGTATTTATAATTATTTCGATAACCATTTCCATTTTATACTTAATCGGATTCTGTTCTCTATTATAGTCGATCAAATTTGCACATGTATAATTTGAATATTTTTTATCATTGTTCAATATCAAATGACATTTGGAGAAAAAGTATTGAATAAGACATCTAAAATGTTCGTTTAATGACAAAAGAAATAACGAGAATAACGAGCAAAAACGAGGAATGAGAAGAGGGAAATGACAAATCGGGTAAAAGGGAACAGAAGCTGTGATGTGAATCGTGGGTTAAAACATAACGTACGTGGTACACGCTCTGTAGCGTTAATGCCGATAGATGACTGTGACGTAATAGATGAATGCCAATGTACAGTAACCAGAGCTGTGGGGATGTGCAACGAGCCGCAACGAATGGAGAAGTATTATAGCTGTGCCAATTGCTATTCAAAAGAACTCTGTGATGAAAACGGTACTGGGTTTGCAGATAAGCTTTTATCTGGAACCAACAGGTAAAAAGGAAAAATTGGCTCAAGTGCTCAGAAAATGTGTACACTGCTGGCAATTACAAGTACAACAGAGAACATAATTTAATTAAAACCAGTACGCACTACAGAAAAGCACCATTTGCAATATGATTAGTAACTTGTGCCTTAATCTCTCTCTTTCTCTCTCTCTCTCTCTCCTCCCTCCCCCCCCCCTCTCTCTCCCCCTCTGTCTCTCCGGCTCTGTCTGTCTCTATGGAATTACGCAATGGGAGTAGAAAATCACCTATAGAACCCACAGAAACTAGAGCACTAAAAGAGGATCGATACGGAAAATTATTAGCCATTCTCTCGTTTATTCTGAAATATCTTATTGTTTGGCATCCAAAATAGAAAAATGTTTGGTTTGTTTTTACACAACAGCGCTTTTTTGTCATTAGTCAATGAAGAGCGATTCTAGATACAAAAAAATCACAGCTTTTAATCTTGTAAGTTAATTACTAGAACTGTTCTCATATACAGGATAAATAGAAAATAAATATTATGATTCAATCAAAGAACCATCTATATATTATAAACAACGTTTTCAGGAACTGGAGCTAATACTTGAATGTGAATGGTTTCTCCGTACTTTTTATGCAAAAATGGATATCATTTCATTTCCGTGGTGAATTTTGTCTCATATGAGAAAACGAGAAGGAAAAATACTAATCAGGATCATATTTGTTGCCTTAAAACTTTTAGGACCATTCTATTCCAATATATAAAAATTCCCTATCCTTTCTTTGCATGGGAAGATTTGCCGACATCTTCTGGGATATTACACTATATAGAACGAGCGAGAGAAAAAAAAGAAACGTAACACGTTTTCCACAATAACGTCACAAGAGGCGCTATCTCGAAACAAAAGCGAGAGACATGACAGTATCGGCGTGGAATACGCTGGTACGAAACAGCTGAAAATCGCACCCAGTAAAAAAAAGAGACAACACATTTCAAAATGCGAAACGGAAGAGCGAGGATAAAAACAACCACTGCCCTGTCAGATGACGAGCTCAATTAAGAACATTCAAAACAGATAAAATTAAAGAATGTTCCTTCTGTTTATCTGTCGGAGAGGAATATCTTACTGGTGTTATCAATTCCCTTTTACAAATTTTCGATCTGCCCTAATGTTGTGTTCACTGCTATTGTGGAATACTCATACAAAGTGAAGTGCAAATATATTGTAGCTAAACCGCGCTCAATAAACACTGTAAAAGAGTGGCGCATTCAGAATATTTCTTGTGTGTGTGTGTGTGTGTGTGTGTGTGTGTGTATGTGGGTGGGTGGGTGAGTGGGGGTAGATATAGATATGGTTCCCGGTTGATTCTTTCTTACAAAGAATTTTACACTTATTCTGAATGAAATATATTTTTGTATTTCTTGACTTTAAGTTAATATTTATCACAATTGCTTGCAACAAGTTTACAGTGTGTGAAAACCAAAAAAATGAGATTTAAGGGACACATTTAAATAAATAAATGTTTTTCATATTAACTGGAATATGTAACTCATTTGTACTCGATTTCTGCATGAAACGCTTACTTCAAATTCAGAAAAAAGGAGTATTAGTTTCGTGAATGGCTATGGAATCGTTTAAACCCACTGCGCGACGCGCTCTGTGATGACGGTGCGATGATGTGGGCGTCACCGCTCAGTGCTGCTCCCCACGAGCGGAAAACGATCCGCTGTCGTGCTGAGACCGTCAAGCAGACAGCAGATGGAAGGATAGGATGTCCGTGGATCGAGGCGGGATAAGAGCAGACCCAAAGCAGAATCGAAGTGGGGTTCCACAAAGCAGCTGAGTGTGGAACAAAGAGCCTACCTTAGTGGTACAAGTGAAAGACACAAACGAAATCGAAAATATAGATCAAACGGCATAAAATAGATGGGTATGGTGTCAGGAATAACTACGCACGCGATTATTTTTTGGGAAAGTAAGTGTACCACGAAGCGATATGGGACATGTTGGAACAAAATGTAAGGGTTTACAAGAAAACGTCTGCGAACGAAATAAAATGAATTGAATCAATCCGTGCTGTCAATAGGACAAATGTGGGGGGTCTTGTAACTTCCGAAGGGTTTTCAGGAATAGTGAGTTCGATTCCACCTCTTCCTGTGTTATTAATGTTTGTCTTCACTTCATTTACCTTCCAATATCATATTTATTGAGTCGACACCCAAGTAAATAAGCACGGAGCCTGCCCTAGAAGTCGTTTATCAGTATCAAATTTCAAGAGTGCCTTCCAGGAGTGCCGAGAAAAATGTCTGAGCATTGTTTACATGGGGTATCTCGTGATGTTTGGGTTGGTCTATATCGAAAAAAGACGACACTGAATGAAAAGGGGGCAACCAAATAATATTAGATTATGCATTTTCATAGGCGAAAATTCTTAATAAACCATTGATCAGAATATTAGAAGATGACCTTGAAATCAATAAATAGAGCAACTAACATTTAAGAATATCGAACAATTAACATCTAACAATATCCGTTCTTTCTCTCCCTCTTTCTCTTTATCTCTGGGCTCCAGTCGCCCTGTCTTAAAAATAATAGAAATACAGAAAAAAACACGCAAGGTCCGTAACCTGTTGTTTAAGCCATTGCTCCCTCAACTACTCGGTTTTGATCCGATAAGACCACTTAAATGACCACTGTGTTTCCGGCTTCTGGAATTCTCATGTAAGCAGTAACGTGGGCCATCTCAACAAACTGTCTTCTGAGATAAACTTCCACCACCGTACGAAATCCACCCTAGAGCGACCCTGTCAACAAACCTTGAGTTTACGACTCAAACAATATTTGTTACCTCATTTGGTAAGAACACTACGAATGATCAGTATTACTTGATGGAAAGTATAGGAAGCGAAATCATCTGGACGGCATTGTAATAAAATTACAGCGATTTCGGTTGCAGCTTCACAAAGGGAACCTGGCATTCGCGTGACGCTGTTTGCGGTCGCAGAGGCGACAGGAGATGGAAGGGTGAGGCGGCGCTCGGCCACTCTCAACTGGACGACTTCTGCCGTTTCGTCCCATTCCGTCTCATTCCTTCCTGTTCCGTCCCATTCCCTCCCTTGCGTCCCGTTCCGTTCCGTTCCGTCCCGTCCCGTCCCGTTCCGTTCCGTTCCGTCTCGTCCCAGCTCATTCCGCCTCGTTCCGCCTCGTTCCGTCCCGTCTCGTCCCGTCTCGACCCGCCTCCCGGACGGTCAGGGGACGGAGCACTGTTGATCATTGTCGCGTCTGGTGCTCCGAGCACCGCTTTGTTAAGGAGGCCGTCCACAGAGCAATCCGTCCGATTGTACCCAACGTTCTGTACAACTTTTGATATTGGTTCAATTATTTTTAAAAAAATCGTCGACGCAATAGAAAAGTAACACATCCACAATATTGACCATTTGCTGGAGAACATATTTATACACAGAAGAGCTGTTAATTTTGCAGTCATAGGAAATCTGTTTTACTAGAAATTCCGGCTATTTTGTGAACTATATTTATGAAATGTCTCCTAGTAAAAGTACATTATTTTCCAAATATATTTCTTCACTTTACTAAAACATTATTTTTGATCCCTTTCCTTGTGATTCGATGAAATGTATGGATAACATCTTGCTCGAAGTTTTGAGCAGAGAAATTGCTTATCTATTTTCCTTGCATAGCATCATTGCATCCACTGAAAACGTTTTCAGATCAAATATGCTACACGAACTAGTACGAAATAATAATTTAAAGATAATTCTGATGATATATTTAGTAGTGAGAAGTAAGAATTGTATGAACAAAAGAGAGAAGCATTTTTATTACTATCTCTGGAAATTTACTATTTTATTAAGAATGTTAATATTAAGCACAATCGTACACAACCAGTCAAACAAAACTCCATATGCAACGCTGGGTCAGAGTCAAAGCACCTGGAATTCCATTAGCGAGTCCCAAGGTCGTGACCTCGACAACTTCATGGCCTCGCATGAATGACCCGCCCCCGCCCTGGCCTCGGCCTCGACCCCGCGGGCTTCCGCGCAGTAGCCGCTTCCGGTCCGCCCTTCATGCGGCTGAAATTGGTACTTCCGGCGAGGAAACGTACGTGGGACCCGCCCACCCACAATACGCCTGCCTCTACACGTCCGCTCAAACGCTTCGCTCTGCCCCTCTTTTCATCAGTCGTCTCCGACCTACTTGCTATATTCTTAACCCGCTCCCCTGACTCGTCTTACCCCTCTTCGTCCCGCTCCGCCCGTCTTTGCATCTTTTATTTCCGCTCTTCTCCAGCGCTCCCAGCTTATCTGTCTTCCCCCTTCTCATTGTCTTGTCAAGCCTCCACCCACCTGTATCCCTCTGCCGACATAGGTTCTATCGCCCGGAAGACCTCGCATTGCAATGTGTTGTACAAGAAACTGTGCTTGTTAAAAACAAATGGAAAAAAACCCACAGCTCTAACCTTGTTCTATGTTTGGCCTTTCTCCTATCCGGATGCTGAGAGGAAAACATTTTTAAAAGTATGTGAAGTAAGGGAAATGATACACAAAACGAAACGAACGGTAAAATCTTGAATGAATTATTCCAGAGAGCATCCACTACTCTCCATACATTCAACAAATATATTTCATCGAGAAATAACAGTATTAAAAAGTACGCAATAGCTATTTCCGGAGTACTCCAATGAGATATAAATCTGTTAGACAAAAGTTTAGAAAAACGATTCCAACAAATTTCGTCCTCGTTTACACTTGCGATGGAGTTCATCATAAATAGGACGTTTACCAATCAATCATGACTCATGAAAAATTTTCAATAAAAACCTCGAGTTCTAAACTAATTGAACGAGAGCACTTCCCCAAACTTTTCAACGATAGCAAGTACTAAACTGATATCTTATGTTATGTTTAGTTTGTAATAATGTTTTTTACGGAATAAGATAAGTTACCTGGGGTTCTGAAGGGTCTTTCTATATTGTAAACGTTTCAGAGCTAACTTCAACGAAAAAATATTTTCCACTTCAAAGTAAAATTCAACAAAACCATTCGTAGTGAAAAAAATATTCCATCCATACCGACACCGTTCTCGAGTGTGCATTTTGATTTTCTATCAACGAACGACTTCTAACGAAAAATCCATTATCTTCAACGGGGTATTGAATTGCGCGTATTATAACCAAACAGAAAGAGATACGCGACACAAACCTTATTCTTTCTTCAAGTAAAGTAAGAACACAATATCGAGAACCGTGAACGGTGTAAGATTCACGCGCGAACGAATAACAAATTTCATCACGGAGAGCCTGGCGGTACAAAAGCTCTCCGCTAAAATAAAAACAACACATCGCAAAAGGCGTGTTTTCTTGTTCAGAACAAAAGTCGCGAATAAAAAAAATCGCAAACGTCTCGCGTTGAGTAGGTCTCAGGTTGCAGCCCGAACGCCCACAAAGAAAGGCGGCGTGGGTTTAGCTGTGGGGCGGGGATGGGGGCGGTTCAAGTGGAGCGAGACGAGAGGGGTGGTGCAGAGGACCGCAGAGGACTACAGAGGGTTAGGCGGCGTTCGTGTTGAATACTAGCAAGGGGTTGTGAAGAGTGGAGGTGTGATGGTGGATGGTGACGAGAGAGAGGTGAGGGATGGTTAATGGGGCAGGGGTGGTGATGTAGCGGTGGGTGGGGACAGGAGGATGTAGAATGATGGGAAAGGACGGGATTGATGGGAGAAGGCGATGGAGAGGGAATGCGGAATGAGGTGATGGAGAGACAGAGAGGAGCAGGTCTGAGAGAAGGAACAAAATAGATATAGGCAATGCGTTTGTGGTGTGGTGTGGTGTGTGTGTGTGTGTGTGTGTGAGAGAGAGAGAGAGAGGGGGGGAGTGAGAGAAGAGAGAGGGAGTGAGACAGAGAGTGGGAGTGAGAGAGAGAGAGGGAGTGAGAGAGAGAGGGAGTGCGAGAGAAGAGAGAGAGTGAGAGAAGAGAGAGTGGGAGTGAGAGAAGAGAGAGTGGGAGTGAGAGAGAGGGAGTGTGAGAGAGAGGGAGTGAGAGAAGAGAGAGTGGAAGTGAGAGAAGAGAGAGCGGGAGTGAGAGAAGAGAGAGTGGGAGTGAGAGAAGAGAGAGTGGGAGTGAAAGAGAGAGGGAGTGTGACAGAGAGGGAGTGAGAGAAGAGAGAGTGGGAATGAGAGAAGAGAGTGGGAATGAGAGAAGAGAGAGTGAGTGAGAGAAGAGACAGTGAGTGAGAGAAGAGAGAGTGAGTGAGAGAAGAGAGAGGGAGAGAGAGCGAGAGAGAGAGCGAGAGAGAGAGCGAGAGAGAGAGAGAGAGAGAAGAGGACGATTGAGTGTGAAGAAGAGTAATAGTGAGCGACTGAGGTCGAGAAACGATGAGGTGGGGAGGCGAAAGGAGGCACGCTGGGGGAAGGTCGGGGGCGGGTCTCAAGTGTTAGGAGAGGATTAGGCGGGGTCAGAAGAGGGCGTGGCAGAGTTACCGCATGGCGATGTAGTGCGAGGCAGGGGGCAGTTGGACACAGTGGATACAGCGAGGCGTGGGCTTTGAAACGAGCCAAAGCCTGCGACGACTAGGCGGAGAGGAGGCGAGGCGGGAAGAGGTGAGGGTGGGTGGGGTGGTATGGGGTGGAACGCGGGGCTCGAGCCAGAGGCCGACCCGACCGGAGGTGTGGCGAGAGCGTCAAGGGGCGAATCGGGCGAGCGCGGCGCCTCGGAAATAGATTGGTTTGATTTCGCCGAATACGGAATCTATTTCAAAGTCCTCTCTCCCTCTCTCCTCTGAAACAGCGCTCGGCGGGTCGCAAAGGCCAGCGGGAATTTTTTTTTTGTTTTTTCTGTTCCCGCTTCTCGCTAGCGCGAGCAAAATTGCTTCTTTAACAAAAAAAAATAAGATTTCTCTTTCGGCGCCCTAAACGTTTCTTTCTCCCCCCGCCCCACCCCCGCGGGCGAGCCGAAGAATGTGTCCAGATGTGGTGGACTCTTAAAGACCTTGGAGGTCTGCCATTCAGAGGGCGGGGCGCGGAGGGTGAGTGGGTGAGGGGGCGAGGGAGGCGGCGCCTAGGGAGCGCTGGGGCGGAACGCGAGGAAGAAAAGGAGAGATCGGGCGCGCGACAATCGGTGAGCGGGCGAACGGAGAGCGAAAGGTGGGCTGCGAGATACGTCATGCGAGGGCTGCGAGTCCCCGCCAGGGAGCGCACCAAGCGTTGCGAAGCCGCCGCCCCAACTGGAGAAGCACACCGGGCGAACGCAAAAGCGACCAACATAGCAGGGAGACACTACATAGAATATATATAGAATAAATGGATGAATAGAATGAAAATATGAATAGAATAAATGGATGTTAATCTACGAGGTAAATAACGAAATCCATTCAAGGGGAGAGAAATTGTAATGGTAATAGGCAAGATATGGCGATAAACAAAGAAACTTGATATTGAATTACAGGGGAAAATGAAACATACACTACTAGAAAACATTAGTTAAGGGATACTTTACACGTATTAATAATTTTAAAGTAGTAATTATGGATGTATCTAAGACAGATTGACAGAAAAGACTTTTTTTTAAAAAGGTGTAGTGATTACCAGGTCTTTACCAAGAAACACGCTATGCTTTTCGTTATTTTATTATTTATTTATACGTTATTAACAATCTCTCTCTCTCTCTCTCTCTCTCTCTCTCTATATATATATATATATATATATATATATATATATGTGTGTGTGTGTGTGTGTGTGTGTGTGTGTGTGTGTGTGTGTGTGTGTGTGTGTGTAAATAATAAGGTTATATGATTATAGAATATGGTAAGAAGTCAGATAATCACTACAGCATTTTTGAAGAATCCTGGTTCTGAAAAGACGTGTTGTTACAAACGAAGAGTTAGGGATAACAAAGAAACAACAAGCATTTTGGCATGCAGAATTGAAAGGGTTTGAGCCGACTGGAAGGGAAATAGGGCGGAGATGAGGGGCGAAACGCCGAGAAGTCCGCGCCGAGTGCTACAAGAAACGGAGAGCAGACGCGTGCGACTCAGCTGGTCACGCAAGTGTCTTGGGACATTTGGGGCATCGAAAGGCAGATTATTCGAGTGGAAGGAGACGAGTAGACGCGAGGGAGCAACCTAAGCAGTGGTGGCTCAGAAAGAAGAGCCATTACATAAAGTTGATGCTATAGTGAAAGGAAATGAAAGCGACACAGAATGGTTGGATCAGAAAAGAAAACGACACTCTCGTATACTTTGCATATCGAATTGTGCATATTTTGCAAAATAATTCCGCGCTCGTTAATTGTTTCCGAGATAAGAAAGAGGGGACAAGTAACAAGACTTTAATATCAAGAAAGCTTAAATACTTGTAAATATTCGTATAAATACACGTCTTATCGTGAATAAATTACATGCTAGTTCCTATATATTCAAACATCTTTGAAGTAGTTTTTAAAATACTCAATTATTGGTTACGTAATTAAGTATTATAATATTTACATTTATTTTCGATATACATTTCATTCACGACAAAAGAAAGAATCATCCGAAAGGGGAAGAAAGCAACACGTTTACGAAAAACGTAATTGTAACAAACACTTTTAAATATTTTGAAAGCCGTTATCGATTTTAAAGCATTTTTCTTACATAGATCATACATAAATTCCTTTATTAATAAAAAAGACATTTCAATATAACAAGTAGTGAAAATTTAAAAAGAGACAATCTTCAGTTATAGGAAATTTTGCAAAGTCCCAAGGATCGTGCAACTTGCATTTAAAAGGCGTCGTCTGTGAGAGAAAGGTTTGAGATGCGATTTCGAGGCGCTTAATAGGCATATCAGGAGGCGCGGAACAGTGAGGTTGAGGAGAAGAAACACAGGGAGGGCAGAAAGGACGTTGAGAGCAGGGAGAAAGGGGGGAGCAAAGAGCACGGGGAAGACAGAGAGGACGGGAACGGCAGGGAGGACGGTGAGAACAGTGAGATAGAGAGCGTAGACGGGGAGGGGCGAGGAGGACGGGGAAAGCGAGGTGGACGGGACGGGAAGGGACGGCGAGGAGAGGAGGGAGAACGGATAAAACAGAGAGGGTAGGGGCGACGGGCAGAGCGAGTAGGATGGGGAGGAAACAGTGGGCGAGGAAGACAGGGAGAGCGGGGAGGATGGGAAGGGCGAGGGCGTGGAGGGCGTAGTGGACAGGGAGGGCGAGGGGAGTGGGAAGGATATAGAGATTGGGGATAGGGAGGATGGGGAGGGCAAGGAGGACGGGGAAAAAGAGGTGGACGGGACGGGAATGGCTTGGAGAGCATGGAGAACGGAGAGAACAGAGACAGTAAGGGAGGACGGGGAGGGCGAGGTCGTTTAGGGCTAGGAGGACAGGGAGGGCGACGAGAGCGGGGAGGATATGGAGAACGGAGTTATGGGAGGGTGCGGAGGGCGTGGCCGGGCGCGCCGCCAGCTCCCGCAGCCATCCCTGGCCCGGGGGGCACTCCTCCTGGGAGCGCAACGCAGTCGACCGCTGAAGGAGATGACGCCCATTAGAGATTTGTATGAAAGGGCAGAAAGGCGCGGGCTGATGCCGGGTGATTAGCCTCGAGTGGGGGAAAGGGGGCGGGAGTTGGACGGAAGCGAGACGGAGGCCTGAGGAGGACGGGGACGAGGACGAATTGGGTGCAGGGCAGGGGGAGGAGTGGGGGATGAGAAAGGGAGGCGGGGATGTGAACAGGATCGAGTGTGGAGGCAGAGACCGCGGGGGGCCAAGGCGGGGTGGACACTGGGTGAGGATGGGGAGGTGGCCAGATGGAGGCGGGGCGGAGGCAAGGAGAGCCGGTGAGTAGTGTGAGACGGACTAGAAAGCGTCGACGAAAAGAAACTGAAAAAAATCGGAAATAAATTCAGCAATCCGCTATTAAAAATAACAACGAGCAATCGCTAGTTGTTTCTAGCCAATTAGCTGTTTTCGCCGAAGTAACTGAATTTACTTCAATCGAAAATCAATGCTTAAGTACTCATTCAATCAATTAAATATTAATGTGGTTGCTTATAAAATGTTGGAATGAACACATATCGGATATCGAACAGGACAAAAGAAACTAAACTACCTTCGTCAATGAGGGTTTTCCCCACATTAAATAAAATATTGATTTGTTGTTTAAATATTATTAAAATTGACATTGTAAGGAGACGAACGTAGGTTTATTAAATAATGTAACACATTAGAGCGAAATTAAAGAGCGTCAAACAAAAGACTATATTATAGCAAATGAAAATGGATTTATCAAATCCCCAAAAAGGTGCAAAGCAAGCATTTCTTCGAAATAAAATTAAGTTTTATATATATTATGTGTAATTTGGAACGTAACATAACACTATGGATTAATTATTTCGACTTCCATGCACACTTCTGTGTAAACGTATCTTTCGACATCTTTACACTCCTGGGATATTACAATATCCAATTTTCCATTTCGGGTTTAGATCCTAATGACTTGGATCGGTAAGTAACAAACAAATAATTTTATTAATAACAGTAACAACATTCCGTCGCATATGTTATTACTGTTACTGTAGAATTTCGGACATTTCAAGTGGTACATGGCGCACGCGCGATCGACCAAATGCCTCAACGTCACCCGACGAGCAGCTCACCACGATTGGCGAACACTCACTCAGCGCTGGTCCGAGCGCTCTTTAATCCCGTGCGATCGTCAACACGGTGGCTGGTTGAAGGGCTGCACACAAAGGCTTTCAATTTTGAAAACAAACGGGTGCTGCACAAAGAGTTATAGGCCCGTGTAATTTGAAAGGAATAGGTAATAGATTGTTGGTAAAAACGGCAAAACACAAAGGCAACAACTACCTTTAATAAACACGATCGAACAGTAGGTATTTCGTTATTCGTATTACGTTATTCATGTGGATACGCTGGATTACTAAACGATCGCTGTAAAAAATAAGTGCAAACATGAAATGAAATTGTGTATTCCTCGTTGCATCATCATTAAAAATGCATAAATCACGCAAATAAAATAGAATGTGCAACCAAAGTTTTCACTGATGAAATCAAATGAAATAATATGAGATAGCATGTGCATTACTAACGAATAAATAAAACTTAACTCAGAATGTTAATGAACTAATTGTAAAAATATTTACAACACAATAATTAATCGCATTTTCTTGAAGCACAGTATTGTGAAACCTTGAACTGTGGCATTTTTACTTTTCCTCGGCCTCGGTTCAGGGGAAGAGTATTAATTCTGTCCAGAAATTTAAAATCAAGATATCGGTGATAAAATCTGTTTTAACGACCCTGAGACGAATAAAGTTTCTACACTGATGTCCGTGTGGATGTGCGAATGGATGAGTGTGTGTTATCTCAACTTGAGCAGATTATATGCTTTTGAGCGAGTGCAACTTGGTACTCACCACGTAAGGACTAGCATCGTTTCAAAAATGTATAAACTTCGTTCTGGTGGCGAGAAAATTATAAAAAAATCAAAAGTCGTAAAACTTTCCACTTGAGTCAAAAATACGAAAGATGGGCAAATTGCGTTTGTGTTTGCTCTTCCTTCCTTCCTTGCTCGATTATCAAACTCATTTGATATACTTGGACGCATTAGGTGAAGAATTAGATGTCACTTTTACATGAAAACGTGACCAAATTTTGTATAATTCTTCAGTTTTATCTAACACTCTTGAATACTTAGATTACGTCACTATTCATGAATACTCTGTTGTAACACTCACGTTTGTGAACATTTTTGAATAACAGTAACCAGTAAAGGTTACAATCATCTAAATTATAATTACATACCCAAATTCACGATTAGCAAAACTAAAGAGTTTCGATATGCCTCTCATCCCGTTCTTTTGTTATGAGAATACAATATTTGGAGTTTAAATATGAATATACTTGTACTTGTAGGCTAACAAAATGTCGAAAACAAAGTGAAATTTCATTTGCTGTCCAGTTCATTTTCAGTAGGAATTTTACGCAAAACTTGGAAATCGAAATTGACTATTATATAAACAGCCCCTTTCTATTTCTTCACAAAATTAATGACAGGAATATGTTTGGCTATTATGAATACCAACGTGCGACATTTCAAGCTTCAAAGTTTCTCACATAAACGAATATCTCAAGACAAATAGAAAACCACTGAAAATATACTCCTCGTATTGTTGATAATACTAAAAAACTATTGTATGTCTATATGAAAATTTCTGGGTGTCTCTACGAAACTGAGTCAAGACACGAGTAGAAATTAAAGGCGGCGATTTATCGATAATTTTATTTAGAGATGAGGGTATTTCTTTGCCTATTCAGACATCTTCGGAATGATGGTTATGACAACATTTTTACTGTATTCTAATGCCAACGAAGCCTTATCATTAAACTAATATGCAATTACAATGTTCAGTGGCATGGACACGGAAGGGTATTGTGTTTGACACTAATTTAGAATGTCTGATACTACACAGCGCACTAGTGGGCGTCGAAACACATCAGGAAGCATAACAAAATTTAGCACCGTCAGTGCCGTGTATTGAACAAGGGAAATATACGAGTACTGAGCGACTTGTCCGCGAGGAAATCAAGTATAACAATTCACAACGGTGGACAAACGTGATTATCTGAGGAATGTAGCGCACAAAGAAAAACAAAATGAAGAAAGAAGGAATGGCCGTGGGTGAAAAAGTCTATGTGTAGCAAGGACGACTGCAATTAAATATCTAAATAAAGAAGTAAAGAAAATTCCATGTACATTCGATATCTTCTGCTTAAGTAATAGATGCTGGTAGAACATGTAATCCAAAGAGACGCAAAAGCAATTTCAATGATTTTAAACATTTCTACATTGGGTTATAAATAATAAATAAGCATCCACTGCGCGGCCCCAGGTTCGATTCCCGGTGAGACAAGATTATAGTGTGCGTTTTACTTACAATGTCCCAGTATATGTTGCTGTGTGACGGTGAGAAAATTCACTTCTCAGTTTGAGAAGACTGGAATACGGCGTGGGGATGCCTACGTGCTAACCACACGTACCACCTTAACCCATGGCCGCGAGGCAGGGACGTCTCCAGCAGGCCTGAGCCCGTTCACGGGCTGCCGCCCCAAGTACATACATACGTACGAGTAAATCGACAAAAAAATTTATTAAAATAATAAATTATCCGATATGAAACTTTATTCTAAAAAACTCTCAAGTGTGAGGGGCTATATATTCATTACACTATGCCCTTCACCAACGCTGACCAGCCACCATGCCAACGGAAGCGGCCATCTCGTAACCTACGATCCCAAGTCGGAAGTGGGCGTGTGACAGAGCAGACGCGGTCGGGGGGGGTGACGGGAAGAAACCGTTAAAACGGACGGAAAATCGATGACAGAGCGCAGGAAATTCGCGGAATTAATTAATATCCCGATCCACAAGATTACGACAACGAAATACGACTCGAGATGGGCTCGGGGCCCCGGCCGGACGGAAACGACTGCGGCTGGGGAAGGGGTGGAGGGGGAGGAAGAGGAAATTCGAGGGCCATCACGCGATGACGCGCGCGCCTGGAGCAGTTGATGAAGGGGGGAGAGGGGAGGGGGAGGGTGGAAGGGCAGGTGGAGGATCGTCTGTCCCATCAAGGGACCGGCAGTCTACTCGAGACCGCCGTCCGCTGCCTAATAATCTTCCGCTGATGGAACTGAGAAGTGAGATGCGAGCCGCTGACCCTGCAGGAGTCGTCGGCCGGGGGGGGGGGGGGAGAACATTTCTGGATGTCGATTACGTCATGGGAATCGATCAAAGGGCTCTCGTGCTACGTAACATTTACGTAATATATGCTAGAGTTACGACTACCGATAATAAAAAAATTCCCAAGGTATGTTTTATTACATCCGTAAGATAAGTACACAGATAAAATTTCTTATTAATATCGTTCCTTGCTACACAACAAAACGTTGCTCATTTGATTGGAAATAAAATTCTTCAAATCGGCCACTTTCTTGCATTGTTAGTTGCTGATTTCGTGCACTTCCATTGCCTATTTGAGAATTTGAAGTCAAAACTCATCATTCGATAAATCACATACGCTTAAAACTATTTTTTCAGGTGGCACATTTATGCCTAAAACGACGGATTTCTGGAGTTCAGGCGAAAATCCGGAAGCCACGGGAACTCTCTGGTTTGATTAGGGTTACTTGAAGACTTCATATTTTATATTGGGGCCCTCAAAAGTGACGATAAAATGGAAAAAGCTGTTTACACAGTTTTAGATCAAGCCGCTGAACCATTTGATTATCATTAAGAAACTCATTTCTAAATACTACAAAAAATACTTCAAAATAATTAACCAGGAAGTAACCGAAAGACAGTCTCGTGACGTTTGTAATGTCTTTAATTTCTAAGAACAGTTTTCTTCAACCACTATTTCAAAATAATTTCCTTTTATATGACGAAAAGAGGTATTATTCTGAATGTAGTAATCGGGTAACCTGCTTGTATCCATCCGTCACTCACCCTAGAGGCCTCTTTCCGGATTTGGATTACGGAAGGTCATGCGTCTCTATCAGCCGGTAAGGAACGGAATCCGTTTAATTTAATAAAACACGGATTTAATTTGATTAAAAACCTCAAATAATTAAATAAGAAAAATATTTTTGAACTGTTTAAAGCTTCGGAAATGCTAAAATAAGTCGCCATCATAGAGACATTTGAAAGCCACTCGAGACCCTTTTTAGTCATCAACGAGATATTCAAACTCCAAAACTTCACCCGCGGAACGGCCGCATTCCATTGACGCGACAGGTGGCGTGATGACGCATCAGGAACGCCCACAGCCAGGGCGGAGTCGTACGTTTTCATCGCGAGAGTCGGCGCCTGGGAGCAGCGCGAAGGGTTGGTCCGCGAGTCAGCATTCTGAGCGTGGGGCGGCGGACCCGTTCCGGGAATTCTTCTCCGCCTTTTCTAGGGCGCAACTGCGCCGAGGCCCGGGGGGTCGGGGTGTCGGTCGCCCTAACGAGAAATACCGCGGGCGCGGAGTTATAGGCCTTCGCTAAGAGTCCGGTTGGGGAGGAGGAGGGGAGCGCTTTCAAATCGGAGGCACTAAGCGAGAAGAGCGCTCGCGGCGGCGGCGGCCGGAACCGGCATCCGGAGGCGGAGCTGCCTGGGATGAGAAAGAGCGGAGACTTCGTGCGGATAAATTACGAATGAAATGGAAAGTGGGAGACAGGATGACGCTGTAATCTTGAGAAATGAGGTGAAATGGCGATTGATAAACTAGAATAAGCAGCATCGAAATCATCGGGACTCTTTGACCGGGAAATCTCTGAGATTTAATTAACAAACATAGGTTTTTTACTCAAATTTTTATATATATTTACATTAATTATGTGTATCTTATTAAAGATTAGTAATATAAAATATACGTGTGTGCCATTTCTTTGTTGCAATGGTCTTGTAAATACTGGGCTTTGAAACTATTTTTACTCTCTTGAATAGAAGCTGTCACTTCATGTGAGTCACGCTTACGGTGGGCACATTGTAGGGCTGATATCTTGGTTAAAACAACACGTAATAAACGTGACTAGGTTTTGACCGATAAGTTTTTTTCTTACCTTCTTTTTAAAAGAATAATTTCGAATCAGGAGTGAGTCCAAATATTGCACAATTAATATCTACCAATATTTTTTCTAAGCAAAAATGTTTCTTCAACGCAATTCTAGTCGTGTCCATATTGCAGCGGAATGAACTGACTACCCAAGAAATTCATTATATTTCTTTGTAAGTCTTAAAGACTTAATTAATTAATGAATTAATGTAACTGAATGTTAAAAAATATCTTCTTTATCTCAGATATATTACAAGAGTTATTTAGAGCACTTGATACAACACTGTAATGAGTTAAACACTATATTTAATAAAACAAGTTATTTTCTTCTGTTGTTTACGAACTTAACTTGATTTGTGAAAGCACGTGATTCAATAAAAACTTTTGTGGATGATTGATTCTATGATATGAACCACGGAGGTTAATAAACATGTGCTTTTCATCATTTGGGACGTAAAATTCCAATAAAGTCTACGGCATACTCTGCAAAATGTTAGGTATACCGCACACAACACATGTCATTAGATATAAGAACAACAACATATGTGAAGCAAGTAGAAGAAAACCTATGCATGCCCAAAACTACTGACTGGCATCTGTATCTCTGCTATAACCATTGATCCCCCGCTGTCCAGCATCCCTTCTGTCGTTCAACGTGACGTCGCTACGCGTTCGATAAAAGCGAGAGTCGATTCTAATATCGAGCCAGATTGGGTCACGTGTATAAAGAGCGAATCGCGTGACCGTAGCGTAGCTTCTTCAAGCCACACCCGAAGGCTTCCTGTTCTCAGAGAGGCCGCAGTGAGGCGCGATTCTCCTTGGCCGAGAGTGACAAGCGCTGGCTTGAAGGTTATTATCTGTGCGGCACATCTAATCATTCTTATGTGTGTATGTGTGTATGTAATTGTGTGTGTATGTGAGTGTGTGTGTCTGTGTGTGTCTGTGTGTGTCTATGTGTGTCTATGTGTGTCTGTGTGTGTCTGTGTGTGTCTGTGTGTGTCTGTGTGTGTGTCTGTGTGTGTTTGTGTGTGTGTCTGTGTGTGTGTTTGTGTGTGTGTCTGTGTGTGTGTTTGTGTGTGTGTCTGTGTGTGTCTGTCCGAGTGTGTGTCTGAGTGTCTGTGTGTAATTGTGTGGCAAAGTGAGTCCGATATGCAAATGGGGTATGCAAATGAGATGGCCCTTTGTTTGGCTTCTGGATATAAATGTAACTTCAAATTAACTTCTCGCCATAGCACATCACACCCAATTTTTAACTGTTTTTGACGTAAATAAATAAACGGAGTTCCAGAGGTGGCGAAAATCAGGTGATATACACCAAGAAAAATGTGAGCTGGGTGATAGTTTGACTGAGGGTACAATAGAGGTAGTTTGACAGAGAATATTTCTAAAATTGGAGCAAGTTTATGTCGAGTTATATGGTGCAAAAACGCACGCAACACGGCGAAAGATCTGGAGCTATGGCAGCCAATAAGAGGCCACAAAAATGGCATAAACGTGAGAAGCAATGAAAAATACGAAATTATTAATCGAAAGAAGAGGTAGCGGAATGGCGTAAATCAGTTACGAAAGGAAAAGAGTAATAAAGAGGAAGAAGTAGAAGATAAAAATAGGATCAGAAGAAACAAGGAAAGCAAGAAGAAATTCAAGAGCAGAGAAGTCTAAATGGTAAATAAAAAGCGTAGGAAGAGATGGGGAAACGGAGGAAAGAAAATGAAGCTAGAAAGAGAGTCTTCTGGACTGCACCCTCTTCGCATGAAGGCATGGGCGGGCAGTCGAGGAAGCGCATCCGATGCATGTGAGCGAGGGAAAGCGGGTGGAGGTCGGGGTTTATGAAAGGACGGAGATAGTGGAGCGGAGGTGGAGGCCGGCCTGGGTTGGAGTGGAGGAAGGGCAGAAGAAACAAGAGTTGTGGCGGAGGCCATGCGGAGGGGGAAGGGCGCAGATGGGGCGGAGACGAGGAAGAGGCGAGGCGGATACGGGGTGGAGGCAGGGCGAAGGCGGGGAGAAGGCGGGGCGGAGTGGGCCTGGTAGCGGCACGGCAGCGTGGAGGCGGGGCGGAGGTGGGGAAGAGGCGTAGCAGAGGCGACGAGGATGCGGGGCGGAGGCAGGGCGAAGGCTGGGCGGAGGGGGCCTGGTAGCGGCACGGCAGCGTGGAGGCGGGGCGGAGGTGGGGAAGAGGCGTAGCAGAGGCGACGAGGATGCGGGGCGGAGGCAGGGCGAAGGCGTGGCGGAGGAGGGCTGGACGTGTCGCGGGGGCGCCGAGGAGGCGGGGCGGAAGCGGGTAGAAGGCGGGGCGGAGGGGGCCTGGTAGCGGCACGGCAGCGTGGAGGCGGGGCGGAGGTGGGGAAAAGGCGGAGCAGGGGCGTGGAGGATGCGGGGCGGAGGCAGAGCGAAGGCGTGGCGGAGGGGGGCTGGACGTGTCGTGGTGGCGCCGATGAGGCGGGCGGAAGCAGGTAGGTGGGGCGGATGTGGGATGGAAACGCGGAGGAGGATGCACGCAAGTGGGTTATAGGCGGGGTAAAAGCGGGCAGGCGCGGGGCAGAACTGCAAATTGAAGGGGGGGTGAGACGAAGTGGGTCGGAGTGGAAGCGGGGCGGGGGCGGGATGGAGGCGGGGCGGGGAGGGGCGGTGGTGGGGCAGAGGCGGGCAGAAGCGACAAGAGACGTGGGGGAGGCGGAGCGGAGATGGAAAGTATATATCCAGCCAGTGCGCGAGGCCACGTGCAAATCTCCTACCGCTGCTCTCAACGCCTCGCCCCCTCACTCCTCTCCTGCCTCCCAGCCGCGCCTTCATTATTCATCGGGAATCATAGCGCCGGGAGGAGCAGCGCCGGCGACGTGCGGGGGGGGGGGGAGCGGGTCATTTGCCACTTCGCTTCTTCCCATTTCCACCCAGCCGAGCAGCACGCTATGAATAATTGCAGAGATTCTATTTTATAATTAATATCCGCTCGAAAATCGTACAACGTTTTGCCACATAGTGGAACAGAAAGCGATGAACCTGGTGAAATATTTGTCGTCAATGTTCTACGTCGTAACCTACAAACAGATTGTGTATTATTTCTATGTCGATTCTACAACCGAATTTGCGAATTTCTTGCTTTAAAATTAAACATTTCAGAGGGAAATTTGAGGTTGAATACAAAATTGGCTGCAAGTTGCTCAGTTATGTTAAATGATTTTTTTAAAGAAGGAATGAATGGTTATTAAATTTCTCGTCTTTTCACATGTTCTAGGTTTGCACTATGATTATAACATTCGAAGATAGTTAATTTACAATATTCACTGCAACTCTTTCATGTCATGCAGAAACTGTAGGCACTAACAAATCTTTTGGAGCTTGATATAATCGAATCCTCCGAAATGATTTTGTGTTCACGACTCACTCATACGATTTTTTTTTGTTAATGTCACTAATTGGTAGAGCAACTAATTGAGTCGAGTCCAATTTTAATATCAGGTCTTGTTTCCTTGTCCAATATCTTATTGAAACATGTTTTGTCATGAACATATGTTTTGTCGTGAACACATGTTTTGTCATGAATATATGTTTTGTCATGAAACTATTCAGGAGTAGGGTCCTGAAATGTACGCTGAAGTTTTACGGAAGATTAAAAAAAGGCGGAAAGTGAATATTTAACTTTTGTGTAAAAGGGTAAAAGTTGCCGTGGCGGTGGCGACGGTGGCGGCGGTGGCGGCGGTGGCGGCGGTGGCGGCGGTGGTGGCGGCGACCACATATATTGGGGGCTTTCTCAGCTGCGTCGATTTGACTTTAGCGCTCGCTCGGACACGGCTGTTGTTTCCTCGCGTACTAGTCACTTCACGTCTGGAAAGAGCGTGTGAGAACTTTGCTCAAGATCGCCCTCCACGCTTCCTTAATAACAGACCATCTATTATTAGGAAATACATTCCGTACTCTTTTTCGAGTAGATACTCGAAATAAATTGTGAACACGTTTTGTAACATTTTTTATCTTAAATTTTTTAATATAAATAGGCCGCTTTGCAACATCTTGGTCATCAATGTCCCCTAACACCTCGGCCGAATAAAATAACGAGAGGTGGTACTCACCTATCGAGATGGAAGGCTGCGATTTCGGCGGTGTGCCGCTCGAAGTCCGTGAAGTAGAAGTGGTTGGGCAGCGTCTGCTGCTCACGGGGAAACCTGTAAGTCAAACACACGCACCTCAGTTATTGCAGAAAATTATCATCACGCTCCAGCATTGAGTGGCATGAGATATGATCACGTCCCTATCATAGGCAAATCAATGGTATGATATTACGCGACGTTCAAGAAAGTTGGAAAGTAAAATAATAACAATACTACAATAATAACAATTAAAAAGATTGTAGCCAACTCATAATACAGGGCACAAGTACAACCAATAATTTATGGGACATAAAGGCAAAGATAAGTGGAAAAACTCCCGAACACCCTTCGCAAGAACCATAAGAAGCGGCATGGACAGCGAATCATACGCAAATTTGAAACGTGCAACGTTGTTTAGGGCGTGGCTCTAACGGCAAAGCTGTAGAAGGAAAGAATATAATGATGGCTTTGATCAGAGTTCGAATAAAAAGGAGGAGTTTTATTTGAAAAATAATTACCAAAACACATTCTGTGATTACATATTATCAGCTGTGTCGTTAGTAGCTTTGATTTCAATCGACTTCAAAATAAAAGATAATTTCATATCAATAGTATTTTTCTATAGTACAAACGTCGTAGCACTTTAAAGACTTTTCACAATTTCACAAGAAATGTATTCTGTTAAATTTTTTGTCTTGTATGAGTGAAGTTTATTAAAATATCCAACAGTTGGCCTTCTGCAATTATTTCAAAATACTCAATTGTGCATATGAGAAAAACATAATACTACGCAAGTAGTGTTGTTCAATACACAATAAAATTTAAATGTTGCCTTAAATATTAGTTTAGATAATAACACACCTTTAAAAGTTATTGGAGTCATGTCAATAAGTGGAATGAATTATATTCAAAATCAATAATATACGAATTGGTTACTTCACGGACTTTTGATTGATAGCACTAGACCTCAACTTGTGCTATTTCTCAAAATAACAAGAGTTTTACATTTTGATATATCGATAGGAAATCTTTATACTTGCGCCACTAACTCAAAATGACCAAAACCTTGACTTGTACTGTTTCTTACAAAAAAATCGTTTCAATAAATTGGAGAAAGAAGAAATCAAAAATCTAGGTATTCACACGTATTTTTCAAAAGATAATTTTCCGCTACGCAATCTTATATACAAAGTATTTCGAACAATTTTTCAAACAATTTTTTAAGGAACGAGGGGAAAAAAGTAATAAAATACACAATTTTGCTGTCACCAAAAGATTCCAGAGAATGTAGGAATAAAACAGCTCGTTTGGTATGCATCGCAGAGCTATGATCCATGTCGTAATTGGGTCAACTCTTTTCCGTTTTTAGATCCCATTCTTAATTTACGGACGCCCTCTTATTTCGAATGCGACAACAGCAGGAAATCTGCACCCATTAAGAAATGAATAATGCTGAAGAAAAGTGTAGATGGAGGAAGCTTTGTGCCGGAACTCTTATGAAAAATTGACGCCAGCAGTTGCATTCATTCGTGGCAACACTCCCAGTTATTTCCTGGCGTCACATGATTGCGTGCTATGTTAAAAATGAAGAAACCGCTGGTCTCCAATTTATCACAGATGGGATAGGAGTATTACGTTTCTAGAAATAGTATTTTACTAGAGCTACTACTAAAAATAGTGCACTATACGAGATTCTCAGTGTCATTCTCAATATCAGTTATGAGGTACACGGAGAACATTTTCTGTCATTTCTGGAGAAAATACAGCTGGTAAAGTGTGATCCAAGAAGCTTTTTTAAAAGAAGTACAACAAAATAACAGAGCACAATTGGTTTAAAGAAACTTGTACATTACAATATAGTTTAAAGTATAGTATAACATATTAATTGGTGCACTATAATAACAAAGACCGTAGTTTACATACGTATGCAATTAAAATATTATATCTGTGTAAATAACACTTCAAATTTTTGTTTCAATAAACAGACGTTCAACGTGAGTAGTGACACACAATGAATTACTGGGATATCTTCTGGAAGATTCGCTAGATATCTTCTTGGGCCAAATTTCCAACGGGCACACGAGTTTAAATAGACACTTCGCTGTCCGCTATTGCCAACGTTTCGGCCGTCATACTGCGACCAGGCGTTTCGCCTTGTAGAAGTTAGCAGTATGACGGCCGAAACGTTGACTCCTGCGCCTAAACACGCGGCGTCAGCAGGACAAAGTGTCTGGTGAATCCGGCAATGGAAGTCGACGCTTTCAGTTCTAGAAGCGAGTTCGATGCACGCAGTGAGGGAGCCTTCGCCTTAGAACAGAGGCGCCGTGCCGCCTGCGTGACTCGCCGCCCTTTGCCACCTCCGGCGATCACGTCGCAGGCTACTTGTTGCCCATTCGCATATTCCGCTGCCGTCCCCGGCCCGCTCCCGCCCGCGCATCCTTCGCGCTCACGCCCCCGCTCCGGCCGCCGACGCCTGCTCCGCCCTCGCCCACCACGCCTGTCTCCACCTCTACTGATTCTATTGCCCTCAGTCTCCTCTGCCGTCTCCGCCCCCATCTCATCCATCGCCCTCTCCACCCTCACCTCCCCCGCCCGTTGGTTGATTGGTTGGTTCTTAGTGATTCTGGGCGCGTCAACTAAAGAGTTCATATGTCCCGTAAGTGTAGTGCATGTTTTCCTCGGGCGGTGGGGTGATCTCCTCCCGTTGGATGGCGAAATTTTTCGCTAACTGACCGTCGGATACCGGGGTTTCCCTCAATCAGGTATCTCCCACCAGCGGGGCACCGCCCCAGTCGGAACAAGCTCTAAGGTTCCGACATGTCTCCCGGGTTATGTGTTTGTGTAGTGTAAGTGTGTGGGCAAGAGAATAGGACAAGGAAGAGGGAGAAAGGATCGCGCCCGTTTGTTAGGGTACTGCTCCCGCATTCGCTCGGTGTTCATAGGAGAACTCACCGAAAACTACAGATCAGAGTAGCCGGTCTCTAGAATTCTTCTCCGGGAAGCGACTAAAGCGCCCGTTGCCTTTAGTGATTGCACCGCTCCCGTCTCCTCTGTCGTCTCAGCCCCATCACATCCACCACTCCGCCTAAAGCGCCACCGCGACTGCTCTCGCCTCCCCCCGCCGCCCCGTTCTCGGCCTCTTTCATCACTGACTCTCCTTCCCACCTCAGCCTTAAACGTCTCCGCCGCGCGGCCTCCTGCGCTCGCCTCTACCGGCTCTTTCACCTTATCTTCAGCACCTCACTTGCGCCGATCCGCCTGTAAAGAGATACTTCTATAAGAAGGGACCGCTTTGACAGTTACTGCTTGACCATTGCTGGCAATATCTATAGGATATGTCCATGCACTCATTTTGTCAGTGCGCTCGTTTACTGTTAGCTCAATTGTAAATGATTTCATCATTATCTCTTGCAATGTCATCGCCCTGCATAATGTTCATTAGTCTACCGATCTCTCAGTGTGGTTCTTTTCTCGTAGAGTAACTCCTCTATACCTTCTACGTCACGCAACCACCGCCGCCCAGCCAATTCCAAAAAAGCCTGCTTCCGCCGCTCCCTCTCATTCCATTGCCCACCCTACCTCCGCCGCCTCGCTTCTACTTCTGCCATTGCAGCCTCTACTAGTGCTACCATCTCTCTGTCCGCCTCCGCAGCTCCCACCTTTACGCCTCTACACCTCTATTCCCAACGCTCCTCTCCTGCCTAAGCACCCACTACCTCACCTGTATAATATCCGTTACTCTCTTATGCTTCCGCAAACAACTAATTAACATTTTAAAAGTTCGTTCATATATGTTTGTCACAAAACCAAAAAAAATAATGATTTTTTTCCCGAACCAAACGAAAAATAGATTAATATCTTACAGAAACATGCGCTGAATGTTAAAAAAATTTATGTTTATAAAATATTGATACGATCTTACCGATATTTTTAGATACTCATCGTTCAGTTATTTTCGAAACATCAAAACCCATTAAACCTTTCACAAACCACACAGCACAAACGTCGATAAGCGATCTGCCTTGCGTCCGTAGGCAACAGCGACTCGCGAACGCCGCGCGCTTTTGTTCGGCGGAGCGGGGCGGAGGGTGGGAGTGGGGGTGGAGGTGGAGGTGGAAGAAGGGTGGCGTCGTATTTACTCGCGCGCGCGCACGGCGGCGAGGCATCGCGCATTCCCGTCACATTCGCGGGCGGGTCGCGCCGCGCCGGCGTTATCGAGTTATCCGCGTAACAAACCGGGTTCCCCGGGACCCGCTCTACATACGGGAAGCGCCTCTTAATGAATGCGCTCCCGACGGCGGCGGTTCCCAGGCAGTCCGCCGCCCCCCTACGCGTGTTCTCTGCCCCTTCCCTCTGCCGCCCCGCCGCGTCCCATCTAAACCGGAGTTGCCCCGCCCCGACCAGCTCCTCCCGATTCTACTAGCCTTATCCTGTTGCGTTTACCCTCGCCCCGCCTCGAGTAAACTCGCCCCTCCTCGGGTAAACTCGCCCCGCCTCGGGTAAACTCGCCCCGCCTCGGGTAAACTCGCCCCGCCTCGGGTAAACTCGCCCCGCCTCGGGTAAACTCGCCCCGCCTCGATTAACCTTCCTCCGTCCAACCTTCCCCTCATCTGCCTTTCACCCCACCCTGCCCCATCTGAACCTAACTGCCCTGCCCAACTAACCTTACCTCGTTTCGCTTACCTTTGCCCCTTCCTCGAGTAACCCGCTTCGTCCAACCTTCTCCCCATCCTCCTTCCGCCCCGCCCACTCCATCTGAATCTGAATTGCCTCGCACCTTCCAGCTCCGCCCAACACGCCCTGCCCCAACCAACATTACCTCGCTGCGCTTATCCCTACCCTGCATCATGTAACTTTGCTCCGTCCAATCTTCTCTCCACCCTGTCTCGCTCCGCCTCATCCGAACCTGACCTGATCCGCCCCGCCTTATCTTGCAACTGACGCTCCGCCCAACCCTCCTGCTTCAACTAATCTTACCCCGTCCCCAGCACCCTCGACGTGCCTCGTTTTTTTTTCGTCCCGCTCGATCGTATCACCGTCCCTCTTCAACCCCGCTCTGCTACACCCTATTCCGAATTATCCTACTCAGCCTCCCAGTCCTCAGCCCAACTATCACCAGCCCTGCTCCAGTCAATTTCAACCCAATAGTACCTCACTTCGCTCGGCATCTCCTTACGCCACCTCGCCTCGCAATGCTCCGCCCCTGCCTATTCGTCCTCTCATGTGGCACCCTTCGTATCCATCATCACTACCTTCTCTCCTCTCTCTTCTCCTCAATCCGAACTCTACCCCTCCGCGCCCAATTTCATCACATATATTCACTCCCCTTATTCTTTCTCTTTCTTCCCTACTTCGCCTTGTTCCGTCCCGATCCCTCCCTATTCGTCCTATCATGTCCCGCCTGCCTTCATCACGTATATTCACTCCCCTTATTCTTCCTCTTCCTTCCCTACTTCGCCTTGTTCCGTCCTGATCCCTCCCTATTCGTCCTATCATGTCCATGTCGCACCCTCGCATCCTCGTACCCATCACTCCCTTCTCTCCTCTCTCTTCTCCTCCATCCCAACTCTACCCCGCCGCTCCCGCTTTCATCACGTATATTCCCTCCCCATATTCTTCCCCTTCCTTCCCTACTTCGCTTTGTTCCGACCTGCCCCTCCCTATTCGTCCTATCGTGTCCATGTCGCACCCTTCGTATCCTCGTACCCATGTCTCCCTTCTCTTCTTTCTCTTCTCCTCCATCCCAACTCTACCCATCCGCGCCCGGTTTCATCATGTATATTCACTCCTCATATTCTTCCCATTCCTTCCCTACTTCGCTTTGTTCCTCCCTATTCGTCCTATCATGTCCATGTCGCACCTTCGTATCCTCTTACCCATCACTCCCTTCTTTCCTCTCTCTTCTCCTCCATCCCAACTCTACCCCTCCGCGCCCGCTTTCATCACGTGTATTCACTCCCCATATTCTTCCCCTTCCTTCCCTACTTCGCATTGTTCCGTCCTGCCCCGTTTCGCCAGCGCGGTACGCCGAATGCAAAATGCGCGGAAAGGTCTCGCGCAGGAGAGGAGTTTAATAAGGTATATTCGGAAACAAAGCCATTATCAGCGGCCCCCTCGTCACGCGCGGAGAATTAATGTGCAGCCCTTCCGCCACTGTCCTTTCGGTTGTCCGTTGGAGGCTGCGAAAAATTCGCTCGGTGTGTTTGGCTCTACATACAAATTTAGAAAAAACGTAAACCTAAAACAAATATTTTCGCACGTTCACGTCAACTGGGTAATTCGGCGTTATGTAATTCCAGTGATGAATAATGCAACTTTAATGTGATAATTCGAATAATATTTTTCATCTTTAAATTTTCTGTTTGAATCAATACGAAAGTTGGAATGTTACCAGAGCACTCGAAAGTCATGTCCGAAAACTAGTATTTTGGTTTCGAAATTGTTTTGACTATCAAATGAATGTTGACGATGACCTATTTGAATCTGTCAATACATTACGAGAACAAGATTTTGCACAATGAGTAAAGAAAACCTTACGCAGAAAAACTCTCATGCGTTTCAGTGAAACCTGAAGACATTACTTCGTTGCAAGGGGTACTCAGTAAAGGAGTTATGAAGTTTTGAACAACTGACTACTTTTGAGATGTATTATTTTACTTAATTGATATTTCTAAAAAATAAGTATGTTGAGTAATTTTAATTTTAGATAATTTTTTTTAGTTTTCTTCAAATTTTAATGTAAAGTGTGCAGCTGTAAATTGAGCAAGGACGCATATATCATGTAGTTATATTGGACGTGTTGCTAGACATGTCATTATTTAACTAATCATTGGCCATTTCTTAACTGTCTAGGAAAGCCAAGCGTTTGTAGTGTCTTCTTGGCAACTTCCGGGTATGAATTTCGCTCGACCAAAAAGAAGTATAACATATTTTCATCTGACACTTTCATTCGTGACGTAAAAATTACGTCAGCACTCACGCTACACTCACATTAAGATTTGCAATTTGCGTTCTTTGGCATACCACAAAAGTTCTGTTCAGGACAGCAGAAGAGCAATGCAAATCTGATGAATGGCATTTACGTCACACGTCAGAGGCATTTTCTAAAGTTGAATTGAATTGTTGCCTTATTTTACGTGGCGGAGGTTTTTTTGGGGCGATGAAACGGTCGATTTGAATTTAGCTCAAAGCTTCATTTAGGCTTGAGGATCCTTTGCATGCAGTAAATCTACTAACATGGGACAGCCGGCTTTACTTCCCCTCCGAAGAAAGGCGTACGAAGGATTTTTTCGCCCTAAAAATCCGCGGCTTCGATCGGGTTTGGACCGTGATCTTTATTCCGCTGTGAATGAAGATCAAATATCGAATGTTTAGATGCAGAATCAGCCTACCGAAATGCAAGAAATAAATCTTCCACGTGTAACACTTTGTGTGTAAAGCTTACCCATTCCCTGCAATTTAATAAAATTAAATAAGTAATACATCTTATATCAGTCAGAAACTCCTCTCTTAAGCTACCTATAAACATACACTGTTTCCTTCTCTCAACTATTTCTGCAATTTAATTAATGTCCCTTTATTTCATTTTTATTTCGGGATGAATTTTTCGAGTATAATAAAGACAATAACTTTGTTATCATATCAACATTTTATTTTTATTTTCCATGACGACGAGTCGCAGCTTGACGAGACTGCATAATCAGACTAGAGGGAACCAATTCTTCGGGTTCTAATAAATATTGAGATGCCTCTGTCCATATACTCAGACTCACATAAAATGTCATTGTTCCAAGTTTTTTTATAACATGTGAAATTTATTTATACGAAGACTCATAATTGATTGCCTCCAGGAAATATCTGACAATGTAGTCACATGTGTCTGAGAAACGTCGTCATGGAAAATATGAAATGTTCATGTGATAAGAAAGTGATCATATAGATGAATTTGTTTATTTCATTACATACATCTGATTCCATCACACTAAGTTGGTTTACTAAAATAAAGACTATTCCATATATAGTCAGGGTTACTATATTATATCATCCAATATAGCGACACGTTATTGAAATTCACTATATGCGATTGAAGGTCACTGAATGCGCTTTGCAAAGATTGGTTCCTTCCATGGGAATCAACGAGTAAGAGAAATTTAAAGGTGCAATCATAGGAACAAATAGTTTATTACGCACTAAAGCAATACATTATCGCAACTAACACATCTCAAAAAACCTAATTTCTACACATCTTTGCAAACAATGAGGAAGACTTTGAATATCATCTGCTGTGTGAGGTTCGACTGTGTGTGCAACCTCTCGTTCAATTCTTTGAGTCGCCTAACATTATGACATTATCGCATATTATGACATTATCGCATATTATGACAACTTCATGGCGATGAGGTATTATTTCCAATTAGGTAAAGCGGCCAGTCGTGAATATTCGAGAGGGACTAAATGACTTCTCAAGCCATCTTTCATAATTACAACTACAGTTGTAAGCCGTAGAAGTGAACTATGGGAAACGAAGGGATGATTATGAAAGATAAATGGACAAACACGAAGAGCTATGCGCGAGAGGGGATCCAAACCAACGGCTCTAGGCAATTATGGCTATCCATGTCAACTATATAATCAATATTTTTTATTATTACACTATAATTGATACTATTATTATTGTTATTATAATTATTATAAATTTAACTGATATTCAATTTTAAAAAATCGTTCCAATTAATGACTTTATGTATTTGGATGTTCCTCTTCATAATGTGAGCTTTTTGATGACGTGATTACAACAAGGTCGTAACTGAAGACTCAAGAAACCCCAAGCAACAGATGATTCTGCACTCTTGCTTATTGTTCCTCTCTCACTTAACCACTTTTTCTCATCATGGTGGTAATTTTCTTATTAAAAAAAGCAACGTTTTTTTAATGAAATGTTTTCTTATATATGTATCGTTGACACACACTATTGTTTTTTTATGACTGTTATATTTTCTATTCCTATTAAAAAGTGAAACTGCAGAATGGAAAATTAAAATACAAATATTGGACGCAAGGTTTCATTTATATTTGTTTTAAATTCCAATACTAAAAAATCAATATGTTTTCTCCTCACGCCGGGGCGTCCTTAGCACGGGTTTTCGGTATTGTCTCGGTAGTAGAACCGCACCTGAGATACATAGATCGTTCCATGACTTTCCTTCCTGACCAAGATATTGCTCATCAATAACAAAACCTTCTGAGCAGTTTATAGTCATATATTTAATTGTTGTAATACTATAAGTTTACAGCTGACATCTCAGTTTACTCAGAGAGGTACTTAAGTTAGACGCAGTGTTTGAAATAACGTGTGTAGCTTTATGACAACACACCTGTGCTTAATTCTTATATTGCAAACGAATGTTGTGAAGAACAATGACTTGAAGGAGTTGGAACATTCACACTATAGTCCAGATTGGGCACCCACCAACATCTACCATTTTTCAAAACTGAAAAAAAAGCCTTCGGGGAGTAAAAGTTTCAGTCGAGTGTGAGATCAAAGGCATTTTTTACCAATTTGCAAACAAAAATTTGGAATATTTTTGCATAGGCCTAGGAATGTTAATATACATGTGTTAAAAGTGGGTAGGAGTAAAGGGTGATTAAGCTGAAAAGTTCTGTAATATTTTCTCTCTATCAAACATAGAAGTTAGTGGGGCCAGAAACATATTAAACCTACCACTATGCACCTACTGTACATGACTATATTACTCTTGGTTGATCAAAATGAATGGAATGAAGCAGGGGGAAGTAAATTCGTAAAAACCTCGGAGCGGCACGATTCGAAAAAGAAGTGAAGCTACACTATGTAATCAAAAGTATCCAAACACGTGGCTGAAAATAAATTACTAGATCCTGGCGCCCTCCACTGGTAATGCTGGAATTCAATATGATGTTGGCCCACCCTACGCCTTGATGACTGCTTGCACTCTCGCAGGTATACTTTGAAATCAGGTGTTGGAATGTTTCTTGGGGAATGTCAGCCCATTCTGCCCTGAGGAGAGGTATCAAAGTACTCGTGGGTTGGTGAGGCCTGGCACGAAGTCGGCGTTCCAAAACACCCCAAAGGTGTTCGATAGGATTCAAGTCAGGACTCTATGCAGGTCAGTCCATTACAGAGATGTTATTGTCGAGTAACCACTCCGCCACAGGCATTGTAATATGAACAAGTTCTCGATCGTGTTGAAAGATGCAATCGCCATCCCCGAATTGATCTTCAACAGTGGAAAGCAAGAAGGTAGGCCTGGACGGTGATAGTGCCACACAAAACAAGGGTTGCAAGCTCCCTCCATGAAAAACACGACCGCGCCATAACACCATTTTGGACGTGTCCGGATACTTTTGATTCCATTGTGACGTCATCTGTATGACGTCACCTGTCGATTGCCACCGTTTCTCCTGGTGAAATATCCGCGAACGGAAATTCTCCTGTCGCTCTGCCGACATCACCGCAGACGCCGGACTTTTTCATCTCTTGAATCTTTCTGCGTCAGCCAACTCTTTCTGGAAGTGTGTCCAACGTTGCAATCGGTATCTTCTTTCTTATCGTGAAACTTTCGTTCCTTCGAATGCACGCTTCAGAATATCTGCAGACCGAATATTTTTTATCGCATTCCAATTTCCTCCCTTGTCACAAGGCGTTTGATAAAAATAAAAAGACTTCTTTTGTGTGAAATTTTCTATGTTTATCAGCCTCACCTCTATTCGTTTCGCTTCCACTCTTTGAGATATCTCGTCTGTCTTCGGACTTCTTACGTAAACACTAAATTTGATGAATAACATGAGAACTAACATGAGAATTATATGATAATAAATTATTCTTAGTTAAATTCTACGTACGATGTGAGCGGGAATATTACGTGCACATTTTAATACGAACAATGGAGAATATTTAACTACCATTACATACATTATTCTATGTGAATATACGAGAATGTATTAAAATTGACTGTAACGTAATTTTATAACAGTCTTAATTTGCAACTTTCTAACAGAGTCAGACTTCGTAAAATTAATATTCTAATGAATAAAAAATTAATATTGCAAATCATGTAAAATTCGTAACCAAATCGAAAACGAACTTCGAAAAATTAACATTCAGTAAATAAGTTTTGACATTGTGGTAAATTACATCGCACAAATATTAAAACAATCGTGAGAAACATGCTTATTCTCTCATGGTTTTTTGCACTAGTGCCGAGGTAAAAGACTATCTTTTTAAACTTACACTTTTCATCATATTGCTAAAATTAAGTGAAATACTTTTCTTCGAATATCAAAGATTTGTTAGATAATGTGTTGTCTGATTAACACATTCAACAAATGAAATACTTTTCTTCGAATATCAAAGATTTGTTAGACTATTTGTTGTCTGATTAACACATTCAACGTTAATAAAAAATATGGAATTGTCTGCGGAACCTTGCAGAGCATGTAAAACAAAAGCTTGTATATTTAATGCCCTACTCTTTTCAAACGACGTTAGCGAGAAAGTGATATGATCTGGGGTGAATAAAAAGTATGGATGATAAACACAGAACGAAGCAAAACGGCGCCGATAATGCTGTGATATAATGCCTTTTCAAATTTTTTCAAATTATGTTTTAATGATAAATTATATATGAATACATATTTGTGTGTATGTGCCCGTGAATAAATACAAACTTCTGGGTTATATAGTGAGAAAACATATATATATATATATATATATATATATATATATATATATATATATATATATATATAGCAAATGCCAGGTAGCGGTAAATTCGATAAAACGGAATTACACACATTTTCCCTCTGATGTTTAGTCAACTTTTTATACATAGATATCCGGCAAGTCACATTCTTACGTATTCAAGGGGATATCACGTACGTGCCCGACATATGTACTTACGGGGTTGCCTAAAACTCTAGGCGAAATGCCATATGTATTAATTCATACCGTGTTAATCTGTTATGAAATCGGATCTATTAGGAATAATATACATGAAATATCCCCATATATGGTCATTAGCAAAAACCGATCATTTTCGAACCTTCTTTATACCTTAGAAGTTTATAATACCTATTCTGAGACATTTTCTGAACATTTCTGAAATATGACAGTAATTTAACCATTATTGCCAGAAGCACACAGGATAACTAAACTTAAATTGACTAATTAACAAGGCCCGTGTTCTGACGACCTAAAAAGTCTTTGAAAATGACTCTCAAATTAAGAAAAATTAGGGAAATGTAAAATAAAATCTTTGTTTTAGCGTGTCATTGTAAATTCATGAAACATTCATAAGTAAAACACACTAAAAGGAAAAATAATAGGTAAAAATGTACAAAATGACGCAAAGAACAAAAAATACCTAAAAATTGAAAAATAACAAAAAATGGCCCAATAACTATCTATCTTCTATCACCTGTACGTCGTGACACATTTGTTTACAATTTAGCTACGTCTGGAATGCCCCAAAGAAAAGACGGTTGTCATCAGAAACTGACCCTGCGGATTATCAACAATTTTAACTTGTATTTATAATAACTCTAGCTCAACAAAATCGTTAAAATAAGCTGCGAATCGTGTACTCTTAGAAAATGCATTTACTGACGCCGTTTGGTCGCAGCGTGACGTCGATAGCGTGAGTCTCATTCGAGCATGGATTATTTTCACAACAAATGATCAATTTTCGTCATGCGTTAATTGAATCACGCCAAAATTTTAACATGTTTCCAAACTATAAATTTCCGATAAATCTGAATTGAGAGCGGATACAGGGCGGCTGTCAACACAAATATAAAGAGCGAAATGCGTAGCAGAATTTTGTGTTTTGCGGAAGTTTTCTGTCGTCGTTGCAACCTACCAGCACTGGTCGATAATGCACTTGCATCTCCCTTTCAAACGTTATGGTCTTGTATAATATTTCCAATGTGCTATTTTCTTGTCAAAGAATGAATTATCTAGAAGAAGGAAATTAAATGGAAAGGGTTCTTATGGTCTCTTGAAACCTTTTTATTATTCATAATTGTGTGTGTGTGATAGAATCAAATATATTTATTGTTAAGAGCTTAAAAAATTCATAAATTTTATCGTTTAAATGGTATTCGTGATTAAAAAACCAATTGCACTTCCATTGACACAATTGTCGATTATGAGACCTATGTAATCAACTCTGGTTGACCAAACATTTACAGTAATATTGCAATACGCATTCGTAGTAAAATAGTAACGTAACAGGTTTACGTGTCCAACATGAGAGTTATTTACAGATTATAATTTTATTGCTGCATAATTTTCCAATCTCTATGAGTTTGTCAAATGAATCATTTTCTCCACTTTGCAGATAGCAGGGGCGGATCCAGTAACAAATTATGGGAGAAGAAATTCAAAATGTTTTCGTCGAATATATCATATTACAGATTTTGTAAAATGTCGCAGGCTACACTCAGCTCTTGTAGCGATACAATTTTATTCGTTTCAATGATAATCCGAAAATAGTTTTGTTTGAAAGTCTGGTGACAAGTTAAAATCAATAGTTACTTATTTTCCTCCCCGTGGATCCGCGTCTGCAAATAGCCATTCTTTCTAAAAGATAATAAAGGCATTTTATAACAGAGAATGTAAGAAAATTTGAACGATTTTTTCCACCATTGCTCCGGATTTTGGTACAGTATGAACTCTGCGTGGGGTACTAACCTACACATCGTTAACTTTTAAATCCCCGGAGCGGGCACCTTGGCTTTTTCCGAATTTTGGCACTGCGAGAATTCCGTCCCTTTGCAATAACTAAATATCGCATGAGTAGACTGCCATCGCCTATCGATTCAGCACGCCCTTGCTAGTTGCAGCGCAGTCCGCGCTTCCTGAGCTGCTGCAGCGCCACGCAAGCCGTGCACACAGCCGTGCTCGGGCGTGCTCTCCAGCCGCTGCGTCGGACGTCGCGCGTCGGGTCGGGTCGGGTCGCGCGTGCAGCTGAGGCGGCCCAGACACGTCCGCCGCAGTTGGCAGCAGTGACGACAGCCAAGCGAAACAACGGACGGGAGCGGGAGAGGGGGGAGGGCGAGGGACAAAGGGCGAGGCCAGCGGGGCGAGAAGAGGCGGCGGAAATGACGGCGACGGGGGACTGAACCCAGACACTCGTGATGAAGGGAAACGCTGCACGCACTACCTAGTAGGGTCACAATTCCTTTTCGTGTCTCCACACCTGAATTGCACGATATGCGACCCACATGCATAGAAACGGTCCCGAAGACGGCTACGGAAATTTTACAGCAGTTCTACAAATGTGTCTGGGGGGGCAAAAATCGCAGTTCTGTTTTGACTTATTGTACTATTTCTTAGCTGCGCGTGGCAGAGGATAAATACTGGACCCGGCCTAAAAATTCCTAATCGAGTTTTCAGTATTCAAATCCGTGTTGACAGTCCGAGATAAATAAAGTAGTTTTACCAATTTGTCTGTATTGGTGGATGGATGTTTAAGTGTATGTCACAAATTACTCGCCAGATTAAAAGTTTTTGAGTTTCAAATTAGTCACATCAGAAGTGCACGATACAAATTAATGTCGTTTCAAAGATGATCGAGTGCCGCAGGTGGCGAGGAGATTCTCGGAGTTTCGTACGAAAAAAATGTACAAAAATTTAGATCAATTGCCACTTTAATCTAAAGTACGGGAGCAAAGACAAGCCTTAAAGCGGATCTGACGCACCCAATCCCCACCTCACACATCGCATGGTTGTTACATTGGAGACAATTGTTGGGGAGTTCAACACTACGTTTCAAATGATTAGCTAAAACCGTACATTTCTGCAACAAATGGGTAAATAAACACATTAAAAAAATAAAATGTGCTAAAATCTGTAAAATTCTTTGGTGTTACCGAAGGATGGCGAAGACATTCATAATACTACTACCTTAGTTTTAAATTGTTACATTTTCGTGAAATCATTTCAATATTCAAATTATGTATTTTTCTACGAGGAAAAGCTACACCATTCGTTAACGTTAGCTTCATAATATATATTCATGACGGACAGGAGATGGGGGCAGAGAAGGACATACATTTCCCGGACACCAAGTTTTCTCGGAATAAAATATCTGATAAATGATTTTTCAATTCGGAGAATTTCCGATACGGAGATCGCACAGATTTCCAATTTTATATTGCATTTAAAGAATGTTTGAAAGCAGATACATGTAAGTAGACATTATGCTAGTACAAAAAAGCATCCAGTTCACAAATACGGCATTTATACAATTTGCCTTTTCGCTTTTATGCATGAACTTCAAAATGAAATAACAAAAAACAAAAAAAAACACTAAAATAGAGATAAGAACGTTTTTATAAAAATGTGGATACTGATATGGAATATACGAAGAAAAATTAAATTAAAAATACTGTGTGTAATGCAGAGTTTTGATACACATTTTAACTCTCATTTGATACTCACTCTATTTTAATTCTAATTAAAATAGCTTAGAACCACTATATAGGTAGAGAACTAATTTTTCACTCTTGAAGACCAAAATCAAGATCAAATATCTTGAAGAGAAGACCGTAATCTATAAGATGAGAGCTTCTTGGACATTACATTTTGCTGGTCCGGCTCCTCTCAGTACTGTACTTGTTCAGAGATGCATCTGCAACTGATTGTGTAATTAAACTAATTACTGATATTGGAGTGATTGAATTATACAACTGCCCCTCTCAGTTCGATCATAAATTTAAATAACATTCCAAAAAGTAGGGTTGTACTTGCCCGATTCTGTAATGTCGCGATAATAATCTTATCCAGCTTTCTTAAAAGTAAAACATCTTTCTAATATTTTTGTGACTACCGAGAAAATCGAAAAGCTAACTGTCAAGAAAGGTTGACTAATTAATTCAATTTTTTAAAGGAATTGCTGTGAATTGTTCCAAAAAAATGTCAATAACATTGATTAAGTTTTTGGTCAAAATTTGTTTCAAACATCAATTTTATTGTTTGTTATTTTTATTTGATATTCTTAAGTACATTGAAAGTTATTTTGATACATTTTTTAAACAAATAAATTACGTTTCGTTAACAATTTCCTCTTTTAATATGTAAGTGGTATGATAGAGAAGAGAGTGGAGTTTAACGTGCGAGGGGTACCCTAGTTGTTGTTATTATTATTATTATTATTATTATTATTATTATTATTATTGGCGTATAGGCCATTACTGACCACGCTACACGATTAACGTGTGTAATTCTGCCAGGATCAGCTTTTCAGCTGTATCCTTGGATTACGACAAGGTTGTTACGCCTTGAAGTGTGGTGGGTGGGATGGGCGGGATGAAGGTGAAAGGTGATCGTGGACTTTCTGAACCATCCTAGCATTCGCCTTATGACCGAGGGAAACCACGAAAACCCCGGTCAGGATGGCCGGCCCGGGAATCGAACCCGGACCTCCCGATTACGAAGTCAGCGCGCTACGCACTGAGCCACTTCGCTCGGTTATTATTATTATTATTATTATTATTATTATTATTATTATTATTATTATAATCCAGAGAGGTCCAGCTAAACTTGTTACCGTGTGTGTTACAACAGCGAAATTCCCAACCACTCGGACCTTTTACACAAGTTTTTTTAAATATTAATAAACTATTTATTCAGGATAATGTATCTGTCTAGGCTTCTTCATACAAATCGTATCAATTTGGCATCTGAGCGCTGTGGAAGACGGATTTATTATTTTGAGGTTTTAAGAATGCTCATGTGAAGCGAGGAAATTGCAAGAGAGGATAAAAGAATATAAAACAGTCTAACACAAATTCAAACTCCCAAAATTTAATCTCAAGAATGAGGCCAAATGCAAGTTCATTGTTTCTGATCCGCAAAATCTAGTTGTCAGAAACAAAGTGACAAATCCAATATTTTGCATTTTAATAGTGTATAAATCTTTAGTAAAATGTCTCAGTTCGTACTGTTCAAGAAAAAGACTCAGCAAAAGCAAGTTGGGACACAAGAAAACATAAGATATTCGATTAGAAGTGAGAAGGATAATTCATTATACGGCTAATAACAGCTTATGGTGCCTTTTCCACATGAAAAAGTAAAATTGTAGAAGATGCTTCATAATTAGAGGAAAAAAATATACACAAGCGACAAGGTAAACTGCCCTTTACCGATCGAAGACGCCCTAGAACACGTAATTCATAATGCTCAATTTCCAGAAGACTTACGAAGTGAACTCAGGCAAAACTCCATATATCGTACATCAGAGAAATGTCTAGGCAAAGATCTTACAAAGAAATATTTGCAATTTGTAATTAAAGAATGGTCACAACTGCTGTTACAGATATATTAAATTAAGTCCTGCAAAAAGATGAATTTATCTGAAAAGAAAAAAAAAGAAGAAATCAACATCAAATTACTCTAGAATTCGAACAACAACATTCGCATCTGCAGTCTAGTATGTTTAATAGCAAATGTGTCAACAATCTTCTCAAAAATAATCTTGAAGATATTAAAGATGTCATTTGAAGAAAATGGACCTGAAGAACTAGGAAGTTTCCGTTAGCTAGTGCACAATTGACCATTTATAAGCAGTGCCTAGAGAAAACCGAAGAATTTAACTCCACAGTATACGTCGCCTACAGAGACTAAACAAAAGCCTTTGAGAAGAACATTTAGCAAGCACCAAAAAGGTCCAAAAAGGTCTCATTTTGTAGATTACGGCATAAGAAATAACTGATGTCCTCCAAAGGAGATGTTAAGGACTTAAGACGCATCTTTTTCTGATCATGCACGATGGTAACGTGTATTGCAAAGAAATATGCGTCCCCTTTTGAATGCGCCCCTGCTCTTTTCTCTATGATATAATCAACAACATTTATATTTTTGTCTTAAATCTGTTTGATGTATAATAGGCGGGTTATTTCCTTTCCAGCAGCAATGCAATAACCAAGTTTTGTGTAGGTTTCTTAATGATGCTACAAACCGTTCAATTATACGTAGGTAAAATTTTGATAATATTTTTGGGTGCATGGAACGGAATAAATTGGATTTATATTTTTACCCAAATATCCCTCCGCAGTCGGGGGGGGGGAGTCTGCAATACCGTATATTCGCAACAGATTTTAGACTTTGTTCAGCATAACGTGGTCTTTCGGGATATTTCTAATCAGTTTTCACAATGTTTCGTTTACATTTTTAGTTTCGAGTGAGATACCTTCTTGAGACGTAAGGCCTCGTCTCTAGTTCAGAAATGTATTATTTCAGGTCTTCTGAAGATTCTTTTCTTATTTTTAACTCGTTTAAAATTCCTTGCAATATGCGTACCTTACTTTCAAATTTGTTCGTTTCCTTGGCGGAAAATTTATACCAACATCCTTCATTGCCAGAGTGCCAAACTGCTGTCTAGCACTTCTGTAGATGCTGTTCAAGGTACCGAAAATGAAAATGTTACAATTTTATGCGGAATATTCATATTGTTGGGGGGATTTGAGAAAAAAATTATAAGAAATAAGATTTTTAAAAAAATTAAATTTTGAAAATTGAATTTAAGATACTTTATTTACTCACGTATATGACTCAAATTTATGTGTTGCATTGAAAACCCTATAACTTTAAACACAGTATACCTATCATACAATAGCGCAGCTGAGTCCGGTTTTTGGCTAGCGGAATTCGCGCACATACCGCTAGGGATACTGGTGGACAAAATAAACCTACGGATAGCTGCCACTAAAGTCTCCGGATGTGTTTGTGAAATTGCCTTTATTAAGAGATGGATTAAAAACTTTAAAAAATATTTCATATTGTTTCTCAATTTAGTTTTATATTCCAAGAACTTCAAAGGTAAGTAATTAAATACCACATCACATTATATACAATTAACGTTTTAACCTTACATTCGACATGTAACAGAACATATGTGATATGCAACAACTAAATTCTTATACTTTTCCAGTTTACGAATTAATAACAATGCCTGTGTGAAAAGGAGCGCACTGTTCTGCAATGAAATGTAGCAATAATAAAGGAAATGATCCCGAGATAATTTTGTTTTACTTTTCCAATAGACCAAGAAAGAAAAGAGGCAAAGTTGTTCAAAAGCACAACAGAAATATTATTACCTCTTAGATACCCTTATTTACTAGCTAGATTACTAATAATTCTAGATATTTTCATGAAAAGTAAAGAAATACTTGTTCTTCCTCATGATTTCATTACTCACTTTCAATGGACATCATTAGATTTAAATCTTTTCTTTCCTTAGAAATTATCCAAAACGTCTATTTCACATGTTGTTTTAGTTATATGCATAAGGAAATAAAAATATATTTTTAAAAAATCACTATTTGTTTAGATTTAGAAGAACAATGCTGCGTTGAGAATGGTAAGGTGGCGTAGTGTTCCTTTATCGCTACGCGGCTACAGTCGCTGTCCAACACGTCAAAGGGCATTTAAAACGGAGCTGAGCATGTGTGTAAATACGTATTATTATTATTATTATTATTATTATTATTATTATTAGCCTGGTTTAATCTCATTAAAGGCAAAGGCCACATGTATGCAGGGTGGGTGGTTGGCTGATTACTAATTATTACAATTATTGTAGTTTGGTGTGTTTTATTCGCTAGTCACTTTCAGTTATTCTGTCTCTTTCTATTCTAAAATTTCTTAGCACTGTACACTTCCTATCACTTTTCATTTCTTACACTTCCTAATTCACTAAACACTTTTAACATATCCTAACACTTTCTCAACACTAATAAACTCATTTGGACTGGGCTGCCTTTTTCTCAATATTGTTTTTCGATGTTTTTATCACTTATCTGAGTTCGTTCATTTTCATTTCGTCTCTCTCTACACTTTTCTGATCTATAGGTTTACGTGTAATTTATTTCCGTATTTCGTTCATGCTTCTCTTGACCGCGCATAACTAAGTTATTTCTTGAATGTATTATCGTTTCTTGGTTGTTCTCTCTCTGGATCTCGTCTTCAAACCTACGGGTCGTTCACAATAGTGATATGTACTTTCAAGTGGGTCTGTCGTATGGGTAAATACGTATACTGTACTCTAACTACTAATCCAAACAATTGCGCTCTCTAAGGACATGAATTCGAAATATAAAAGGTTACATTTATTGTTTTCTTGATACGTTAACTGATTTAATTATTGGTGACTAGTGACCTGTAGCAGAAAAAAGTATGCAGAATAAAACCACACAAAATGGTCTTCCAAAAAAGTGGGACGCATACTGGTCAAGAAACCCTACAAATAAAATAGTGTCGTATAATACTATTATTAAATATGTTTACGCAGTCTTTGCGAATACTACACTAACGTAGTACTATAAACGATGCGGCTACATAGTACTACCTTCTTTACTTAAAAATAATATTAAAAAAGTTGCTGTTTCATAACGCAACATTTGTGAATAGGAAATATTTAATAGTAAGTGGCCTCTTTCTTGGAGCCTTGCTGTAGCATGACAAATGTGTCTAAGCAGTGTCACACTGCACACTGTATTGGCATTCAGGTACGTGTAGGATGAAAATATACGGAATCGCCCAATCAAATATTTCTATTTTTAGCCAAACTCGAAACCGTTTCATTGTTTTGAACTTTTTCTGATTTTCTGGGTATCGACGATACACACCTCTCACACCGACACCTGAACTTTTATTTTAATTATTGTCAATGCGCACAGAAACTGAAAGAAAACCGTGAAGAGTGCACAGTTTTCTTTCAATTTCTACGCGCATTGAAAATGAGTAATATCAGGTATCTAGATTGAAGCATACTTAACATTTTCAATTTATATAAATGTTTGTATAAACAATTGCTACTATTTTGTTGGTGACTTTTTATTGAAACATGTATATTTAGGAAATAATCATACTATATTTGGGGAAAGTGCTTTCAAACCTCTAGCAGCCCTGTTCTAGAGTTCATTGCCAAACTTGTACCTTCCACTGATAGATGTCCATTATGATCCACTGATAGATGTCCAGATGTCTATAGATGCCCTCAGATTGATGGTTCAACGATATCAAGCTTTCTTTGCGAGACACGCAACATACCCTCACTTTTTGTCTGTTTTAGAGTTTACGTTCTTCTGCGAATATTACGCTATCGTCAGACGTAACTTTATCTACATTGAAAGAAGACACTTACTTGTTTAGATCCTGAATATTTTCGGCAACAGTTTTATCGGAAAATCACATCTAATCGCTTATTTCCGCAGTCTTATATACACGCCACAGGCAGCCAACCGCAATACTTACATAGTCCTGAAAGGCAGAGAGAGGCAAATATTAAAGTACCTTTTAAAGGATTTAGTTCACCACAATTTCGTACACGACGTCACAACGTACAGAACGGACAGAACGTACACAACATACAAACCCACGAGAAGCGTTTATTGTTTTTGACACAAATATATCATAAATTACATAAATTATTCATTGTAATATATCCTTGAATGAGAATTGAGATGAAACCTACAAATGAACAAGCGTAGAACACACTCCAAGAATTGGAAGTCATCGTATCTAAAATGAAGAGAACTCAAGTGATGGGCATTGAATGAGTGAACATAAATGGAATCATAAAAGTGCACGATTGTGTTGTCTGTTATTATTGTCCGTAAACCTGCATTAGAATTTGACGCATCACAAACGCATTCATAACAGGCAGATCCGAATACGACAGGAATAGTTCACACAGCACGCGCAGCAATGCATTCACGCAGTGTATATTGAGCCATAACTTGCAAGAACATCCCTGCACAATGGAACCAATCGCATCTACGCCCGCGAGGCATTCACGTGCCTTCGTTACAGGTGTCGGCCATGAATCTTCCAAGCCATAGCATCTCTATTAAAGCGATATCGGTTCCATGAACCTGAGTACGCACGCCGCAAACTCCTATTCGGGGCCTCCTAACTCGTCTTTCCCCTTCTTGCTTGCGGCATCGGCGGTGGCGACGGAGTGGCGGAAGTGATAGTGGTGATGGAGATGGTCGAGGTGATGGTGTGGGTGCGGGTGGTGGGTGTGGAGGTGGTGGTGGCAGTGATATAGTGGCTGTGGTGGTGATGGTGGTGGTGGGTGATAGTAGTGATGGTGGTGGTGGAGATGGTGGCGGTCATGGTGGTGGTGGTGACGGGGGAGGAGGTAGTGGTGGTGGTGGTGGTGATAATGGAGGTGGTGTCGGTGATGATGGTGGTGTTGGGAGGGCAGGTGGTGGTGGTGTTGATAATGGTGGTAGGAGATCTGGTGGTAGTAGTTGGATGTGAAGGGGAAGCTGGAAATGGTGGCAGTTGATGGTGGGGGCAGTGACTCTGGTACAGACGCCGGCGGCGGAGGCGGTGATGGTGATGTAGACATTGATAACGGCGATGGCGGCAGCACAGGCGGGCCACCTTCGCAGCCGAGCACCGAGCGATATATATTCATGAACAATGACCTGACACTCCGATTAAGTCCCAGTCATGAAAATGGGATTTACATACATTACGGCACCGCACCCGCCTACTGCGTCCTATCTACCACGCAAGCACTAATTGGATGTCCACGGAGCTTCCTTATAATTTAGACTCCTCCCTCACGCTCCAGTTCACGCTCGTTTTCGGCCCAAAGGCAGGCCTATCGACATCCGGCGAAGCGCTCACTTCCGGAGCGAATGATGTGCATGCGATTGGATACTATAGGTCATTAAATGTCATTACATCATGTAGGTCATTAAACGTCACACAAACATTAAATGTCATCATGACATCATGTAGGTCATTAAACATCACACAAACATTAAGTGTCATCTCCATCAGCAATTGAACCCACCTTCTCCATATAATTCAAATATTTTCGGAAAAAAGAAAATAAAACACGTTTACATATTGCACATTCAAATAAAAAAATATTTTGTGAATAATGTGCTGCAATGCATGTAAAATAGTGCAATCCTCTAAAACCAATTTGTGTAGATTCGCAATCCGAAATGAATCTATAGCTCGGAAATGAGTATTAAATTAGTAATGAATCACTAATTGGACGAATAAATTCATAAATGTATTTTCTACGTATTTCATGGGCCGAGTCAATTAGAAACTCTATTCAATTAGAACCACAGCACAGGATCAAATTTATTACATATGTTCAGTAATTCTAACTAATGTTGTTTTTTTTTGGGGGGGGACTTCACTTCTTTAGCTGACTAGCGTGCTGACATTTTTTGCCCAGATTCTCATGGCTGTCACCACTGTCATACTCGTCAATTTTCTCCTACCTCTATTTCTAGATCTTCATCCAGATCTCTCTTCCCTCTTTTTAATTCTAGTGTGACAACGTTATCTGTCTCTTTCTTTGTACGATTATACGCGAACATTAATTTTCAACAACTTCCACACACTATTGCAACTACATGACAAATACCATTGAAATTGTTTCTGACTTATTGTTTCTGTGGCCGTATTTTCACTATTATTTGTAATCTGACTTTATAGTTTATTATATCTTCGAGTATTCACATCCCGAAAGGGTTGCTGCACTTCTACTCTTTTTACTATTATTGTGAGTGGATTGTGGCACTGCACGCAGGTGATTCCCAAACATATACGGTAATCGACTCTACAATTAATTCGTGCACACCTTGAATTTGACTTTCATGTTTGATTTTTTATATTTAACCACTTATAAATTTGAAATACGACTGTTTGAGAATCACCGAATGTTGCAAAGAGATGGTAGATATGTCACTATCTTAATTATAGCAAAATAATCATGAAATGGTTTAAATAATTTCTTAATTATTGCCCTAGGATCACGAAATAATTTAAACCACTAAATAACGAGTAAAAGGTAGAAACACAGTACAAAAAACTTGACAAACTGTAGAATTAAGTGCATTTGTGAACAAAATCGATTTCCTTTATCGAAAGTCGGAGCAAAATTCGCCCACCTAAGGCTTGTCACCCCTCTCACCCGCCCACGCGCGTGCCTCCAGCAAAGGCGGCAGGCGTCCTAATTGCCCAGCGTTATTATGGGTCACGGCCGCCACCCACCTTCTTCCTCCCCCCGGGCCGGGGCCGCCACCGGCTCACGTCGCCCGAATCGGAGGAAGCACGGCGCGCGAGGAAAAACGACCCTAATTGGGGGAAGCGGCAGTTCGCGGGACGCGCAGGAGGGTCCCGCTCGGCGCGGTGCGGCGCGAAGGGGCGTGGCGGGGTGTGGCGGGGCGGGGGGCGGCGGGGCGGGGGGCGGCGGAGCGGGGGGCGGCGGGGCATGTGGGGCGCGGCGGGACGGGGCGGGGCGGGGCGGGTTGGGTTGGGGTGGGGTGCGGCGGGGCGGGGCGGGTTGGGTTGGGGTGGGGTGCGGCGGGGCGGGGCGGGGTGGGTTGGGGTGGGGTGCGGCGGGGCGGAGCGGGGCGGGGCAGAGCGCGGCGCGGCGCGGTGGGGTGGGGCAAGGTGGGGCGGGGAGGAGTGGGGCGCGGCGCGGTGGGGTGGGGTGGGGTGGGGCGAGGTGGGGCGGGGAAGCGATCGGCGGCGGAAAGGGCGGGCACCGGAAGTCGGGAAGTCGGCGGCGCGACGGGTAGTGGAGAAGGCTTCCGAAGTTAGCGGCGAAAATCACGAAAGAAACGAAGGGAGAACGGAAGTCAGGTAATAACGACTGGGACGTCTAGAACGTGAAAGAGTGAGGCGAGATGGGAAAGTGTAAGGGGAGAAGTACATAAAGAGAATACCTCCGTGAATTTGTGAGAATTCAGTTAAAAGTCGTTGTAAGTTACAAAAAAGGTGTCTTTACTGGGGAATTTGTGGCTTTGAAATTGAAAGGAAAAGGGGAATAAAACTGGAAAGTAAAGAAAAGAAAGTAGCCGAAGAAGAGAAATAAAAATAATCGAAGACGAAATGAGACTGTGGCGGCGCTAAAACCGAAACAAAGGGATCAAATTGAGAAAAAAGAAAAAAAAAGTAAATAAAGTAACGTCAAAGATAAGGAGATCATAAACAAATGTGTACACAATTCGATCATTTTCAAGAAAGAGAGACAGCGCACACGAGAACACAAACAACGCGGAAACTTAACAAGATAGAAAGAATGAAACCAAAAATCTGGGCAGTAAAAAAACACGTACAATCACGACCACCCTGTGACAGAAGCACGAAAACAAACCGGCAGCCCACTTGCACACAACCGCCAGGCCACAAGCACAAGCCGTCCTGGGGCGCGGAGCGGGTTGGAATAAAAGGATGTTGAAGCCGGCGGGAGGGGGCGAGGGAGGTGGGGGCGGGGCGATGGCCGAGGCGGCGACTCAGGGCGGGGGCTCACTAATGCGATCGCTTTTGTTCGCGCAACTTCCCGCGGCGGCCGCGTCGCAGGCACGCCCGCGAGCGTTATCGGCGGCGGCGGCGGCGACGCGCGTGACTGTCGGGCCGCCGCCGGCGCCGCACGCACGGACGTGACTCCAGACGCCGACTCGCCGCCGCCGCCTCCGATCACGCCCGCGCCCTCCCACCACCCCTGCCGACTACCCGAGTTTCCGGTCGCGGACGAGGCGGCGTCTAATCTAACAATCGCGTATTGGTTTGCGAACTACCAGTCTTCTAAGGTAGGGAAATGAACGAAAAGATCGGGAGTTCCGTTTCTTAGAAGGTGATTCTTAACGTGAATTTTGCATGACTGGGTACTTGGAATTGAACATGATGGATTATAAAAGTTTACTTAGACTTGATACTATAATAATTAATGATATTCGGTGTTGCAAAATTCCTACGATATGTTTATATATTCTCCTGAAAGATCTAATTATCTATTCTCCTGAAAGGGTTGAATATAAGCATTAGTTTAGAAGGTTGCCTCAAATCTGCAGAAGAAACCAGCCTTATAATCTAAAAGTCTCTTGATTCGGTTTTCAGTTTACCCGATTTAAGAGGTAAGTAAATGAAATACGATGATGTTCAGTTCCATAGAAGTAAGGAAATGAAATAGAACGTAGCATGTCTTGGGTTCACTTGGATGCAAAAATGATAATATATCCCAAGACTTCGTAAGGAAAGGACAAATTTTATTTAGGTACGACTTTTTTTGGGAAAGTATTTTGCTAGATACGTTTCCGGAATACTACAATATAATTATTTACGCACCTTCTAAATACCTGATTACGGATAAATTATCAATGTCATCGTGCAAATTATATATTAATTTAACGAAAATGTGAGTGTTTCTATACAAAAGGGAAGTGATTACAAGGCTAATTTCATTATTTGATAGTAGAAAGTACCAGCAAGTATTTTAACATTTCGGTCAAATAATTTATTTGTCAATATTTCTTTATTTAAATCCTATTCCCAGAAACAGATGAGAAAAATAGAATATACTTTAGTATGAATTAATCACTCATTGCTATTTCAAAAAAGATCAGTCGTATCCACATTATACCATCTACATTAACAAGTTCAATTATTGTAGTAATGTGTTCTTGGTTCCATTTCCTATTAAGTTACTAAAATACCAACATATGCATTTACGCAGAGTGGGAACACGTAAAATGAGAAAATGAAATACATGGATGGTTTTTGAGAGCATGAGTGGCTTTTGAAAGCTATATTTTTTATCTATTACCATAAATACATTACAAGCTTTAAAATAATAAACACAGACATCCTAAGCAACATTACATTTTATCTCAATTATGCTTAACGTATTTCATCGCAAAACATATTGCAGTTAACATATATTTTGTTCTAAAGGACATCAAATAAGACATGGACTTAGTGAACAACGGAGAACAAAAGAGAATAAAAGTTAATTAAGAAAAAATAGGGCAGATGGCATTTCGGAAAATATGAAACGAACGCAGAGAACATCTCTTCCATTGCGTCTCTCCCTCTCGCGCTGACCCTCACCGCATGAAACCGAATCTCCGGGCGAAAATAAAAAGATCGCCGCATTGTTTGCGGAGAGCGGATTTCATCAGCGTGCCTCCATAGAGTTTTGCAAAATGAATATTTGATTTGATTATAGCCAGTAGCTACCTTGAATATATTTATAAATAAACACGGAGGCCTGATGTGACACGGGCCGCGCACGGGAAACCCTTTTCGCCGCGCATCGGATTACGTGGGTTAAGCTCATGGCCTGGACTGCCAGTTCCACTCCACGCCCTGCGGACTCGCCGCCCTCCGGTCTCGCCGCCCTCCGGTCTCGCCGCCCTCCGGTCTCGCCGCCCTCCGGTCTCGCCGCCCTCCGGTCTCGCCGCCCTCCGGTCTCGCCGCTCTCCGGTCTCGCCGCCCTCCGGTCTCGCCGCCCTCCGGTCTCGCCGCCCTCCGGTCTCGCCGCCCTCCGGTCTCGCCGCCCTCCGGTCTCGCCGCCCTCCGGTCTCGCCGCCCTCCGGTCTCGCCGCCCTCCGGTCTCGCAGCCCTCCGGTCTCGCAGCCCTCCGGTCTCGCAGCCCTCCGGTCTCGCCGCCCTCCGGTCTCGCAGCCCTCCGGTCTCGCCGTCCTCCGGTCTCGCCGCCCTCCGGTCTCGCCGCCCTCCGGTCTCGCCGCCCTCCGGTCTCGCCGCCCTCCGGTCTCGCCGCCCTCCGGTCTCGCCGCCCTCCGGTCTCGCCGCCCTCCGGTCTCGCCGCCCTCCGGTCTCGCCGCCCTCCGGTCTCGCAGCCCTCCGGTCTCGCCGCCCTCCGGTCTCGCAGCCCTCCAGCCGAGCCGCTCTCCGACATAACCACCCTCCGGCATAGCCGCCCTCCGGCATAGCCGCCGTCCGGCATAGCCGCCGTCCGACCGAGCCATCTTCCGGCAGAGCCGCCCTCCGGCCTACCTCTCCGGCCTAGCCTTTCCTCCCGTCGTACATGTGCGTAAAAAGTTAACGACAGATTTTGGTGGACATTAATGAAGATAAAACAGACGTTAGTCAGGAAAGCGAAGACCACCTCAAAAATGATCTATAGACACCTAAATTTTGTGTCCTTAGAATAGTAATTTTTTACAATTGAATCAATCACAAAACATTTATACTTTATCATTTCCATTTCCAAATAAACTTGGAAGACATCTTATCTTTATCCCAGAGTTTACCTATGAATTCATTGTGTTTTTCATTTCTTTGAACACTAGTTTGCATTTACAGTCAACATTTACAAGAAATAAAATCTAACGCTTTCCGGGAACGGTCTGCGCATCTGCTTGGCCAATAACCGGCTCCAGGGAGGGCGTTATAGGGCCAACTGCATATCGCGAGCAAAGCCGCTCGCCCTGCTGGAAAATCGCGCAATAAATTTCGCTGTAATTAAATACGACCCTATTGATGGGGACGGCTGATAAAGTTACGCCGAATATTAAAAATTAAATTTAGCATTGTCACTAAATTTCAGGATAGCGGGGATTTTCGATAAGCCGGATTCGTACTCCAATAAACACATCCGCAGCGGCAAGCCCGCGAGATGAGCGTTTCGGGTCCGAAGTTATACATCGCCCCTTCCCCGAGGGTGGGACGATAACTCGGGCTTGCCCAAAAAGCTCCCCTGTAGAGGGAAATACTGCATACAGACGGGCTACGTCGTAAACCTGCTTCTTTGTAATTATTTGCAAACTCGCTGGAACGCTTTTCTCCTTTCTGGCGCTCGTGATGTTGTATTCAAGCTTCACAGAGTTAGCCTAAGGATTGGGTATAGCACTTTGACGTAAAAAATCACGTGCTTTTTCTGAGGAAATAAAAACACAGAATACTAAAGCTGACGAGATGGGCCAAAAGGCAACAAATGTTTGGAGTAAAGTTGAGAATCCTAAGGGCAGGTTTGCGAAGTAGTTCGTTGTGTGACAGCCACCTTCAGTTGCGTTAAATACACAAACTATATTAAATCAACAAAAAATACTTAAATGCAATGACAATTTAGACAAGCATATTATATATATTCAGTATAATAAAGAGCAATCAACATGCAAAAACAATTCAAAATGACTCAAGAATCTAGTCTGATATAGAAAGTGTTTCCGAGAACCACCACACAAAGAACAGGGTTAGCACATTTATATAAAATAAATGAAGACTAACAGTGGAGATAAAACGCACTGATACATGAATCACACAAAGAGAAGCAATAAAACCCCTAACCGTATATCAAAACTTTTACGCTCTTCGACAAAAAAAAACGAACATTCACTTATCGCCCTCTGAGCAATCAAGAGCGTATCTTCCCCATCTGTATTATACGACAAGAGGGAAATTAAGCGGCATGAATCACCAGACGGTGCGGTGTGTATGTGTGTGTGTGAGGGGGGGGGCAATGACGGTCGAAAATAACGCAGCGGAACGCGCGGCGCCACCGCATCCGCCATCCGTCTCCGCCAGGCGCGATAAAGCCGCGTTATAATTGCCGAACGAGCGGTCGCCGTTGAGCGGGCGAAGACATTACGCTATTTACGAGCCATTGCGCAGTGCGGCGCCGCGCCGCCTCCAGCCACCGGCGCGCTGGGGGGTATTGGGCGAAGCTTCCCCCGCGCCACGCCCCTCTGCGATTCGCTTCGACTGGAGCAGTTGCCCGACGCCCCACTCTCTATGAAGTACCGTTTTGCCTGCAATGTGGCGAGTGTCTTCGGGCGGCTGACACTTAACACCGCAGACTGGTGCACCATGCCGCTCCCCGCATTAGCCAACCACTCCCTGGCACACCCGGTGGCTGCCCCGAAAATACCACCTCTCCCCGCCACACTGCACTACACCCCGCCACACTCCATCGTTCCCGTGCTACATATAACCGCTCTCTGAAACAGCCAACCACTCCTTGTCACACTCCGTGGCCGCACGGAAAGTCTCACCACTTCCCGTCCCACTCCACCACACCCTATCGCTCCCGGACACATCTAACCGCTCCCCGCAACAGCCAACCACTCCTTGCCACATTCTGTGGCTGCCTGGAAAATCTCACCACTTCCAGTCGCACTCTATCACGCCTCGCCGCATCTCAGCGCTCCTCGCCACACCTCATCGCTCCCAACAACACGTAACCGCTGCTTGCAGCAGCCAACCACTACCTGCCACACCCCTTGGCCGCCTGGAAAATCTTACCACACCGGCCACACTCCATCGCCCCTAGCTACATCTAACCGCTCCCCTCAACAACCAACCACTCCTGCCGCACCGCGTGGTTGCCCGTAAAATCTCACCACTCCCCATCACACTCCACTACGCCCCACCACATCCCACCGCTCCCTTCCGAATCCCGTTACCCGGTACCTCTCACAAGCAAAGATTTCCAGAAGCGTCACGGCATAAATATCGTAGTATGCCTATTAAAAAACCACACCACGTCGTATCGCGGCCCTCCCACCGCCCCGAACAGTGGTGCAACAGATGCACCCTCTGCCCTCACCAAATCCCTCCGCGACATCTCTCCACCACACCCACGCAGCGCGTCTCTACCCACGTCCACGCCTACCTACGCCGACTCCGCCTCACCACGCCCTACCCACCCTACCGCCCGCACTCCTTCAGGCTCCGTCACATCATCCAGGGCCTTCCGTAACATTATACAGTTCTCCATCACAAACCACCTGTTTCCCACTGCATCACCCACTGCCCCGACTTCTCGCTACACCGCGTCCTGCTCTAACACTATTAAGCAAAACCCCGCACCTCTTTGTTTCCCGTCAATGTTCCTCCTAGTTGTCATTCTCGGGACATCTCTTCAATCCCTGCTGCTCCTATCGTTTTCTGGCGATCGCTGCAGCTTCCGGTTGCTTCTCGTCTATCTCTTTTCGCTCGCTCTTCGTCATTTTCCTCGCCATTTCGCCTCGGACCTCGCCACTCCCGCCCCTCTCCTCCCCGTCGCGCTCCGCCGCTCTTTGTCTCGCCACACCTCTCTCAGTCGCGCGGCCCAAGGAATATTTACGACCCATTACTTGATTGAGGGTCCGCTGTTGCGCTCTCGGTGGCGGTGGCGGAGACGCTTCGGTTGGGGTTGGTGGCGAGGGCGATAAAGTGGCGGTCGGATGGCTCGTAATATTAGAGGGAGGGAGAGAGAGATATTATCTTTGTTTTTGAAGATCTGAATCCTGCTATAATTCCAGTGGTTCGCTGGTGTTGAAAATGGGCGAGGAGTATTAAATATTCTTCATTAAAATTCTTTTGTCACAACTCATGGCGAAAATGGCTTCCAAAATTGCGTGCAATTGCAAAATTGCATGCTATTTTCAGTTCATACGACTTTTCTTTTCAAAGCAGACTGCGTTTAGAAGAACCTCCTAGATTCTGATATATTCCCACCTTCAGTGCGGTCTACAACAATCAAGTAGCGTGTATAACACTTGAAAACAAATTATATGTGCCTGAACAAAACACTGAATGCATTTGAATATTAACATTGAAGAAATGAACTTCAACTTCATCGCAGTAAAGTACATTACTACAGAAAGCGGTTAGACGGCATAGTTTACGACCACATATTGTGAGTGAATCTGAAAACAATTCAGGTACTTATTATTTTTTGTTAAGGGTATGGTAGTTTATATTATTCATAAATGAATAATGTGAAATAAGTAAGGTACAAATAAACCCCAACGATTTCACAGATTTATGAAAGAATTAATACCGAAGCAAAGTACGAGTAATATTCTCATCTTCAGTAAGCTACACCACAACCGAGTAGCATGGACAACGCTTCAAAACAAATTATGTGTGAAAGAGTGAAACAACAAAGGAAGACGCCATCTTGAACGATTGAGAGGAAGATGAAAAGAAACGGGTAGAACAGGAAAAGGGAAGAAGAGGAAACGGGAAGAGAAGAAGGAAGAAGATGAAGCAGGAGGAAGAGGACTGTCTGTGACGAAAGCGAAAGCGTGTACGACAGCGAAAGCGAATCGGAGGAAGGGGCGCGAGCAACGACCTAAGGGAGTGAGGGGGAGGGGTGAGTGCGGCGGCCTGCAGAGGCAGAGGCAGGGTAAGGGCGGGGGCGGAGGGGGGGGAGCCGACGGGTCCCGAATCGGATCGGGGCCAACGCGGGCGTCGTGTCACCCAACCGCAGCGCGCCTTCAAATATTTACCGCCCACGACTCGACCTCCCGGAGCCGGCAGCGGACACGCGCGGCAGTCGCAGACGGCGGCGGCGGCGGCAGGGGCGAATTGTGGTGGGGGAGTCGGGTGCAGGGCGAGTAGGGGCGGGGACGGAATCGAGGACAGGGATTTGAGACATGACGGGGTGGAGGCGCAATAGAGGACAAGGGGTGTAGGGGATAACAACGAAGTAGAGAGCGAGAAGTACGGGTGAGGGGAAGTGGGGTACGAGGAGAAAGTAAGGAGCGATGTGAAGCAGGGGCGGGGAGAAGTAGGGGACGAGGAGAGGTAGACGAGTGGAAGTAGGGGGAAAGGTGAAATACGGAGCGGGGCGAAACCCGAGTGGGAGAGACATCAGAGATTGGGTGTGGGAAGATTTCGCGGTAGGGACAAGTTGAAGACTGTTAGACATATGAGAAGGGGAAAGAAGGCCTGCGTGAAAAGTCGGAAGTGGGGACAAAGACGTGGGCGGGAAGAAGTCGGGAATGTTGAGAGATGCAGGCGGGGAGCGAGAGTGGACAGTGGGAACTGGTCGTGGGTGCAGGGGGAGAATCGGTTGCGAGGCGAAGGATCGGCGATTGATGGAGGGGATCGAATGGCAGTGGACATGAGTGTGAGAACGGGCAGACAACAGCGGGCAGCGAGCGGCGGACAGTAGGATACAGTACTTGGGAATTAAGCTTCGGGGAGATGGCAGAGCGCAGCTGGCGGCGGACAATGGCCAGCGGGCAGTTAGCAGTGCACACCAGACAGTAGCAGGCGGCGGGATAAGGGTGGGTGGGCAGTGGGCGGCAGTCAGCGGGGCGACAGGTGGCGGGTAGTGCGCGGCGGGTGGGCGGGCAATGGGCGATGGGCGGGCTTACGGTAGGCGGTGGTCGGGCGACGGGTAGGCGAGCGGACGGGCGAGCGTGCAAACGGGCGGATGGCCGGATGGGCGGACGGGCGGACGGCGGGCGGACGGCGGGCGGGCGGTGTGCGGGTGGGCGGGTGGCTGGCGAGCGGGCGGGTCCGGGAGGGTTCGGGCGAGTGCAGGAGGGCTATGGGCGGGTGCAGGACGGCCGAGGGCGGGTGCAGGAGGGCTGTGGGCGGGCGTGTGCTGGAGGGCTGTGTGCGGACGGGTACAGAAGGTCTGTGGGCGGGCGGGTGCAGGAGGGCTGTGTGCGGACAGGTACAGGAGGGCTGTGGGCTGCCGGGTGCAGGAGGGCTGTGGGCGGGCGGGTGCAGGAGGGCTGTGGGCGGGCGGGTGCAGAAGGGCTGTGGGCGGGCGGGTGCAGGAGGGCTGTGTACGGACGGGTACAGGAGGGCTGTGGGCGGGCGGGTGCAGGAGGGCTGTGGGCGGGCGGGTGCAGAAGGGCTGTGGGCGGGCGGGTGCAGGAGGGCTGTGTACGGACGGGTACAGGAGGGCTGTGGGCGGGCGGGTGCAGGAGGGCTGTGGGCGGGCGGGTGCAGAAGGGCTGTGGGCGGGCGGGTGCAGGAGGGCTGTGTACGGACGGGTACAGGAGGGCTGTGGGCGGGCGGGTGCAGGAGGGCTGTGGGCGGGCGGGTGCAGGAGGGCTGTGTACGGACGGGTACAGGAGGGCAGTGGGCTGCCGGGTGCAGGAGGGCTGTGGGCTAGCAGGTGCAGGAGGGCGTTGCGCGGGCGGGCGGGAAGGCGGGCGGGCGGGCGGGCGGGCGGGCGGGCGGGCGGGCGGGCGGGCGGGCGGGCAGCGGGCGGGCAGCGGGCGGGCAGCGGGCGGGCAGCGGGCGGGCAGCGGGCGGGCAGGCGGGCGGGCTGCGGGCGGGACGGGCGAGGCGCGTGTTCCGCGGCGGGATTGCCTTCCGATGACCCGGCGGCGGTGGACCCGCGCGGCGCGGCGCGCCGTGGGCCCGGGGCCGGGGAGGAGCAAAGCCCCGGGCTGTCGCGTGCGCGGCCGGCGGATCGCGCGCTGATTGCGACGCGGGCGGGCTTCGCGGGATTACGAGCGCGGGATGATTCCGCTGTGATGCCCGCGGACGAGATGTGTTGCGCGTCGCTCACTGCCAGTAATTAGCGTGATTTGTTGATTTTGCATGCATTGACCAAACCAGAATATTGACGAATGTGAAGGAATAAAAAAGGCTCCGTTTCAGACGCCGATGTGTACCGATGCGTAGTTTTGAAAGTTTTCCTTGTACTTATATTTTTATTCTCGTAATACATGAGAGCATTATGCGCTGGAAATTGTAGTCTTATCTCCACGGTTCTTTCTACAATGCACAATTTGAATTTTTATTCTGTTGAAACAAAAGACCGCATGATTTCTCGGCAGTCTTTTAGCATAGTAGTATGTAAAGTACGTTTCATGCTATTCAGTTATATCTAACATTCCGATTTATCGCGTTAGTGCCACTTCAAGGAAAGAAATCCTTTAAAAATGCGCTGCAACCCGCTTTACGCGGAAGTCAACAGTGCTGTGTAGATGCCCGAAAGAACCTACGTACGAATCATATAAACCTAGAATATTGGCGAGACTTACACTACAACGTAACAAACTTGTGAAAATATCTGTCCCACACACGCAATATTGAATTTCATAACAGTTCGTGGTGCTGAAACGAAACTCTCTTTTTACAGCTCCATCCATATCTTAATCGAATCGACATATAGGCTACATCCCATTTATTTTCCGTAAAACCGGCCAGACTGAATATAACGACCAGCCTACGCAGTCAAGAGATATACAGTCCGTTTTCAAACACCACTCACTCTTTTCAGCCCCCCCCCCCCGTGAACCGCAGCAGTTCTTTAACTAACCACACGTCTTCGGGAATACATCCGGAGTGTTGGTAAGCGCTCCGCGCCCAATATACACACACTGCTGGATAAGGCAAGGGGAAGGGGAGGTCGGAAAAACGAGGGGCTCAAGCGATCGGGGCCAGGAGCGAAACAATAAATCACAGAGAAGGCCGTTAAGACTGTGCGAGGCGACGGCGAGGGCGAGGGCGCGGGCAGGCGCGTGGGATGGGAGAAGTGCGTGGGTTCGGGATGGTTCAGCGGTGCTGAGGTTGGCTGAGAAGACATGAGCGGGGAGCTGATGTCTGCCGGCCTAGAGGCGTAGTATAGACAGTCGAGGTGATATGGGGAACATAAAATTACGGTGAGGCGTGGGATTGAGGGGGAGAGGGGTGGAAGGTGAATTGAAGGTGGTACTAAATATATTCACTGTGGGTTGGATTGGCTTCGAAAGAGGGAAATCCCGTGAGGGTTTAACATGAGTGTTAAAGACGAGATAATACACTGATAACAAGTATCAATGGTTTATAGTTTGGTGGTAGAGGCAAAGTCGGTTGGGTTGGTAGGTGATAGTGAGAAGGTATGATGAAAGAGTGGGAATGTCGGAAGGGAGCGTGGGGGAGTAGTGATGTAATGGATGGAAGTAAAGCAGAGAATATACGGAAATCTGTAGTTCGGAGATATATGTTGTGATGAATAGATATGTGGCGGAAGTACTGTGAAAACTCAATGAGACTTGCAATGGGAATATGTGAGCCTGAAGTATGGGGAGGTTGACAGGCTGAGAAGGAAGTTGATTAAGAGGTCAGTAAATTAGTGAGAGCTGGGAAAGTTGGCAATGTGATATAGTAGGAAATGGTATGATGGGAATGCATTGGCTTCTGGATACATGAGTGTGAGACTATTTATTGACGGAGATGTGAATTGGCAGGAATGTGGAGTGGTGGGAATGTTAAGTGGCAGCGGTGTAATGTGGGAGGGAGTAATGTGACGAGGGTGTAAAGTGGCGGGGGTGCAAAGTGGCGGGGGTGTAAAGAGGCGAGGGTGTGAAGTAGTGGGGGTGTAAAGTGGCGGGGTGTAGTGTAGCGGGGGTGTACAGTAGCGGGGGTGTAAAGTGGCGGGGGTGTAAAGTGGAGGGGGTGTAAAGTAGTGGGTGTGTAAAGTAGCGGGGGTGTAAAGTGGCGGGGGTGTAAAGTAGCGGGGGTGTAAAGTGGCGGGGGTGTAAAGTGGAGTGGGTGTAAAGTAGAGGGGGTGTAAAGCGGCGGAAGTGTAAAGTGGCGGGGGTGTAAAATGGCGGGGGTGTAAAATCGCGGGGGTGTAAAGTGGCGGGGGGTAAAGTGGCGGGGGGATAAGTGGCGGGAGGTTACGTGGCGGGCGTGTAATGTCGCAGGGGTGTAAAGTTCCGAGAATGTAAAGTTGCGGGGGTGTAATGATGCAAGGGTGTGAAGATGTAGGGTGTAATTGGGGGGGGTGAAAAGTTGCGGATATATAAAGTTGCGAGGATCTTAAGTTGCGGGGTGTAAAGCTCGGCGGGTAATACGTTGTGAGGATGTAAAGTTGCGGAAGTGTAAAGTAACGGGAATGTAAAGAAACGGGAATGTAAAGATACGAGGGTGGAAAGTTGGGGCGCAGCAAAATGGCTGGGGGGGGGGTAAAGTGGTGGAAGTGTAAAGTAATGGGAAAATGCAGCAAAATGGCAGGGGTGTAAAGGGACGGGAGTGTAAAGAAAAGTGATGGGAATGTAAAATGACAAGGTTCTAAAGTAGCAGCTGCGGAAAGTGACGGAATGTAAAGTGATGGGGTGTTAAACGGCGGGGATTTAATTTGGCGGGATGTAAACTGATGTAATGTAAAGTGGCGGAGTGTAAAGTTGCGGGTCTGTAAAAAGGCCGTGGATGTAAAGGGACGGAACATATAGGGGCGAGTATGCACAGCGGCGGGGATGTGGTATAGCGGAGGGCCGGCCTAGCCGCGAGGTCTTCGGGGCAGAGGCTGGTGCGGTGGCGGGGACGGCGGGGCTGCTTTGGCGACGGGCGCGAACGGCGCGATAAGGCTGCTGAGCCGCGTTCGGCCTAATACTCCGATATTTATCCGCAGAGGTCACCCAAGAGCCCGCGCCGCGTCCCGCAGTTTCTCTCCAGAGGACGCTCTCCGTTCGTCGCAATCTCCGGGGCGCTTTCGGCGGCCGCTGCTCTCGTAATGCTCCGCGACCAAAGTAAAGAAAAGTTATAGCCCATGCCGAAGTAATATGGCTGAGAGTTTTCGCGGGATTATCTTGAATTTTCTGCGGAGAAGATAGATGAGAGATATACGGCACGGTTAAAGATAAGAATACGTATGGAAGATATGGTGATGTTACGTTCACATCCATTCCAGAGGATATACGGTACTAATACTTCAATCCGTACAATAAAACTTACAACATTTTGCGGAAGAAATAACTATAAGTGAACTATAAACACGTAAGTAATAAAGGATTCGTTTCGATTACGGATTATTTATTTTCAGTCAAAACTGAGAGTTGAATTCGTTGTTGTTTCACCATGTAATATTATTTTAATTCGCTGCTTAGCATTGTGTGTCCGTGTTCACAAAGAGAAATAGTCGTGTAATCTCACTATTACATTGCACATATAAACACCTTCGTGGATGGTAATGAGCTGGAGTATTTCCAGAAAACAGAAAAGCGGATGAGACAATTTTGTTTCTCTTTTACCTACATGCGAGCTGAGGGTTGATCGTAAAGTTCCAATACAAAATCACATAATTTTGTTTTCACACAACAAAAATATACATTTTAAAAATTCTAACGGCTCTAAAATTTTTCTAACAGAATAAATTAATTCCAATGAAAACGTACGTATCTGTGCAAATTTGTAACTAAAAATAAAGAACCAGCATTTTTATTTAGATCCTCCACCTTCGGACACCAAAATCACATTCTACACCTTCTAATATGGCAACCCACCTTCAAATCGTTGAGTAATCCCGATCCCCTATTATTTGATCACCTTGATCCCTCTTTCAGCTAAGCCACCGTTTTATCGTCAATCGAAGCCTCAGAAATCCTCCTCATGTCGACTGCGTCTCTTTTCTAAAGCCATGCAGATCCTTTGGAGAAACCACCATTTCTGGTAACGATGTGCCCCAAGGTAATGCTTTGGAGATCGGAATCTTCGATGCCGAAGCATTTTCCCTTCGCTTCGAAAGGTTGCCGGTTCCAAAGAATTTCTATTCACAAGGAATAACTAGTTCGTAGGAATATCGCCTTTCAAAAGACAGAATACTCAAAGGATTTCGACTATCGGACGCTTCTGCGTGTTTTACAAACATGTCGGTAATAAAAATGTTTTAATGGAGCTTCTGTCTGCACGTTTCGGTGTATTGATAGTTAAGAGCATATGATTAATAGCTTTACGTGCAGATATAATTGTACATTTGTATGTGCTACATTAAACGCTTACAAAGGCATTATTACAGGAAAATCCATGTACCGAAAAATGTTTATGTTTCTTCACTATTTACTCATCGACATTTAAACGAAATGTGTAATTATTCGATTAACTCCAGGAAATTCGGTGCTGATCCCTACTAAATCCGACAAATAATATTGGAAAGTATAAATAGAATAATGCTGTCCAATAATACCATTTCATTTAATAAGTAACGAATTTAATTCAGCTTATGCGAGCTTTGATTTCGATCTACAATTCTAGATTTAGTTTCAAATAATGTATTTTTAATCATTTTCAGTTAACAAGTAGTTATTGTAATTTATTTGTATAAATTAAGATAAATATAAATTTCCCATACATTCAATGTATACTCGAAAAACTCATTCAATAATTAATTTACGCCGGAAAACTTTGCACTGCACTTTATCTGCCCAAGCTTATAGCTACCAGATACATTCAATCACTGAGCACTAATGTAATAAAAATGTGCAATGCTACAGAATCGCTCGTTCAAATCATTCATAATAAAATATAATCATAATCAATATAACACAAGAATACTAATACCATTTACCAAAAAACATACACATAATGCACAGATATTGAGAATGAAAACAGTTGGTAAATGTATTACAAATCCTTTTTGATAACAAAAATGAGCTGCATAGTTTGTGAAACTAGCCAGTCATGTATAATACAAAAGTATCGTGCAGTTTTAAACAATAAGTAAAACATTCACCACAGATGGAAATATTTTAAATTTAAAAGCTCTTATTGCAATCAAATTTACAAAAAGAATGATCCCCGTCACTTTTATACCACCAATCTTTTTAAACCACTTAAACTCTATAAAACTGTTTCGTAAATAAATATCAGTGAAATTACGAATGGAGTGTTAAACTGCATTTTTTGGTCACACGTCCTGTCGAATTTCTATCCAAATCGGTTGGGATTTAAAGCGATGCTGCACAGCGTGTGGCCAAAATTTCGGTTCAGGACGGAAGCTTATTCGCCGCGTGATATGATGTCGGCGCGCTGTAATGAATATATTCCCCCCACCTCACGTATCTGTGCACTCTGCAGCCCTCATCGCGCTATAATTTATGAAACATTCACCAACTCTTTGTCCTACTTCACCGAACATCGTCACGAATCCCGTCACGGAGGTTTATGCGCTCGTCGCGCCGTCAGAGATCAACGGATGAAGTTTTAATGTGGCCGGCTAAATACGTGCGCCGCGGTGCAGGGCGACGCGGCGCGTCGGAGCGTGGCGTGGCGTGGCGCGGCGCGGCGCGGCGCGGCGCGGCGTGGCGTGGCGTGGCGCGGCGTGGCGCGGCGTGGCGTGGCGTAGCGTAGCGGTCCAGCGCGGAACGACAAATCCGCTAATGTGCGCCAACGCTGGGGCGAGAACACAGACCGTGGTGGGCGTGAGGATAGCGCCTGGGGGAAGGGGGGTGAGCGGGAACGAACGGGAACGAGGACGAGGACGGTGACTGGCGGGGCACGGCGGGTGTTGGTGGGTGGCCAGTAATAAGCTAGGGCAGGGTTATCCAATTGGCAGCCTGGGGGCCGCATGCGGCCAACGTGCAATTTATTGTTGCCCGCGAAAAGTTATTAGTCAAAAATGGAAGTTCATAGAATCTATGTCGGGAACATTGCGAGCCTAGCGGACGCGCCTGTCGCGGTCAACACTCCCTTAATGTAAAAATACGTTTAGTTTTGATTAAATTTTCGAGAGCTGGCAGTCGAGATTGTTCGAGAGCGAGCGAGCGAGCTGGATCGAGAGTGGGCGAGAGAGCTGGATAGAGAGTGGGCGGGCGAGCTGGATCGAGAGCGGGAGAGCTAGATGGTGCGAGAACCGGCAGGCGAGATGGTTCGAGAGCGAGCTGGATCGAGAGTGGGCGGGAGAGATGGTGCGAGAGCGGGAGGTCGAGATTGTTCGAGAGCGGGCGGTCGAGATTGTTCGAGAGCGAGCTGGATCGAGAGTGGGCGGGAGAGATAGTGCGAGAGCGGGCGGTCGAGATTGTTCGAGAGCAAGCGAGCGAGCTGGATCGAGAGCGGGCGAGCGAGCTGGATCGAGAGTGGGCGGGCGAGATGATGCGAGAGCGGGCGGTCGAGATTATTCGAGAGCGAGCAAGCGAGCTGAATCGAGATCGGGCGAGCGAGCTGGATCGAGAACGGGCGAGCGAGCTGGATCGAGAGCGGGCGAGCGAGCTGATGCGAGAGGAGGAGGACAGGCGGGAACGAAGATGGAACAGACGGGTAGACTCCGGAGCGTAACGGACGGGATGCGTAGACAGAACGGAGTTGGTTGGCCAGCGGGTAGGGCAGGACAAAGCGGCACGGAGCGGCGGACAGCGGCGGCGGGTGGCGGATACAGCGGTGGCGGCTATTGACTGAGCAGGCGACAGAACGCGCCGCGCCGATGGCGGTGGCGGCGGTGGCGGCGGCGGCCGACAAAGCGCCCGCGGAGCGCGCCACCGCGGCGAGGCCCGCGCGCCGGTGCGGCCGCCATCAATGTTGCACGGCTTCATTACGCGCGCGACGCCGCCGGCGCGGGGGAGGGCGGGCGCGGGGAGCGGGGGGCGGGGGCGGTGTCAAGGGTCGAGGTGCGGGTGCAGCGCGCGCGAGGAGATAGTGGTGTTGGATCGTAGTGGTGAAATAGAGATTACGCGGGCGGAATATACAATGGAATGAGAAAAGGTCGGGACGTTTGCGGGTGGGGAAGTGAGGGCAGTATCCAGAGTAGGGTTGGGTGTTGGAACGTGGAGAGGGGGAACGGAATTGTATGGGAAGTGTGTGGATGGCTGGTAGAGCTGGAAGAGACAGGGTAGTCGGGTAGAATGAAGATGTGTCTGTTGGATGAAATGGTTGCGACGAGGTGGTGGTGAGGTAATCAAAGAATGCTTGTAGCAGATAGATGAAGAAGAGATAAGGAATGTTAATGGAATAATAATGCAAACTTAGATTATTAAAAAAGAGTGCGAGGTTCCAGAAAGAGAATAATGACATAATCGGGACGCCATTGAATTTGTAAGCTGAGTTCACCCGAGCATTTAAACAGAAACGAAGAGATTTGGGGAGATGCGATGGGAAAAAAGAATGCAGTATAGAGCAAAGTGAAAAGAGAAAGATCTGTTGGTGTCGGGGATAGGGTCGGCGTGGAGGAGTGATTCAAAATGTCGCGAGGCAGGACGAGAAGAGAGAGTAGCTGAAAAATTGAGTGGGTTCAGGAAAAGGAAATTGAAATGGCGGGTGGAAGACGATAATAGGGAAAATATGGGGAAATGAAGTAGTGTGGGATGAAGTGACAGGAGGGCGATGGGAAGAGAAATGTCGAGGAGTGGTCATGGACGAGAGAAAGTGTGGAGATGATGATTGCAGAAAAGACATTAGTGAGTAGCGTTTGAGGTAGGGAGATAATGGGAGAAAATGACGGGATCGAACGATGGTGGGATGGTTAGATTCGATTTCGTACTGATCCTGGCAACTAATAAGTACATTATTATCATATATTTTGTTAATTATTAATTTTCTAATTCGAGTATCAACCAAAGATCATTTTCCATATTTTTCTTTGTAAGGCCCACGTGAAAGTGTATTAATGTTTTTAAATGAATTTAAAAGACTTGAAAAGCAAACTTTTTACTTCTATTTTAGAGTGTGGAAAAGGACATACTTTTCCGTATTTCTTGACAATCGTACGAATATCCTATTTTATTATATAAAATCCTCAGTTGATGTGGTAGAACTGATAGAGGTGCCTCCCTCTTTATTCCACTTTCGTTGTTTTGTTTAACTCTGATTTGCTGCTATCGAATGGATATAATGAATATCAGTTGTTAATGACATATTTTGGAATATCGTATTTAAAAGCACTGCACATCGAGAAAAGTGATTCGGAATGAACTCTGAATTTAATGAATCTGCAAATACACATGGATTATTCCAATGAGGAGAATGAGGGCCTCTTTCATATCACAATGTTCCATAACATTAACATCCTGGCAAGAGCGCTGTTTGAGTCTGAACGTGAGAGGAACTGAGTTCTCATGTTGTTCGACATGTTCAACCCCTCTCCGTTAGGATTATAGTTGCAAACACCGCAAAGAGAAGGATAATTTTACTTAGTGAAACCCGTATCACTTAAATCATTACTGATAATTTCATAATTGTAGAGCGTAAAAGACTTGTCACCAACTGCCTTTGTCCACCACGATTCTACATGGATCGTCCGGGATTTGAATCCCGGCACTCACGAGTAGAAGAAGAGTGGTATGACCACAATCTCATGGGTCACTCATAATTTGAACGTTCATAAAATGAGGGTTGCAGGGGAGGAAGCATGTAACGGTGGAACATTGTCTGGAGTGGAGTGTGGATCATAGGGTTGTAGCTTCGAATAGCTCGTAAATCACACATGTTATCACTTAGTAATTGCGGTAGCAAAGATAGATCACTATGTAGCCCACACTATAATACAATCGCTCGTAACTTTATAATTGACAGGAAAGTCAATTATAGTGAAGTGAAGTGAAGCGAAGTGAAGTGAAGTGAAGTGAAGCGAAGTGTGGTGAAGTGAAGTTTGGTGAAGTGGAGTTCTATGAAAGATTGCACGGTGAAATGTTCATGAGATTTGTAACGTTTGTAGAGTTTGTATAGTTGTTATGTTCTGTAATGTTAAGTTAGTGTATTCTGCCACCAAGTCCTCACACTTAATTGCAGAATTATTAATAAATCTATCTATCTAAGTCAAAAATTATACACGGTGTGTTGAAAACAGCAAGGGAGCTAGAGAGCAACTCTTTGAGTCGGAAACGGAGAGATCAAAAGGCGGGAGGGGAGGGGCGTGCTTATACGTGCACCGCATATAGCCGGCACCGCAAGCGCGCGTTTCGTGGGCAGCTGCGCCGCTTTGAACGGCGCATGAGGAGCGGTGTGTGGAGAGCGGGGAGAGCGGAGAGCGCGGGGAGGGCAGGCAAGGGAGGAGTGCGGGGAAATGCGCGGGGTACGGGGAGGAACGGGGTTTCGCGGGAATCGGGGAGCGCAGGGAGTGCAGGTAATGGGGATTGCGAGGAGGGTGGAGTGTCGGGAGATGGGAGTGCAGGGGCCGGGAGGAGGAATTGGGAAGTGTAAGGAGTGACGAGTGCAGGGAAACGGGATTTTAATGGAGCGGGAAGTTCAAGGAGCATGGTGTGCAGAGAGCGGCGATTGCATGGAGTAAAGGGAGCGGGGAGTCAGGGAGAGAAGTCAAGAAGCGGGGTGTGTAGGGAGATGGCAGTGCAAAGCGTGGGGAGTGTAAGGAGAGGGGAGTGCAGGGAGCGGGGAGTGTAAGGAGCGGGGAATGTAGTGAGCGTGGAGTGCAGAAAGTGGGGAGTGCAGGGAGTGGGGAGTGCAGGGAGCGGGGATAGCAGGGAGTGGTGATAGCAGGGAGTGGTGATAGCAGGGAATGGGGATAACAACGAGCGGGATGTACAGGAAGTGGGGAGCGCAGCGAGCGGTGAGCGCAGGGAGTGTGAAGTGAAGGGAAAAGGGACTGCAGGGATCGGGGTTTGAGGTGTCGGGAGCGGGGATGAGGGAGCAGTGTGTCGGGGCAGCCCGAGGTGGCTCGTCGCTCCGCCGCGACCGCCTGTCACGCGCGTCCGCTGCAGCAGCAACTCAGCGGTGGGCGCGCCGCATCGGCCGCCACCGCACCTGTCGCTTGCGGTCGCGCGCCCCGCCCCTCCGCCACCCCACGCCCTCGCTTGCCACTTAGTTTGCGACGCGCTCACGCCGCCACAGCGCGCGCGCCGCTCTCCTAACTCCTTCATTACCCCTTCCTCCCTGCTCTGCAACCTCTCTCCCGTTCGTTTCCCCTTCCATTTACCTACGACTTCCTCCCTAATCTTTCATTATTTGCATCCATTGCATATTTGTTTCTTTCTTCCATGTCTCATCCACTCCTATTCTACATTTACCGCATTACTTTGCTGTATTCATCTTCATTATTCTCCTCGTTTCCATTAGTCACTTCATTTTCCTACTTGATCTAACGGCATATTTTAACCCCCTCCCCTTTACCAATAGTCGTCTCTTAAATATACATTCCATTTAAAGCTCCTGTTACTCATTTTCTATCACACTTCTTATTCTTTTTCTCTCCCTCCATCTCTCTCTGTCTCTATCTTCTTCTCCGTTTCTAATCCATTTTTCTCCCGTCACTACAATTTCTTCTTCTCTAGTTGGCAGAAAATGTGTGGCTAAAATTGAGTGGTCAATTCGTCAGATTCCGAAAAACCTAGAATTTTATTTCACCAGTTCTTACAATGTAGATAACAATATATTGCAGCAGAACTGCAATGAGTACCGGAAACAATAAACAATAAAAATCACATAATTGAATTTTCTCATACCAGATAACATATCCTATTCGAGTAATTAAGAGCAATTTTTTTTTTTTTCTTCTTCAGCTTTTTCCCTTTAAGGGGTCGCTGTTTTTCTGGTTTTGGCGAAAGTTTTACGGCCGGATGCCCTTCCTGACGCCAACCCACGTGGGGATGATAAGATATATGATGATGATAGGAGGTGAAAGGACGAACACAATACAACCATGCCCGAGGCGGGACTCGAACCCGCGACCCTTCGGTCCGAGATCGCTACGGCACTACTGCCTTAGCGATCTCGGCCACCCGGACCGGCCGAGTAATTAAGAGCAATAAAACTAAAATATCTAGTATTCTGCGTATCTACAGCACGAGCAGGGAGTACACGCGTTCAGTGGAGACGTCAAGAGACTAGCGTCCGGTTGTACGAGAAAGGGCTGTCAGCCTGGCGAGGACGGCTGCTGAGGACGGTCAACCGCCGACACACGTGACACGACAACCGACACAGGCGACACCCGATACTTCTCACTGTGACGCTCGGGCGTTTGAATCAATCATTCTCAGAAAACTGTCGCCTGGTTTACTCTGGAACTGACATCACCAGATCAAGCAATCGCAGAGTTTCATTTCATATTATTTCTGACTGTCAATTCACACACGATTTTGAAAGTGTGAAATTCACGATGTTGATATTATTTTTCTGTTACTGTCGTTTGAAATTGAGTGACTTTTTTTAGAATCTAAATAGCGTTTTACTAAAAATTACAATAGAATTAATTTATATCAATAAAATATCGAAAATACAGAAGAGGGTTCGCTACAATGCACTTCGGACAAACGCTCAAATATTTAAAAAAAAGTAAAGAAGATGTAATTTTTCTTAATCAATCAATTCTGCACCTGCTCACCAAACTGCCATTAGGAGCTGTAAGTGCAGATCTGCGCTGGAGTGAATCGGAAACACTCGTTATAAGAAGAGCGAGCGGGGCGGGAGCAGGGCGCGTTCAGTTTGCTCGCGTCCGTGGCACCTCGTCCATCAGCCGCGTTGCCGATAAAGCCCCGGCGGCGGCGAGGGAGGGAGGGGTAGCATGGGGTTGGGTGGGGTGGGGTGGGGAGGGGAGGGGCGCCTCTCGCGAGGACCCGATTAAGTGCGCCTTCAGCTGGAGAGACTTATTCCGACTGCGCACAGTGCGCCTGCAGCTGGACGTCTTTCGAAGAGAAAAGCGATATGACGGAGATCGTAATTACTCAACTGGGAAGAAAAATACAAAGATACTAGCTGAACCTTTGCGCGTGCACATGTATGTAGCAGTAGTAGCTGTAGTATGGGGTTCTGCTAACCGTCTTCACATAAAAGTAAGGCATCTTATAATTTATTAACACTGAATTTTTCCTGAAGGGACATATGCGTTATTTGTTTTAAATTACTTTTATATACCATCACTAATATTTGCATTTAAAAATACTAAATCTTCAAACTCAAAAAAGCTTTATATCTTTGTTTCGCTAATTATAACATCACGAAATGTCAACAGCTATTTATAGACCAACTTCAACCGGCAAAACAAATTTCCAAGACCATCTACATTCCAACTACCCAACGTAGTTGGCTAATAAACATATGAGTTTATATTAGGTTACATTCTATTTATTTTAAAATATTACTAAAATGTAATGTTTATACTCTAAAATATGTTTATAAAAACGAGTGCTAACATGTTTAGGGAACACTTAACTTTCCTGTGGGGCAAATATTACGAAATTTGATTCAGTAATAAGCTCGGATTTCGTTCTAAATGAAAAACCCTAGCGTTTTAAATATGTGGATAAATAACATAAGAAAACGCCATCCTTAGAGCGAAACATTTTTGTATTGAATATTGCATTATTAAGCAACTACCTGGAACAAAAATGTCTTAATTTAATTACGTAATATCTTTACATTGTACTGTGCACGCACTGTACTCTGATTTCAATCCTTAGCTTTCAAACAAGTAGTTAGAAACGCTCCATAGCTAATCTTCAAGTTTAACATCCAGCATAAAAACCACCTTACAGGGAATTTCGTCGCAGTACGAGCGAGCGGCATAAAGCGAATTGCTATATCTCGAAACTTCTCCGCTATGAGGGACGATTAGTTTCACGCGGCGTTAAAATGAAAACACCAAATTCGGTCTTCGTCCCTTAATTGCGAGGAAGGGAGTCACCGCTTCCGCGGGGAGTCTCACTTGCAAACACTGTGCGGTGGTGGTGGTGGTGGTGGTGGTGGTGGTGGTCGTGGCGGCGGTGGTGATGATGGCGGCGGTGGTGGTGATGGTGGCGGCGGTGGTGGTGATGGTGGCGGCGGTGGTGGTGGCGGCGGTGGCGGTGGCGGCGGCGGCGGCGGCGGCGGCGGCGGCGGCGGCGGCGGCGGTGGTGGCGGTGGCGGTGGCGGTGGCGGTGGCGGTGGCGGCGGCGGCGGCGGCGGCGGCGGCGGCGGCGGCGAGCGGCGGGTCCATTGCGACGGAGGACGACGCCGACGAAAAACAGATGTCGCTGTGCAGCTGCGCGCGGCCTGGATATTGCAGCGCGCCAGCGCCGCACGGTGCGAAGCGGAGGGCCGAGCGAAGGGGAAGGGCAGTCGCGGTGTAGGAGGTGAAATGGAGCGAGGCAAAGGAGGATATGGCTTGTGATTGATACGATGGAGATGTGAGGCAGGAAAGGGAGGGGCGAGAAAACAAGCGAAAAGGGAAGGAGGGAGAATATTGAATCTCAAAGGGAGGATGGGTTGGAAGGGGACAGTAAGGAGTGTCGAAAGGGAATGAGGAAAAAGAAAAGGAGGATGTGGAGGTGGGTGGTGAACCGTGGCAGGTGGCCGGGAGGAGGCAAGGTAAAGGGGACGCGGCGAAGCGGACCGGATGGAGATATTGGCAATGAGCGGCAGCGGCGGAAATGGCGGGAATGAAAAAACGAAGGTTAGGCAAAAGGGGTACGTTAGGGTGTAGTAATCACGAAGAAGGGCGTCAGAGGAAGAGTAGGCCAAGGAGGGAACAGGTTTCGAGAGTATTTGCGGAAAGAGATGAAGAATGCCCCGAGGGGCAGAGAGGAGCGGGACGGAAGAGGTGGGACGTGGGTTGAAAGTGGCGAGACAGTGTTGGGAAGCCGGGGTGGGGCAAGGCGAGGGGAAACGCGAGGCAGGATGGGGTGGAGCGAAGTGAGTGGAGCTTCGTGGGACGGAGAGGGGAGGGGCGGGGCAGGTTGGTGTAGAACAGGGCGCGGAGGAGCGGAATGGGAGAGATGGGAGGGTGACGTGACAGGGCGAAGCGGGGTGGTGCGGGGCGGAACGGCACGGGCCGGGACGGAGCGGGAAGGAATGGGGCGAAGAGGGACGGAGCGGGGAGGGATGGAACGTGGCGTGTGGGACGGGATGGAGCGAGAACGGAGGGCGGGGTGGAACGTGGCGGGAGGGGCGAGGTGTTGCAAGCCGGGCAGTGCGGGGCTGGGCGTTACGTCGCGAGTCCGTGACTTACGGGCGACGGGCAGTCATAACGGGATAATCCGCGCGCCGCTCCATCCACGTCGCAGTTTCACCGCCCTCCGCTGGCCCGCTCGCCCTCTCACCCTCTCGCCCTCGCAGCTCCCAGCAGCCGCTCCTGAGTGTTGCACCCAAAGTGCGCTTCAGTGTCCTAGATTTTTTGTGCGTTTCCAACATAACGCCTCGAGTTATTTAGTACTCAGACTGACCTGATAGCAACAGGGTGACGGTTACCAAATGGTCAGACTAGAAACGCGGATGTGTCCTAACAGTCATGAGTCGTTTGAGACGACAGGGCACTTTATTCCTGTGAATAGGAAGTTTACCTGTTCCGTTTGCATTTTTCTAATGCCAATTCCAATACAGAATGTACATCATATATGTATATATATATATATATATATATATATATATATATATATATATATATATATATATATATATATATGTATTGAAACACAAAGTGTTTCCTTATGTTAATTAGAAACATTTAGCATAAGAAATTAGAGCTCATTTTGAACTGCGGAGTACACGACAGGCGCGACGAACAGCGGTGGGGAGGGCCAACGGCCGCCGCCGCCGCCGTCGTCGCTGCGGCGATCGTGGGAACGATGATCGGCCGTTACGAACCGAGCGGGGAGCGGTAGGGAATTAGGCAGTTACGAGAAGGGCGACGGTTGAGGCGGTCGCCGGGAGTTGGCCGTAGCCGAAGGAAGTGGCCGAAACGTGGCCGATAATGTAGAACATTAGCTAATGCAAGAATTGTTAAAATAATAGTTAGAAGGTCGGGACAGTAGAATGTAGAAGGGATTGGCGCGGGGAGGACAGTGAATCGCGCATGTACAATTAGATGATGTGAAAACAATGCAAAAACAGTACGTAATGAAGCTAACGCTGGCGCGAGTGGTACCCACGTGCTCCGCCGTGACATCAGAACAGTGAACGATAACTAGAGGGAAAGTGCGGTGATATTATCCGAGGACATTACGGGCACGATACGGACGTTGCCGAGAAGTGGCGAATATTGCGGTGATAGTGCAAGCTGAAGTATCAGGAGCCGAAGCCGAGGAATCCAAGAGGCCGCCAGTCGAGGCGATCCCACACCACCCGCCGCCGGACGCGCCGAGCTGCATTGGAGGTCGGCGACCCCTGCCGGCGCGAGCAATAATCCGAACAACGGAGGTATTTGTTGGGGCCCCAAGGTATGACAAAATATCATGATGAATCTGAACTTGGTACCAAGGCGAAATGTATCAGTGTATTGTATCATGTAAATAACAAGTTAGTTTGTGAATAAATCATGATCGTGATTGTACAACATATGTTAATCGAATTTCCCAATGCTATATCGACTCCTCGTAGGGACCCATTCACGAGCAAGATACCCATCTTTTGTAATTTCTTTGCAGTGAAAGTACCGCCAAACGCAGGTACGTCACAGCTGGCGCCCGAACAGTGTATTGCAATGATAGGTACGTTTCAGTTGTGGCATTACCAGGTACGTCACAGTATATATATATACATATATGATATATATGTATATATATGTATCATCTCGGACATATATATTTTAACATTCTACGTAATTCAAACAAAATTGTAGAATTACACAAGCTAAGGGGCATTAATTATATCCATGTAACGAGTATTGATCTATAAATGTGCAGTATATTAATATTTATGTTTTATTGTTTGCATTTTTCCTTAAATCATCCTAAGTACCATCTTTTCGCCATGACCAATTTTCATGAACGCGTGATGTCAATATGATGTGAACACGGAGCGATGGTGTAATGAGTGCTAGGGAAAATCGGGAGAACCCCAACCACATTTTCCACGAAACATTTCGGTCCAACACATTCCACTGGATTTGATCCCCGGAAACTCGTCAGAAGTATAAGATGACCAGCACACCATGGGCCACCAAATACTACCAAATACAGTAAGGAATGACCACCAAAACAGTAAGGAAGATGTGGAAAGAAAAATATGGTAAAGAAGAGTAAGAAAAGAAAATGATTAAGAAAAATAAGAAGGAGAAACAATGAAGGGAAAGAAGGAGAAGATGACAAAGAAGTCTATGAACACCATGGATCGATCCCACTACAGTAAGGAATATATGTCAAGAGAAGAATATGGTGAAAATGACTAATAAAATGAAGACGATGGAGAAGACGACGACGAATAAGAAGAACAGAATGACGATGAAGAATAAGATGATGGTGATGACGATGAAGAGGAGAAAGAGGACGAAGAAGAGAAGAAAGATTCAGAAGAGGAGAAAGAGGAAAAATTGGAGAAAAGGGCGGAGGAGAAAAAAGGAGAGGAGAAAGAGAAAGAAGATGAGAAAGAGGAAGACGAGGAGAAAGAAGAAAAAGAGACCAGCCAATAAAAAGTGGGCGGGGGTGGGGGTGAAGTGGGTCGGAAGTGTTCAGTTTCCTCACGGAAGCAGACTCAGTCAGAGTGTTGCCTCCCCCGCCGCCGTGCCCACCTCCCAGCAGGCTACCCTTCAGAAAGCAATAGCCCTTCGTGATAGTGTGCGTAAAATATTAGGGTCGCTTGCCGGCCGGCACGGCGCGGGCAACTCCTACAGACAAACACAGCATCGGTCGATACCCCCCCCCCCACCTCACCCGCTACACACCGTTTCATTCGCTCGATAATGCATTATTCAGTCGCCGATTTAATCTCTCATTAACTTATTTATGACGCGAGAACTCTCGGCATAATTTGATGCTCGCTGGCCCGCGCCCCTGCACATCCGCGTTTGCGCGCCACGGTGATTATTTGTGAATATAAATAATAACAGAGCGGGTAGCGGCTGGTCATTCGCGTCGAATACACCGACGAGCAGCGGCTGCACGTGTGATGACGAGGTTTCATTCGCCAATGCTTGCAAGACGGATGATATAGAGTTAAAAACGTTCACAGTTCTTCAAGAAAAGTCTACTTCAAGTGTCATGTAGAGGGGATGGATTTTAAATAAATGTCTTTTTTCCCTTTTCGCTTTTGAGCAGTGCCTTTTTACAACAGTTATTAATTTTATGTTATGACAAAAGGAAATGACCCATTATTATGATTTCTATTTTGCATTTTTCGCTGATTTCGAATAAACATTTTTTTGTTTTATTTTTTTCTGTCATTTTTGAAGCATTATCGCTGATTTCATCGATTATAACATAATTTTAATGGTACTTCAAATAATATTTATGAATTACAAGAAATTTTCTTTACAGGATTCATAATTGCTTATTCGATTTTTTCGCACAGATATTGTAATTTCAGCCGTAAGGTTCCTAGGGCACCTATCAGCACCATTGTCGATTTGACCGATTTAGCAATAACTAAAGACAGATTTTCTGGTAAAAAAAGACAGTCCACACTAAATGTTTGATAGTTCACTTGAACGAAAGGAAGAATCCTCGATCACGTCAGTAACATATCCAACAGCTTGAGTAGTTCATCTGAACTGACTTCGATGAAATTTTTGCGTTATATTTCTCGGCTTTTAGGTCATCAAAATCTGCTTTCTAGTTATGTAATATAGGATGAATTTCTGATTTTAAAAATTGATTTAAATACTTTGTGTGTAAGTTTAACATTCCTTCTTTATAAAATCAGAATAGCTGAACAATTGGATTGAGCAGAAAACGCACATTTCTGATGAGAACAGAAGACTAAATAGCGTTTTGCTGGGGTAAAATCTTTAATAACAAACAAAATACAATGGACCATAACAAGGTTTGAGTCCGTCGATTACATGATTTTAATTCGCAATTTATCATCTATATTTATTTTTAATTACATAAAACACGTAATATTTAGGTCCATGTAATACAAGAGGACAATAATTGCAGTACCTTGTTTTTAATACGCGCTCCGATTAAACTGACATGCAAATGCTGCGTGGTTGTGCATTCTGTTCGTTCGCAGAAGGCCTTTTGCCACCGCTGGCGAGCGACATCAATCACAGAATCTGTAATTGTACCGCTATGATCTTAAAAAAGGTGTTTTCGTTCATTAATATTTCATTCAGGTTGTTTGTATTCACAATAATGATCCAATTAAAACATTTCATTCATTGTAAATTAATACACTGATTTGCCGTCCTTTAGGTTACGTAAGGTTCTATCAAAATACTTCAGTCTGATCACTAAATAAAATATTACTAAATCCCTGTACTTTGGGTTATGTTACGGTGGTTTTAAAACTTGGACTAAGAGAAAACAACACATTTGATATTTTCTGTACATAATTCGTAAGCTTTCTTACACTTAAAGTTGTCATAGGATTCCAAAGGCGTCTATTCGTTTTAACAATAGATTTTTTTTGTTATTTAAGGTCGCATCAACTACTAGGTCATTAGCGACCACTATTGCGTGTAACGGTATGGTAACTATGAGGTAGACACGATATGATGATGATAGGGGTGTGAAAGGACGAACACAATACAACCATGCCCGAGGCGGGACTCAAACCCGCGATCCCTCGGTCCGAGATCGCTGCGACACTATTGCCTTTGCGATCTCGGCCATCCGGACCGGCAACAATGGATTTGTTGTACAGTGTTTGTGAAATATCGTCTATTTTTACTATATGTAATTCGTGAGGGTCAAAATACCGAAAATAGTATTTTCATGCCGTAATAATGCGATTGCAATGCAACAGTCTAACTAAATAAATGAGTAATGAAATGAATAGCGCATCAATCTTGCTTCTACCGCTTCGCTCGGCATGCAAACCAACCTCTCCACGGACGACCGTCCGGGGAGCCCTATGAGCGTGCGGACAGGGCGAAGGGCGGAGCGACGGCCAAGGGCACGGGGCGAAGGGTCGGACGCATCGTCCCGCCCTCTCTTCCCCGTCCCCCCACTTCCCCCACCCCTCCCCGCAATCCTCATCCCCGCCTGCGCCCCCGGCACTCGTGCGGTTAGCCGGCGTCGTTCTGCACCCGTCCGTCGCAGGGGACGGGGACGGGGCCTCTTTACTGCGAGCGGGCCCTCCGCCCCCACCCTCTCCCTTTCCCCTCCCCGCCACGAAGCGGACACGTCGCGCGTATGGCCGAGGGTCACCGCGCGACGGCCTCGGAATACGCCACGAGACCCCGCTCCTCCCCGCCACACCCCTCCCGACCCCCCGCCACGCCCCTCCCCGGGCTTACCTTTATATAAAAAGCACTGGGGCGGAATGAGTAATGGCAAACCAGAATGGAATAAAGATAAGACGCGGGCGGGGCCGGGCCGAGCCCGCCTGGGCTGGGCCGGGGAGGTGTAAATAATGAGGGAGGGGGCGGGGCGGGACGGGACGGTGGCGGCGGGTCACGGTGGAAGCAAGCCAAAGTAACCCCCCCCCCCCCGGATAAGCCCCCGAGGAGGAGGAACCTCGAGCTGAGGGAGGCGACGCCGTGAGGGATGGTTCTACGGGGCAGCATTGGCAGCCGGTGCAGTACAGTCACGTCTGACGCCGCCGCCACCCGCGCCGCGCCGCGCCGCCACCGTCGCCTACCCGGCCAGCAGGGCGGAGAGGTACAGTTTTATGGTCGCGCGGGTATTCTTTTCCGCGGAACCGATTACCACGCAAAGACCCTGCGGGGAGCTGTTAGCCCAGGTCGCAGCGGGGGCCGCCCGGGTGTTAATGGGGAGTTTAAAGCTCTGCGCGCGGCTCTTGAGAAATGGGGCGCGCGCCGTAACTTTTGCCGCGGGGAGCGCGCGTGTGTGAAGTGATCTAGTCGGGCAGCGAGAGTAGGTATTCCACGAACATACGTGTTCAATTCTAGGCGGTCTCCGGAGAGAAATCAGCTGGTTGGAGTGGATGAATAACCACTGCGTACATGACTATACATTTTTTTATATGTGTACGCATAATATAACGGTAGATAACGGGCATCCGGAATGAACTGAAGATGAAGCATTGGCGTAAGAGCGAAAGTTTCAGTTATGAAAGATAAAGAGTGCAGACTTCAGTGTGGAGGGGCAATTTCATGTGTAATTCATTTTGTTTGGAAAAACTGTAGTTAAAACATTTATTTATTTTCATTTTCTTGTAATTGTTTGGGCAGAAAATTTGCGACTTCTGCATTTTATCAAGACATGTTTATTTGCTTCAAGTCCTGAATATTTTTACCTACTATTATTTTACTACTCTAAAGTTTATTAATTTCCATTTTGACACAATTTATTAGCCAGAGCAAGATGTCAAATACCTTTTCTAAATCTTGTCTTGTTATGAGAGAAGCACAAGAGAAAAATTCACGCAACTGCAGTAACTTGATGTGCAATTCGTAATGCACCCCTCGCAAAAACGTAGAATAGCTACGTCACAGAGTGAACGTCACCTCTTAAAGGCTCTGTAGACGCATGTAGTTTCAAAGCAAAGAACAGCATGTTCGCCTGCAATAGACATACAATTGGCAAACGATGCCATTCGGCAAGTGCCGTTTTCATTCCAAACAGTGATGTGTCCATTAGGACTTCGCATCGTTTTAATCACCACGCACTCCTGTACATCCGCAGGTATACTTCATTTTTCATTTTACAACGCGCAACGCGAAAGACAAATGGTAAAGTTAAACACAGCAAACGAAACATACGACACGGGCATACAATGGTAGGAAGTGACGACCGTTCACATTCGCTGCTCAATGCCGGCATTTGGATGTTTAAAAGGGCATTGTCACAGTGCGTACGCGATGGAAGAGACAGAACAGTTTTTCAAATGCATTCAATTCTTTTGGTGACGAATGAATATTGTTCAAAATGCACGAAATGTTGAGGTTTTCACCAATTACAAAAGTTATGCAAATGACAGAGAGTAATTCAGTCACAAAAAATCGGAAGAGGAAATTATTTAAATTGAATGTCGATTCGGTGCGTGGGATTTTGTAAAAATATAATTTTCTCGATGTGCTGGGAAAAGATATAAATATTACACTTAATGTTACAAACGCAATACGACGTCTCTTGATTTACAGATACTACGAGTGCGCGCACACACACACACGTAAACGTTTGCTCGTTTTAATACATTATCACATAATTTTCGATAACTGATGCCAGTCCAAGGAATACGGCAGTCTTACAAATTACTAAATAACAGAAAAATTATAAACTAAATAATGAATAAAGCGTCGCAGACAACTTATTGTGAATCTACCTTAAGACAGATTTCGGGTAAGATTACTCGAGACGGAACCTTTACTTGAGGAATGAGAGAATATCTTAATCGTTACAAAATTGGCGAGGAATAATAAGTTAAATATGAGAAGTTAATCATTTCGCATGAAATAGATTTTACATTATTCAACTTGTTTAATATTTACTACTCCATACTACTTACTTCTACTGTTTTACTTACATCACCAACCCACATGAAGTATGCCTCCAACAGAAGCGTAACGTACATCAAACATTGGACGTTTCTGAAGTGCATAAACAGAGAGAGAGAGAGAGAGAGAGAGAGAGAGAGAGAGAGAGGTTAACGCTCGACTTCCGGGTATTCCCATTCACGGGGCTGCACAAACCTAACATTCATGGGGCAGCACAGTCTCGCGTACCGGCGACAATACACATTCCCTTTGGCATCCCCTCCATAGCAACAACCTCGTATCTCCACCCCAATTAGAAATGAAGGAGGAGCAGTTAAAAGGCAAGTAAAGAGGGATGGGGAGGATATCATCGAGATGGAGAAGTCGATGGAACCGGAACAGGTTGAGGCGAATGAGGGATAGAAATGATGATGAACAAGACTCGGAGTTGAGAAGACGGTCGAGGGGTCGGTGAGACCGACTAGAAGAGAGGTGGGACGAAGAGCACTGAGGGAGAGACGAAAGCGGAGCGGGCAGCTGAGTGACGACAAAGCGAAAAACAGAGCGGGACTGGATAAGAGAGGGAAGGTGAACTATGTGTATAGTAAAGAGTGAGCAGTGAGGAACGAAGAGTGAAGAGCAAAGAGGGAAGAGGAAGGAGAAGGAAGAAGGGTGGACGGAGGAGGAAGGAGGGAAGAGGGAGGAGGGTGGAGGAAGGAGTGAAGAGGAAGAAGGGAGAACGGAGGAGGAATGAGGAGAGGACGGGGGAGGAGAAGGATAGAACGGAACAGGAGGAGAGGACGGCAGAGGGGGAGAGGACGGCAGAGGGAGAGAGGACGAAAGGGGAGGAGAGGACGGCAGAGGGAGAGAGGACGAAAGAGGAGGAGACGACGGAAGAGGGGGGACAGAAGAGGGAGGACGGAAGAGAGAGGATGGAGGAGGGAGAACGGAAGACGGAGGGAAGTTATGCTTGTTTGGAATGTGGTGAGGCAAAGCCAGCGCAGGAAACTGACAGAGAAGGAAGTGGTTAATGTGAAAAGTAGGAGACGAAGCAGGATCATCTACATCCCTTGGCAATGTGGGCAGGTATTCACGCAGGAAAAAAGAGTGGAGATGTGCACGCTGGAACAACTTCAAACATACGAAAATGACGTGTGGGGACAATGGACCGCGGAGGGTGAGATGTGGATCGACGAGGAGAAGACAAGCGGAAGGCCCGCCGCGAGGGGAGAACGCGCCCACGCGCGCGTAGCGCGGCGGTAGGCGTACCGCGCGGGGGCGTGGGCGGGGCCGGGGGAAGGAAGGGCGCTGGCGAGGAGCGGCTGTCAATCACTGCCAACGCCGTCGCTTCGCGCGGCCGCTCCTCAAACACGCGGCGCTCCGCCCCAGCTGCCCCCGCACCCCGGCGCAGACAGGCGGCGACGTCTCAACTCCGCAGGCGCCCCCCTCCCCAGCCCACGCACGGCCTACACCTCCCGTGGAAACTTGTGGTCCGCTCTGCCCTCGCATCTCGTTGCAGGAACTAACCCAACGACAAACAGCGGCTGAGGTGGCTCAGGGCGTCAGTTGATGTTACTGCAACCTGCCTCTTACCGGGAGGTTCTAGGGTTTGAGTCCCGACGGTGCGGCAGGATTGTCGACACTAGCTAGATTGGTAGACGGAATTCAGCCCTGCCTGGAGGAGAAATCTAGCGGTCAACTGCTCGGATCGATAGTTTTTCGTGGTTTCTGCGATCAACATCAGGCGAATGCCGGAGCAGTATCCAAACAAAAGGGCTACTGACAGCGCACGATATTTTCTTCCTCTTCCGTGCCCTATCCTCACCCCTTTCTTACACACAGACGCACACGTATATACACTACACTACGAAACATGTCGGGAGCTTAGAGCTGGACCGAGCTGGGGCGGGGCCCCGCTAGTGGGATACCTGGAAGGAGAAAACACTCGCAATCCAGCAGGAAGGTGGGAACCGAATCTTACTTTGCAGCGTAGGTAAAACAGCCGGCTTCCGTGAAAAAAACATGCACTACTCTTACAGGAATAATTATATTAGCAGTTGACGCGCCTGGAAACACCCACAAACAAAGTCAATCAATCAATCAATCAATCAATCTAAACGCCAAACTGCTGGCAACGTTATTGGGAGGGCGCGTTGATTCTCGCGCTTTATGTAGAAACGATTCATTCACAATCGATTTCATGAATTCGTCTAGTGTTACCTTTACAAATACTTGATAGCTATTTCCAACAAATAAATCAAACTTTTATCGGGTGAATTTGATAAACGTTAGAGACCGCTGGAGAGTTCATAGGTTCTGCACACACTCGCTTCAGGCACAAGCACAAGGGGGTAAAGTAAGGTATGGAAAGTAGCAACAAATAGCGAGAACACGTGGAGCGCACGTAGTTTAAACAGAATTCGATATGTTAGTTACTTTCACATATTTATTCGGAGGTCACACTTGCCAACATTATTATATTGCTTGTGCTTGGCGAATGTGCTTCATGCTTCTCGAAATCATGACGTGTTTTCCAGTATTTATTTAAGACTTTGTTGCTTAACCATTGGCTTTAAATGGCGTTGTAGCAATTGAATGAGTAATTAAGATAATGTATTTTCTTTTATCCATGTGTCTTGATTTTCTTTTATTCCCGGAATCACTATTAGAGACTTAGTTTTTTAAGGTACATTGACACTATTAAGAAAATTAACACTTAAGAGAATGTGACCTCAAAACTACATTGAGAGTACAACATAAAAATGCATGAATATTGAAACCCCTGCGTCGCGACATCCTTCACAAAACTACGCACGTTATTTCTCCTCATACGTATCATGGAAATGCCAGAGACCATGTTAATATTTCTAATACTTGTGCATTGAAATTTAATGAATTATTACTTAAAAATTAATTACTTTTGAAGTGGTCTGAAATACTCTTCCGTTAAATGAAAGTGACACTTGTCTTTTTCCATAGAAATGTACGAAAATCATATTATTTTAATTTAAATATATTTTTACTTGTAGTAAAGTCCTCTTTTCCGGTTCCTACACGCGTCTAAAATAATTATTCCTTAATAATAATAATAATAATAATAATAATAATAATAATAATATAGTACAGAAATTCAGTTCGTTGTGGTTATCTTGTTATTAACCCAAAATTAAAATAACTCTGAAATAAAGAAGAAACTTTAGCGATCGTTTTAACTGGAATCCGTGCGGTCGGCTTTATTGATCGAAGGCGAACCCTCAAGGTAATTATGGCCACAGCACGAACTTCAGTCTACTTTACTGTTGAGTTCGGGTTGTGAAACTACTGAACTCGACAATGGTTTGTTCGGGTCGTTCACCTGGTTATAGCAAAACGCTAAAAACGGGGCAACTACCTGGATACATGATTGGCCAAGAGTATATTTGTTACCTCAAGGGCAACTCTAGTTACGAATAAAGTAACAAAAACAATAAAAAACGAAGTTGCGAGGATGGCACTATGAAAACTAGAGGGCTCGTATCGTACTTCTCGGTGAGAACCAAAGAGCTTCGTTTATTGAGTTTGCCAAAAAGCCTAATGTGTTCGGATTTGTATCGTTATTACTTAATTAGATTTGCTTTCAACGCAGATCTGAGATAGTAGTATGTGAAGGAGGGCAAGTGATGTAACTCTAGCATGAAATAGGCGAACAGGATGTATGCTATAAAAATATACGAGGTTTCCACAATTTTGGATGAAGAGAGAAATTGAATCTGCATTTATTCCTCCTTACGTATTGTTGTTAAACAATATTTTAGATATGGTATTTTTGTGATAGTTCTAAAAAACAGAGTCTAAATGATAATAATCTATAGAAAAATTGCAGCAACTCTTTGTTAACGAAAAAAACTGAAGACAAGTTTAACGGTAATGGTGGGTTTTGCTAATTTACCTAGTTCAAACAATTAATGCAAAATAAATTTATTGAATTTCAATAAATTAAAAAAAAAATAAAATAAAAAAACATGTATGTACTCTTAATTTTGAGTTCGTTTGTTCACGAAAGAGCTTGCTTCGGGTAAGAAACATAATTATCCTGAGAGCATCTATACTAGCGAAACAATACCATTAAGTTTAAATGAGAATGTCATATCATTTTATTACAGCAGAAAGCTTTTCCGGTTGTATTGCGACCATCGTTAATATTGTGGCGGCTGAGGTGACATTGAGGGTTGATGCCAAAAGCATTGATAACAATACAGGGTCATATTCATTGAAAGACATTAACAGCACAAGCCCCACACCATGTCCTTGTAATAAACCGCACTTCACAATTTCGGACGTCGGGCGTCGTTCGTATAACCTTTTCAGCTTGGACAGGTCTGCGCGCTCCGTTGCCCACAACAGGGTTCGAAGCCAATGGGCCACCTCGAGATTGCACCTTCGTGAGCGTCTTTCCTTCATAATTTATGGACGCGCTGCGGCGACCGTTAAAGACGCGGCAAAAGCCGTGGAACAATGCGCAGCGGGGATGAGCGAAGTGCGACGGGCTGGGATGGCACGGGTTGGATCGGGGGAGGGATTAGGTGACAGGAGGAAGGAGCGAGGCGAGGAAGGAGCGTGAAGAGGGGGCGAGGAGGCGAAGGGTTAGCAGGTTTAGGGAAAGGGCAAGAGGAGGCTTGGGAGGAAGCGATGTTGTGTTCAGAGGGACGAGGGACGAAGAAACGAGGTGGAATACAAAGAATGTGGCGGTAGGGTGGAGTAAGGAATAGATTGACGGAACGGGCGGTGTAATTGTGAGGTCTGTAGAGTAGAGTGAGCCAAGGCGTAGAGGGACGGGTTGGACGGAGTAGCGAGTAGCTGGGAGGAGTAAATAGATCGTAATGAACAGAGGTGTAAAAGGACGGATTGGTGAGGCGAGGCGAAGTGGGGACGAGCGGTCGAGGGGGGGCAGAGACCTGGCAGGGCGAGGCAGGGCAAGGCAGGGCGAGGCGGGGCGGGGCAAGACAAACGGGATGAGGCGGGGGAAAAAGGAACGAGGCGGGGTCAGGAGAGGCGGGAAGAGGCATGACAGGGCAAGGCGGAGTGAGGCGGGGAGATGCGTGGCGAGGAGAGAAGAGGCAAGGCTGGGCGAGGCGGAATGAGGCGTGGCGAGGCGGGGCGTAGCGGGGTGAGGCGGGGCCAGGCAGGGAAGGCGAGGCGCGGCGACACACGGCGATGCGCGACGAGGCGAGGCGAGGCTGGGCGAGGCGAGGCGGAGCGACACGCGACGAGGCGGGCCGGGCCGCGGAAGGGAGTGCGTGGGGAGGGGGGGGGGGGGGCAGGGCGGGGCGCTGCGAGTAGGGCGATAAAGGCGAGGAAGGGCTGCCTCTCCCACGGAATTCCCGTGGCGGCGCCGGCCACGTAGGCGCGCAATGAATCGGCGCGTTTGATGAGACATCAAAGAGGCGGCGGAGTCGTTTTAACGTCGCGGAGACCGACAGCCCATCGATTCTGTGCCCTCGCCGCGCCGCGCCGTGGGAGCCGCTGGGCGCTTTGAGGGAGGACAGTGGCGCAGCTACTGCCTTTGCAGGTTGCCGCTCTTCAAATATGTTTTTTTATTAAAAACACTAGTCGGTGTACACTGTTCTTTGAAGAGTTATTACGCAGACTAATGAATTTCTAACTCTTGGATTCATCTCTTTGTACACAGTTTGCGATGTGCCGCGTTAGATACTTTGAGATGATGCAGTTTTTATATAATTCGAAAAAAACTTAATACAGACCACAGAATTTGTAAAAAAAAAGAGAATATCCACAAATTCGAAATGCAACAGTACAATTGCGTGTAGATACTACAGACGATTAAGAGCACTTGGCTATCGTTTTATGCTTTAATTATTTTTTCTCTATCCAAAATTTAAATAGCTTGAAGAACGTTTGATGCATTGAAAGTAAAATTGTGACCAAAAATGTATTTCATGATTAAATGATATTTTTAATGGAAAAAATTTAAGAACAGTTTCCACGTAATCCAAGACAATTTTTGAAGACTTCAAATATTTATTATTGAATATTAATCCATTAATATTTTCTGTACAAGTCTTAAAAACATTTCTACGTGGTTTTAATTGTTACTAAAAGATAAGATGTGGGCAAGATTTGTTTCACCACCTCTCTTTGATACCGTCCTTATTCTCCCTTATCTATTGTGAGGGGGAGGGGGAAAACAGGCAGATAATAGTTCCTTAGATGAGAGAAACGCGGACAAACCGGTTTAGAGATGAAGGACACTAATTTTGTTTGTTGTTTTGTCCTTCCCATGAGATGTTTAGCGGAAATAAAAGCGGGAGTTCACCGTTCCACTAGCAGATATCGCCGGTATGTTTAACTATTGACTGTCCTAATTCACAGGATTTCAGACTTGCGGACGAGGCATAACCAAGAACAAGGTCTGGTAAAGAAACAGTAATTTATAGAAGATACAAATATAAAAAAAAGAGATATTGTTTGGAATTATCTTTCATGACATATTGAATCTCAGCAATGCTCTACTATTTTTCAGTTTCCTTTTCATAATTCATATCGTAGGTCATTATCGATTGATTTGCACGGGCAATTTGAATAAAAGTTTTATCAACATTCATACATTTTATATAACCATAACTAACTCATGACCAGTTCTTTTCATTGTTAAATTTTTAATTGCCTTAAGATAATGAGTCCTTACCTCTCTCTCAAAACCCAATAAAATAGTTACTTGTTCACATAATGTGTAACTGTCACATACAATCAAGTAAGATTTCCAAAAGAAATAAAAGCAAAAAGAAAATGGTAACAGTACATAAACGAAAAATTACCTCGAAATTTATTCGAATTTCTTATATTAAAATGCGAAAGAGGAAAATGAAAAAGAGAACGAGCAAACATAAGGACAAAATAATATAATATAAAAAGGAAAAGTGTATAATAATACAAGAGATAGAAGAAAATTGTATTGAGACATGAGAAATAGAATGGAGTAAAAATGTACGAAGGGAATAATGAAGGCGAGATAATTAGAATGTGGAAGACGCAACAAAATATTACGAAAAGAAAAAATAGTGAAAGAAAAGGAAGAAAATCAAGCAAAGAAAAGCAAAAGGGTACGGATTGACCATGCCCGGGCGTGATGAGACTGAGCTGAGTAGTCGAGGTGGCGTGATGCGCCGGGAAGCGGGGCAGTGGGGCAGCACGAACGGGCCAAAGCGCAGCGGGGTGGGGCGCGGGCGATGCGGGGAAGGGCAAGGGCGTGTAAGGCCGCGACGGTGGGCGATGCAAGGGAAGAGGGTGGAGGAGGAGGTGGTGGAGGCGGAGGAGGTGAAGGAAAAGAAGGTGGGAGGAAGAGGAGGTGAGGAAGAAAAGAAGGGAGGTGGAGGAAGAGACGGAGGAGGACAAGGCGGAGAAGTAGGAGGAGGTGGTGGAGGCGGACGAACAGGAGGGGAAGGCAGAGACGGAGGAGGAGGCGATGGAGGAGGACGAGCAGGAGGCGCAGGGGGAGACGGCGGAGGAGAAGGCGAAGGAGGAGGAGACAGAGGAGGAGACGGAGGAGGAGACGGAGGAGGAGACGGAGGAGGAGACGGAGGACGAGACGGAGGACGAGACGGAGGAGGAGACGGAGGAGGAGACGGAGGAGGAGACGGAGGAGGAGACGGAGGAGGAGACGGAGGAGGAGACGGAGGAGGAGACGGAGGTGGAGAAGAAGACGGAGAAGAAAGAGACGGAGGTAGAGGCGGAGGGGAAGACGGAGGAGGGGGAGGCGGAGGAGGGGGAGGCGGAGGAGGAAAAGGCGGAGGAGGGGGAGGCGGAGGAGGAGAAGGCGGAGGAGGAAACGGAGGAGGGAGAGGCGGAGGAGGGAGAGGCGGAGGAGGGGGAGGCGGAGGAGGAAGAGGCGGAGGAGGCGGAGGTGGATGAAACCGACTACGGCGCTGGAGGTTGAGGTGGAGGAGACGGAGGAGGGAGAAGGGGAGGAGAGAGAGGAGGGAGAGGCGAAGGAGGGAGAGGAGGAGGCGGAGGAGGAGGAGGAGGGGAGGTGGAGGAAAAGGGATGAAACCGACTAAGGCGGAGAAGAGGCATCGACCTGCATCGCGTGATGACCGGAAAAACGCGACCGCGCCCTCTGCCACTCCACCCATCCCCCGCCCACTCCCCCGCCCGCCTTACTGATTTATGATGCAATTACACGGACTTTCAAACTCGAGGACACTTCAAAGACGTCCGGATTTTTTCTCCGCAGAAGAAGCAGGAAAATTCCGTCGACCACCGCCCGCTTGTGCTGGTTTGCCAAAAGGTAAGAGGTACTATTAAAGCGAACTAAAAAATATAACAGGCAAGGGAAACACAATCGTTAAAATTGAAATGTTTTTAAAGGATTCAGCGTCCTTCTGAATACCCGTGCCTCAAGTCTCTCTTTTTTCTTTTTAAAGCAGATTTATGTTTTATGCATTAGCTTTTTACCGTTAGAGTCTTAAGAAAGAATATCATTTCAGGCACGATTGTATGTATGATTGCATGAGGAATTATACTTTTACCTTCACAGAAAATAACCATTATAGCTATCTCTAGTTTATTCATAAGAAAATATTTTAATTCTAAATACGTCCTTATGACTGACGTTCGTGAGAAATACGGTATACGGTAAAATTCTGCAAGGGAATATTCCATGTATATTTTGGGATGTTAAAAATACTGGGTGAAGACAAGGTGAAAACAGCGTTTGTCCCATTCTATTGGTTCCTGTAGTTAGGCAGTAAGGATACAACATTCAATTTTCCCTTGCAAAAATGCTGACTCTCGCGGTGCGTGAACATGCAAATGCATATATTTGATAGTAAAGGTTATTTTCTAATATAAAGGGATGGCACTGCATCACTTTTTGTTTAAATTATTCCACACCCTAAGCAACTGCCCTTTTTTAAATAACTTGGGTTCCAACTTGACATTTTGAGCACAACACAATACGAAATTGCTTCAAACTATATGTTTCTACAAACATGTAGTGAGTTATCACATAAAATCCTATTTTGGAAACTATAAGAGAGTAAAGGTATATAATTGATATCCCACTCTTGTTATTTTAAGGATCAAAATAATAACAAATAACTATATTAAAAAGTCATGAATTCATTCATATACAAAAACATTCATTAAGGTATCAGCAGATTCACATTATTCACTTCATTATCAAATATATTAGATAAAATTTGCATCAAATTATCGAGCAATAAGCGAAATAATTGTAACATAGTGTTTGATTTCTCTACTGAATAAAATGTTACAATGTTATTGAAACATATTTTTGTTTGAATTTCTGCACCCCTAAAATCGAAAAAAAAGTTAATTGAGTAATAAAACACTAAAGGAAATTACAGAACTAATGTGTGACGTTCAGACTAACAGCGAATCGTAAAAATCCCAATTGTGGAGTAGAGTCTGGCAGAGGGACATAAAAGTGATTAAGACCGCAGTGGCCATGCAGCAGAGAATTTAAATTGGCTAAAGGGAAGAGATTGGGTGAAGATATATGGAAAAGTGCCTGAGTGGATTGGGAAATGGAAACTTGTGTAACCTAGGGTAGTTTAAAAAAAAAGATTCGTACTAAGTTGTAGCTAATAGAAATTAGGCTGAAACATGGAATAAGACGGAGAAATATGCATCCAAGGAAGCCATTGAAACAGGATGCCAGTAAAACACAGGCAAAACAAAGGGTGGAGGAGAAATAAAGCTCAGAATAGCCAAGGTAGAGAGTAAAAGGAGGACTAAATGTCAATCATTTTACAGTTTTATTGAAGCCTACGGTAGATGAGAATATATGACAAAATGACACTGAAAGAAAGTGGTATAATTCTAAAAAACTTCTCTGATGATGGAGTAGGTGAGGGGGTAGGAGCAAGTGGCAAATCCAGGTAGCACGAGCAGCAATACTAAATCAGGCAATAGCAAACAGATGTGTTAGGACGAGAGTGCAGAAACAGGTACTGAGGAACGTAAGTCAGAAAAGATGGAATAAGGAGCGATGGGGGTGGAGCAAGGAGGGGATGTCAAAACAAATGCAGAGATTATAACTGCAGGGCACAAAACAGAGGGTAGAAGGGGAGCACATGTGAGCACAACAGGGGAATGGGTAAGGGAGACAGATACAAGGAAGCAATGTCAGGAAACACGGAGAGTTCCAGAAGGGGGGCTAGATCAGAGAGGGATTGTGGAACAGGAAACAATAGATATCAGAAAGGGAGTAGGAGGACTGAAACGGGGTCAGAAGAAACAAAATACTGAGCAAAACAATGAGAAACTAGGAAAATGGGTAGGAGCAGGGATAAAGTAGCAGGAGCGAGCAGGGTCAGGCAGGGAAATGCAGGGACAAGCAAGGACAGGCAGCCAGGGAAAGACAGGCAGAGGCAAGCAGGCAGACAAGAACATGCAGACAGGGGTGGGTAGGGGCAGGCAGGGGGCAGGGACACGCAGAGGTGGGTAGGGGCAGGCAGACAGGAACAGGCAGGCAGGGGTGGGTAGGGGCAGGAAGGAGGGCAGGGGCGGGCAGGAAGGGGGCAGGGGCAGCCAGGCAGGGGTAGACAGGAGGGGAAACCAGTCTGGCAGGGGGAAGGAGCTGAGGATTGGAAGAGGGCCCGCCGTTCCTCAGCGGGCTCGGCGCCGTGGGGGAACTTTACAGCTGGCATAACTCGACCTGAACGATCCGGCGGGGTTACGGCCCAGGCATATCTACAGCTGCTCGCGCCAGACGCCCCTCCTTCCCCCTCGCCCCCCCCCCCCCGCGTCCTGCGTCCCCTTCGGCCCCCGCCGCCCTCGCGAATACACCCGGGCGCCAGCACACGACCTTCATTTCAATTTCTAATCTCGCCGAAGTAAATGATTTGATTTATAATGCATCGACTGATTACATTTCATTTACTGACGAAAGGTTTAATTTAACAGCTCATATTTTATTAACTTGCGCACTCACGTCACGAACACTTTTTTTAGTGATGGTGCTGTTAAAGACGTACTCAGCCCGTTAAGCTATTACAGAGCAATCGGCAGGCAAATACCACTTTCACAGAGAATTCTTTGGTGGCCCTTTTTTTCATCGGAGTTTGCTGATCAGATATTGCGGGATCAGAGGAGTAACGGCTGCTTCCATTTACACGTTTTTAGGTAGCGTTGGAGCTAATGCGAAAACCGGGTAATGCATGAAATTGTGAGAAGAGTTCTAATAGTGGCTATTTAGTATTCTTTGTGACTAGGGAGAATCAGTGTAAGAAATGAAATATTACACATGTTAATCAAAGATAGTACTGAAAAATAACAATGTTTTCTTCCTCTGTCATGTTTCATAAGAATGGCGGAACAAATAAGCATAGTAGATATGAGATGTATGTGAAGTATAAAACTACATGTAGCCTACACACAAGGATAACCTGTTTTAAGTCCAAGTTTTTCGTGTAATGAGAGACTGTTTCAGATCACATGATATTAAGGTAGGTTCTGATAAAAGAGCTTGCAGATTCACATTCAAAAAGCAACAACTTGCTATAATTGATTCATTTAATATTTCTTCTCTTCAACCCACATATATCATCTTTCACATTAAAATAGAAATTGATATACTACGTTACTTAAAATTTCTCACGCCTCACAAAGTTCCACGACATAAAATACCTTTCAAAGTTCTGTGAGTAATTAAAATATAACGTGTTCTTGAGAATGTTTGCATGGTACATGCATCAGTTGTGTCATAAATACATTCAAATCCTGAACGTATTCATCTATGCATGGTAATTGTACGTACCATTCTGCATGCAAACATTTAATTTCAATTAGAAAGTATAAACATCACATCACATGTGTTTCTGTAATTAAGATACATCAAGATAAATGTCAAATAACCTTAATACATTCGCATAGGTATTTATAGATTTTTTATTTTATATTACATTAATTATCATCACACATCACAATAATTGTCATTACATATCACAATAATTATATTTTTTTAATTCCACAATAGCTAAACAGTGTAAAACAGTTTCATTTCATAAAACTACGTATAATCATTCAATTTCCGTAAAACATGCGTCACGAAATACTAAGGATCAAACTGTTTAGCACACACTTGTTTCTACACTTAAACTATATCAGAAAACGACTCGAAAATAAGATAATGGATTAAACATACAGAAAAAATAAAAAATCTACAAACATCAATAACTTCTACCAATACCACTACCAAATTATACTTTGTAATTGAAATGAAATGTATGCAAACCGACGATTGTATGAAATGTATGAAAACCGACGACTTCATAATAGTTCATTTACAACGCTTACGTTTTTGAAGAGTCTTGTAAATTGGTATTCCGATTTTATGTAGTTTTTTGGCAGCCAGCATATCAAACGATTGTCAAATCTGATGAATGGAGAATCAATTGTCACTTTATAACAGAAAGTGATGGCGTTTTGGGGTCTAATTCTGTAAAGCGATCAGACTCTTTGCAAACAGAATTTAAAAAAAAGGTTTATTGACTAATTAAGTCGCATGAATAAGGCGATGAATTCAAATTAGAACACTTTCTTACTAGGCTTACTAAAAAACTGCTCTGTTGTACCACCAGTAATTTATGTGTAGTGGGGATTTCCTTCAATGTCATATTCGCAGACTCGTAGGAGCCTGGCCGAATTAATTCGTGGAACACACATGACTAAGGCACATAATAGATGTGTTCTGTGAAGCACCACTTAACAACTACTTGAGCAATTTAAAACAAAGCAGTTCTCAATTGCTATATGCTCTCTTGATTACCAAGCACATTACAGTATGTTGTCACAGTGCCCCGTGGTTTCCAGACGTAGGCAATTCTTAACACAACTTCGTCTTGCAATTTGCCTACCCAGCCCCTACCAGAATTACTGCCGTATCTTACTTCTTAAACCCGCGCTCTAAGTGAAGGCCATCTAGTAGAGGGTTGCATTTTCAGGCAAATTTGGATTGCACAAAAAAGTTAATTATGACATTAGTAGTAAAAGTGACATTTGATTTTGCGAGTTAGAATGGTTGCGACACGAAGTCAATAGACGGAGTGGCTGATTCTTACAAGTAAAATAAAATCAGTTTTGCTTGTCTCATACACAATTTTTTAAACAGCATTATTGACTTACATTTTATTTTTATTCAGGTATTCAAATCATTGAGTGATACATTAAGTTGCAGACGAACGAAATTATCATGTTTTCTTTGTTGCATTCACAGATTTATCTGAACATTTGTGCATCATCTTACTTCTAGCAATGTGAACTTTTAGCCCTCAACGCATGCCCTGAAAGAATAGATTTTTCTTGTGGCTGCGTAATAAATACTTTCTTTGTACAGTGAATTAAAAGATAACTAAACCATTCTGAACACGAACAAATGAGTAATGCAAAAGAAATATGTCAAAACAAATCAAGTGTAATATACATCACACAACCTCTTTCAACGCCGCATATCTCAAATTCCACAAATGATATTGGATAATGTATCAGTATTTGAACTCTGTCGAAACTCTAAGGAACAAACTCGGAACGGGCTTCTCTGAGAACGAAGAAAGTCTACAAGGGTGAATAATAAAACACAGCAATGTAGCGTGCACAGTAATTATCGTCCGAAGCTAATTGCCAATCGATATGCAGTTACGACCACCCTTTCCTTTCCCCTTGACGGAGGAAATGGGTCGAACCCTCGAAGGGATGGGCTGCAACGCATCAGGAAGCAAGTTACAGAGCAAGATTGTAGATTTCTTGGAACTACGAAACAGAATATCCGTCCAATTTAGAAGATTTTCTAGAGGAACGATTTCGTGGAAACAAGGAAAACAATGCGAGAAAAAATGTTTGCAGTTTTTTTATGTACGTTCGGCATTAACATGCGTAATTTAGTAATACATAATATCAAATGGAATTCTTGATACCTATTCTCGAGTTTCAGCAAAAAATGAACAGAGAAAACAATGTAAAAACCATATTCCTTTTTGAATTCTGTGAAAGTGAAACGGAGTCGCGAACGAAAAGCGATAGTGTGGTAAGCCTGTGTATTTACTGATTGGCTAGGATGTAGCTGTTGTAATTACGCGGTAAAGTATAGGTATTGTAATGCCCTTAATGTCTTCGGCCTATCCCCATATATAAAAAAGGTTGCAATTATATTACACGTAAAAAAATCCTATTAAATAAATAAAATATGAACTAATCAAATCATTTAATATCTGACAAAAACCATCACTGGCACAAAACTCGTTATAACGACACAAGAGATAGCCTACATGCAGGTGCCTCAGAAATATTATTTAAACGTATTTTAGTTGACCGTCATCTTTTATCGAATTCGGACAGACAGAAAGACGAGTAAAGAGGTGTTTGGATAAAAAGAACTCCGCCATTTCTTACTATAAGTGATCTCCAATACATGTTCAAAACCTTGACAATAACTCATGATGACATAACTGTGGCTACATCACTTTAACAAAAACGTCAATAAACTCTCTCAAAATTACCATAACAAAGAAGATTGCAACATAAACTGAGAACTCTTACTAAACTATTGTGGCGTCATATCAGTCGCCTTCTACAAACGTGACAAAATATCAGCCACGTGCATTTCATGCTCATGGACAGCGCTGGCGGAAGAGACGCTGGGCTGAACAAAGGCAAACCTAGGGAGCGGAAGGGAAGGGATTGCCGTGTCGTAGGTGGCAAACTTGGGAACCCCGTAGGCAGGCCGGCGGCGGAAACGCGTCGGCGGAAACAGCGAGATGACGCAGTTCCGTCAGCCGGCCAAGAAGGTAATATAAACGGACCCCGGACCTAAACTCCTTCTTCTGATTCTTGGGCGCGTCGGTAGGAAGAAGTGTGGGTTGTGCGCGGCGCTGCATTTTAATGCATAGGCTTTTGAGGCAGGGAACTGAAGCCGGCGTGCTACGTCGAGACGGGAGGTGCGGCATACTCGCTTGTATGCTCACGTAGGCTACTGGTGCATCACACTGAATATGATATCTAATTATCAGGCCAGCGGTGGTGGTAACCAGGGAACATTCCTTCTAGTAACGGGTCAATATTGTTTGTTGTAATTATTGTACATAGTATTCAGGTGTTGGAGCATTTTTTTCCTCAAATAAATACTTAATAATTTACAAACCGTTCACGTCTGTGATTTATTGCCCCGGCAAAGACGCCACACTATAAAGAAAACCGCACAAACGTCGAGATATCGGAGGCTGATTGCCAACGCGCTGGCAGCCGCCACCGGAACGGCCCTTGGCGCCGGGGCCGCCCCGAGCGCTGTAGGAGCACTTCGCCCGTGCCCTCCGCCCGCCATCCGCACTGCGGCGCCACTGCCTCCTACGCTGCTCTAGAAAGCACTGCAAGGAGCACTGCGTGCCAAAGAAACGTCCCTTTCAGGAAACGTCGGAGCCACGTCGAAACAAAAACCGAATAGATAAGTAAATAAATAGGAAAACAAAGTGCAAGTGAGAAGCACGACATTATACATAAAATAAAATAAAAGGAATATCATCAGCTTGCCTGAATAAGATGCATACAGATAATATAAAATTTAGAACACGAGACGAATGGACGTTACCTCAGATTGTTGATTAGTTAATATTTTATTTATTTAATAGAAAAATTTTACATGTAATATAATTGCAATCCTTTTTATCTGTAGGGATAGACCGAAGGCTTTAAAGGCATTACTACGGGAAGGAATATAAGTGGCAGACCCAAAATTACATGGTTGGAGGAAATTGAAGGAATTTTTAAATGAAAAAAATTAATGAGAAATATTGGAGAGAAAGGCAAAGAATCAGAATACATTAAATTATATCTCGTAAAAATTATGGAAACAGAATGATCAATTTATACATTGTAAAACTGTGAACAAAACCAAAGAACTTGAATTCCTGCCGGAAGGTGTGCCATCTCTTCGTTTAAAGTACACAACCGGAATAATTTTTTTAATGGCATCAACCTGCAGTACTTTTATAAACATTCAAAACACAACTAATTTCACAACTAACCTCCAGAAACTGATTTCTCTGCCAACCAACAATATATGGCACTTCTGCATGTCAAGCTAAAGAAGAAAGCCCTGCAGAGAACACAGTGCCAATCCCCTTTTCGCAAAGCGCACGAAACAAGCACTTAATGAGATTAAATTCATTTATAAAAATTGCAGTCGTAATAGGAGCTAAATGCTCTCGATATTGTCATTAATACAATCAACACTATTAACATTAATTTACGTTAGCATGGCCGGTGACGGAATAAGCGAAAAATAATATTAATAAATTAATAAAATACACAGCACACAAATATAATTACATCACAACTGCAATCACTACAGTATTATAATTTACCCAAATGACAGGACATGCTTCCGACTCGCGAACATCTCCGTCTCTCCCACCATAACTGGACGGGCAGTCCCATCAGGTGTATTAGCCGCAATTGGTGTCTTGCCGGTATTTACCAGGCTGTCCTGCTCGACGAGTCCCATTGACATGTATTTCGCCTACACTGCATTGCACTACGAATGATTACGCGGGGCCGGCGGCGCATGTGTTTACAACCCTCGGCGCTAAACAGCAGATGCAAACACGGCCGCTGTTGATTTATGGCGGGGCGCGCGCGAAATCGCGACCTCCCGCGCAGGGCACCGCCGCCCGCGCAGCGCCCTCGCGCGGGCGCGCGCGCTGCCCGCACACGAGCAGCAATTAATGTGAGGACGCGCCGCACGAGCGTCCTAAGACCGTAAACCGCCATTCTCTTTGCCAAATACGCTGTCGTAACTGGCAGGTAGATTTTGAATAATAATAATAACAATAATAATAATAATAATAATAATAATAATAATAATAATAATAATAATAGATAATAGAAGAATGATGAATAATGTTCGTGACATGTAAAAGTGTCTGAGGTAATATGACATTGTCATAGATAACATTGGTGTGCAAGCGTAAATTGGCAAAGATTCGCTCAATTCGTCATTCTCGTTTTCGATTTTCCGTACAGTTGAACGGTGGAGCAATTAATACGAGGACGGGCTTTACGAGCGTCCTAAGACCGTAAACCGCCATTCTCTTTGCCAAATACGCTGTCAAACTGGCAGATAGTGTTTGGAAGAATGATGGTGTCCGTCACAAGTAAAAGTGACTGACATTGTTCTAGACAATATTGGTACGCATGCAATAACTGGCGATTCACGCAATTCGTCATTCTCGTTTTCGACTTTCTACACAGTGTCGGAATGACTCCAACCGCAGTCACAATGGTCTAATGGTGGAGCAATTAATGCGAAGACGCGTTTTACGAGTGTCCTAAGAGTATAAACCTTTTCTTCGTTAAATGTGGTGTCAGAATGGACAGGTAGTTTTTGGAACAACAATGAAGTGTTTGTGACGTGCTTGTGACGTGCAAATTGAAGTGTTTGTGACGTGCAAAATTGACGTTGCAATAGATAATATTGGTGAGCGTGCTTTCGCTGGCAACGATTCATTGACAATTTGCCACTTTCGTATCCCGACTTTCCGCATACTGTGGTTTGGTTGTTCTCGGCCGCACTCGCAATGGTCGAACGGAGGAGCAATTAATGCAAGGACTTCTTTACGAGCATTGTAGGACCTTACTTGCCGAACACAAGTGACTAAATCGCGCAAAAGGAAGGGTAGACAAGTTGAAAATAAAAGTACCACAAATGCAGTATTTGTCAAATAAAACCCTCAAAAGATGTTATGTAATGCCGTTCAATACATATTCTTCGAGACTCATAAAATAAGGGACTCATAATAATTCGGGAGCAATACAATTACTTTTTAATGTAAAATCTAAGTTAAAGACGTATCTGAAAATGTAATTGAAAGTTTTTACATTTATCAAGATTTGAACATGTGTGTTGAAGTGAATTATAGAAAGAAATCTTGTTATAAAACATGTTAATAAAAGTAACCAATAACACATGCCTTTCCTTTAAAGTAAAAATCACCTTATTTTCTGAATAGAGAGTTCAAATTTCTTTCTAACCAAAACCCATACCGTTTTTGTATAAAGATATATAGTCAAGTTGGTCGTGTACATGCAAACCGCCCGGTATTCAGATCGTATAATAAATAAACATTTTCAAGACATCGATCCGCATTCCTCGACTTGATCTACGCTTTATTCCTTTCACCATGGTGAATCTTGGTGGAAGGGTTTTTGATTTCAAAGTTAAATTTCATTGTGAGAGATTGCCAATATCTCACAATATGCCTTTTACACAGAGGATGTGAATTATAAATGGTTTATTTATCTTCCTGGATCCTTTCCATACACTTTCCCTCAGATTTGTAATTTGTTTTATTTCTTGACGCCATCAGTTTACGCAATTATAATCATAAAAAAGGTAGCACCATGCATTGATTATGAACTTAGGGAATATTGTGTATTGAATATTGAAAAAATAAAAGGAATCTAAGAAACAAATGAACTGGAATTTGGAAAATATAAGATAGTAAAGAAATGTACAATACGAGAAATGTGAGACTGGAACAAAGGTCTACAAGGGAAAACAACACAATAAATTCTAAGAAATAAAAATAGGAGTAAATTGGTTTACGTAATTTGAAGAGGTAAAACGGAATTCCCAATGGCTGGTGAGGCAGCAAGAGTGCTGTCTAGGTAAAGACGACTCAAGAGATCCTAACAGCTGCAGAAGGGAAACATGAAAACGGCGGCGCACGCTCAGGTAATTAAATAGCGAACTGAAGCTTCTGCTGCTGCAAACACAAACGTCGGGCAGGGGGCGGGGGGCAGACTGCGAGTCAGAGAAGCAACAGATATCCGAGTTTCAGAGAACCTCCCAGGGACGGGAACCCGCGAAGCGGCGGGCTGAGATCGTTAGATAACTGCTGCTCAGCGAAAAGCACTCAAGAGCCCAAATATAACGGTCAGATTCTCTTCTCTGGGGCGCCACGCTGCAATTCTGGTCTTGGTCTGACATCCGCACATCGGTTCATGGGGAATAAAGATCTAGACCCGTTTTTTATGTTGTTTCTGCTCAATTCAAGCCTGTTCGTGACGTATGCAGTACGGCCGGATGGAGTTGTACCTCTCCAGCACAGTCGAAGTCTTTGAGATAATATGAGATAAACTGCATTGGGATGGGAAAGAAAGGATCTTCTAGACGCAAGAATGGAGAAAAACAGATAGAATGGATCACGTACTCGTCCTCGGTTATTTAAGGTAATGCTTCAAAATCACTCTGAAACTACTAGGAAGAACCCACGAAAACGACAGATCAGAGCATAAGACATCTAGGATTTTCATCAAGATATGTGTCCAGATACATCGGTGGTGCTGAAAAATATGAGAGTGAATAATTAGCTACCTGAAATCATTACTATAATCATTGTGCAAAAAATTAAGAATAATGTACTTTTAAACGCCACAATTGTAGCGATCATTCCTACCCAGTCTGTAAATATACGCTCAAGCACGTTTTTGTTTTGCGGGTGATATTACCTTCAGAATATTACACAGCTCACAAAGAGGTAATCATTGGTGACGATAACGGCCAAGATGAATTTATGAGTACTAAATTACCCACAAAATGTCTATACACCGCTCATAAGAAACACGTCAAAAGAACATTATGCAAAATTGAGACGTTAAATATTGTGAAATAGGCGACGACTTCGTTTGATGATTCTGGAAGCATCCACTATCCAATTATTTCGTCCTTTATCAAGTTTTGCAATTTAAGTACATGCACGAGGAAGCATTATGAAGCCATGATCGTTCTGTATACGTAAGCTTCCTCGGCTCGAATCCATAAATTCTCGGCTATCCGGGGGACGCCGCGTCGTTGGCTGGGGTGCTGACGTTTCGCCTGACATGTCGCAGGCTTCCTCAGGGCAGATGCCGAGAATCCATGTTCGTTCATTAAAGTAATATAATACAAATCCCAATATAAGAATCTTGACGTAATTCCGAAGAAGTGGAAACAACCGATTTAATAGTTTCTACAGATTTTGCACTCTATATCTCGTCTAAGCCATCATCCAAAAATATAACTTTACCCATCTGTCACTTCCCAACCCTCAGTCCAAATAGACCGAACGGAGAGCGATTTGCATGGCAAAATTAAAGTTCTCTATGCAAAGAAGCGAAGTGGAGCGTCCATAAGGAACACGCTGAGAGCCAGTTACGCAAAATCGAGTCGTTAATTACTGCGGCCGTTCCCGGAGGTGGAGGTGGCCGTGGCAGACTCGTTTCGCCTCGCAGATCCTTTTCTCGTCCCCCCTGAAGACGGCATTACGGCTATAACAAGCTCCCGGACAAATTGATACGGAGCCTAGTAACAAGTTGGAAGCACGACTTCCATTGCCTGGATTAGCATAACAAAAACTTTGCATTATATTCCCTCTTGATGGAATTCACTTAAAGTTGACAAGAATCCCATCATAAGAAATATGAACCGAAATATCTGCCGTAATTCGTTGCAGTCGAATTCCCCCATTTCCGAGATTAGCCTTCCCGTCCCCGCCGCCGCCTACCCGCTTCGCTCCCCGCCTCCCCGCTTCGCTCCCCGCCTCCGGCCGCTCCCTTCCGCCTCCTCGCGCCCCGGCGGCGTCGGTGGAAGGAGAATACATAAGGAAGCGATAGCGAGAATATCAATATGGCTGGCACGGAAACGAAACTTTGACTGCGAAGAGAGTTGAATTACATTGCACGAGGCATTCCCGGAACACAATAAGGGGCCAGATAAATCGCTGTGTCGACGCGAACCCCGCCCGGCCTTCTCTCCCATCCTCGTCCCTCTTTCCCCGCGCCTCCAGGGGGCAGCGAAATTTACAAGTCTATCGTGCAAACCGCATCTGACGCTGAGCAACCACGACAGCACGTCAAACGGCCATTACTATCCCACGCGTTTTTTTCCGGCCATGGGTATGCATGAATGGGGAGGTAACGAGGCGTGGTTGCGATGGAAAAACAGTAATATGGATGGAACATGCGTGACATGTAAAATGAGATTTATCGCATTATATTTAACAAAACAGGGGCGTTCTGTTGCAATGTGGCTTTTGGGTTTGTGGCGTTTCATCTGAAGGTAGCGGAGTTAAAATCCATGTTTCTCTGTGCCTAATCGCGAAGGGGAAGAAAGCAAGTTTGTGTTCAGATTTCTCGAGTTCCTCTCGATACCCTTATTTATTTGCATTCACTCATTCCACTTTTGTTGCAAGATCATTCATTGTTTGCGTAAACCTTTGGCACAAAACAAATGATAAAGTTTAACGCAACAAATCGAGGATGTTGAAAACAATTCTATTAGGTTCTATTTTCATTAATGCGAAAATAAATGCTTTTTCCTGTTTTTGCAATGGATTATGACAAAATATAGAATGAGATACATTCAGCGTTGTGTGTAATTTTTTTCACATTTGTATGATGATTTCAGTTTTAGTTGAATGAAAGGCCTTTGGCTTAAAGCGTAGTTGTCGGTTTAAATATTGGAGTTGTGAATTTTTCCCATTTCTAAACCTTGTAATACCACTTACAAGAAGAATTATTGTGCTTTTATGAGACGGATGTCCGTGTCACTTCAAGTAACGAGAATGGGACAGCTGAGACTTGGAAGATATGACAGGTAGGCATCTGAATGCACTTCTTGGGCCGTAATAAACTATCACATCTTAAAAAAGGACCAAACTTGGCAAAGTCTGAATGAAAAGCAAAGAAAATCCCATGAAACACAATTAAACTTGCTGTAAAAGGAGTTCATGTATGTTAAATTGCATGTCATTCTACTAATGATACAACTATTTATTTGAATTATGTTCGTAACGCTGAGAATAGAATGAAAAATTACGGACTAAAAGACAGAATGAGTTCGTGACACATTTAATAGAGATGAGCATGGAAATAATGCGAAACATTACTCATTGCAATATTTTTCCTTAGCTTATTTTGTGGGTATGATTCCGATTTCCCACAGTATATTTGTGGGTGTCAGAAATGTAGTAAGTCCTCAAGAAATTACATGCCATTCAATCAATAACTTCGTCCTGTAAATATATTACCTGAAAATGATGCCTTTTTTGCCCCATTAATCTTACAAAGCACACTGATATGTAAATGTACTGTGACACCGGTACAGTGTACATACAAAATTACAGTGGTCTCATCAACAAGAACCGTTTCTTACGGTAATGGGCACTTTCGTTCCTTCATTTCCGGTGGATGTCGCATAAATCATGACACCTTTTCTGCCGCGAATGGCGCCCGCGGGAGACTTCATGACTCAACTACTCTCCTCGCACAGGGACCTGGCAGCTACATAAAGCTTTTGCGCTGCGACAGGACGCTAGTAAGAAGGAACACAATCGCAGACACACTTCCGGTCATAGCAGGCTACTGAGAGTCCATTACGGAACCTTTGTCTCATGACCTTTGGAAGAAAGCAAGAATTGACCTGCATGAAGGGAGCTTTTGCAGAGATGTGAGTGACATTCTCTAATGGTGACCTCAGAGTATTCTAGTCATCAATTCCGACCTGCTTTGTTTGGAGTATTGTCGGAGTCTGAGAGAGTGAGTAATTACAATCTGATAGACTGTGCAACCTACTGTAATAAATCGTTTGTATGTTCAAATTCAAAAGTAAGTGTACAAGTAGACAGAAAGCGGGTGGCCTGATTATCAATGTGGTAACTGAACGTGTATGATTCAAACTTCGAAATATTTTTTCGAATTTTCATAGATAAGTTTTAGTAAGCACATAAATTTATAAAGGATTTCCAATTTTTAACGGAAATATCTCAATATAGTCCAAAAACAAGCATTAACGCAAGCATTTACGTTTTAACGAGTTTGTGCGACAGGGAGAAAACCTCCAATGCAAAAGATCGGGAAAAGCGTGGCTTATGGATGTCGGAAATAACAAACTCACGAGTAAACATGATAATAATAATAATAATAATAATAATAATAATAATAATAATAATAATAAGCATAGAAGAAATCGTATTTGAAATGACTGCCTAGAGCAGCTTAGAGTGGATTGTGTATTGACGGTACGTTGATAACGTTTTTACTTAACATTTTATAAATAATATCCTACAATATTTACCCAACAATATTTCCTTGAGAACTAGAAAAGACGAATTTCAAAAACCTCTTTTGTCTGCACTTGTTTCATTTTTTATATATGTTCTTAACACCAACAATGCTATAGTAACTACTGTGGTTATTGACGCCGCTAATGTGTCTATCGTGCCGAGAAGCGAAGTACCGACAGCCAAGAACGTCACATTTAGACGCATAGAGAAAACAGATTTATTTACGTCGAATCCCACGCAAACAGGCGAATCTCGCCGTTTGCTCTTAGCTTCTGAACACCTCCGTCAAAGAAGGGGAAGCTACGGCGCCCCAGGGTTCCACGACCCCCTCTCCCCTCCGAGCTGTCAACCACGCCAGGAACGCTGCGCAATTACGGCTCCCTCTCTTCACTCCTCCTCTTTGCCTACGCGGAGGTCTCCGTTCAGACAGGCCGCACTTCTGGAGAATGTCGTAGGCATACAAGTGGGTTGGATATAACTTCTTCATTACTCAGACAACGCATTATAGAATTTGACATCTGTTATTGAACAAAAGTACAACGGATTTTCTTCCTTATATAAGCTTTCTATGAATAAAAAACCTGACACAAACATATAATCAGTAAGGTGTATTAAATTTACGGAATAACTTCTAAGAACAAATTATTGCTAAAACATGTTAACACTTGTTCTGCAAACAGACCTTTCATCTAAAGACTGAGCCTTTAACACTTCTCTCGTAGCTCTAACGTTTACCGAAACTTATGACGGCAAAATCGCACAAAAGTAGACCTTTTGATAACGATACCTTCTTCTTCATCGTCCTTTATCGTGTCCACATTACCCCACCCTGCGTGACTCCCTGAAGACCCATTGACGTGAATAAGGATGGCTAATGAAGGGGAGAGTGACGTGGTTGGATGGGGCGGGGGGGGAGTAGGACGAGGAAGATTCTGAATCAGTTGTGGGGGAAGGCGGGGTCGGATGGAGCGGCGGACGGAGGAGAGAAAAGGGCGCAAGTGGAGCGCGAACTGGTAAAGAAAGAAGAGCAGAAAAGAGTGTTGTGACGGATAGAAACGGAGAGTGGCGGAGACTGAAAGAAAGCAGTGAAGGCGGGCGTGCGTTGGGCGTACGTAGGGCGTGCGTTGGGCGTGCGTTCGGCGTACGTAGGGCGTGCGTTGGGCGTGCGTTGGGCGTGCGTTGGGCGTCCGTTGGTCGTGCGTTGGTCGTGCGTTGGACGTGCGTTAGACGTGCGTTAGACGTGCGTTGGGCGAGCGTTGGGCGAGCGTTGGGCGAGCGTTGAGCGTGCGTTGGGTTGGCGTTGGGCGCTCGTTATGCGTGCGTTGGGCGTGCGTTGGGCTTGCGTTGGGCGTGCGTTGAGCGTGCGTTGGGCGAGCGTTGGGCGAGCGTTGGGCGAGCGTTGGGCGTGTGTTGGGCGTGCGTTGGGCGTGCGTTGGGCGTGCGTTGGACGTGCGTTAGACGTGCGTTGGACGTGCGAAGGGAGTACAAAGGGTTTACAAAGCCGGGCGTTCCGAGGGCATTCGGGGGGCGTTTAGGGTCCGTCCAAGAGGTGTTGGAGAGGCAATGGCCGGGCGTCGAGAACCGAGCGAGCGAGGCGAGCGGGCATAGGTGCCTTTGGGGAGGCGGGCGGCGCGCTCCGAGAGGCGAAGGCATTATCCTCTATTCATCGCGCCATTCTTGGGCAAATTTCCGCGCTCGAGGAGGCGCTCGCAGCCAGCCGCCGCCTGCCGGCGCCCCGTGACGCGTCATTGGCTCCGCGAACGCAGGCGCTCGCAGCGGCAGGGCGCGCAATCAAGAGAAGCCATCGCATCAAAATGGGAACCCAGCATCTGCGCCTTACTTCGTTTATATCTCCAATTCTCTGCTTTCAGTATTCAATTTAAATTGAATGCAGAATCATATCGATGCAGATCGGAACCAAGTAAACTTACTGAGACTAATTTCTTCGAAAAAAAAAACAACAACATTGCACTGGAGGCAGGAAAAATCCCATAAGGATTTCGTTTTCGATATTGAGATCATAAACAACAAATCATGGCAATACGCTGTATTCAGATGTCAAAAAGAAAAAGGTTTTCACTGAAAATACAAATTGTGTACTATTGTTCCGATGTCAGATAAGAAATTGCGTCCTTGTACGAATTTTTCGAGCGCTAAATAAAGGTTCTCTTAACACAAAAGTATCTGCTGAATTTCACATTAAGTTTTAAAAGTCGCCGCTTATTCTATGCGACGCGCTATAAACACTTAATAAAGCCTTTTACCAAATAGGTTTTACATAATCGCTCGGAAACTTCGTGCGATTTATCGCGAAGGCAGCCTCAAGTTACAAACTAAGCCTTTTATCCGATACTCAGCCTACATCGTTTTATCGGTTATTACTTCGAATTATCGGGCTAAGTTCCCAGACGAGGCCTCCATAATAAACGAACTAACACCGGTAGCCCACGGAAGGGGAGTGAATCTACGATCTTGCCGACAGAAAGGAACCAGAAGGGAGTGGCAATGTCGTATAAAGCTAAAGTATGTTCTCAGTGAATTCCTTCACGTGAAGTTTTCAATTGCAATCCTTAAATCTCTAACCATGTTTTCAGGAACGATGTTGATACTAGTAAATTCATATTGACATTAACATTGTAATGATACCACTTTTTTTAACATTCTCTTTGTATTTGATGTGACGTTCAAAGTTACATTGAAATCACACGAGTATTTCACTACAGGCGTTGTATAATCGCAATTTCACTGTGGTACCATTTTGGTATCTGTATACAAATATTTTTAAGTTTATTTTTAAAGAATTTTTTAAATTTACTTTTATCACAAAATAAGGACTTAAATAATCAAATAAGGAGTCACGTTTATCTATGATGCATTTTGACGATTACTACCGTCTGTATTATTACATGAAAAATTGGTCATTCCGCTGGAAGAATCAACTCTTATAATTTGAATGTATCAGAAATCTATCACGAACATTTCCTGAAATTCATAATCATTGCATGTTTGACGTTTTACTTGAGAAAAATGAACAAATAATATTTCCGAAGAAAAGATGCATACAGCAGACCCACAGACGTATTAATGAACATCATTGCAATCAACAGACTGACGACTCAACGTCACAGTGCTAAATGAGGATGTATTTCTGCAGCAGAGAATGTTAAACGCCGCTGCTTGGGCAAAATCCGGGATGTTTTCCGGGGTCTGATTCTGAATGGAACAGCTGAACGCGCAAGCGAGAAGCGAGCCTTGTTTGTTTCCTCTGGCTGCGGGCTCTTAAGCTGCAAGGCCCGTCACTCAGAAAGCGTTCTGCGCTGCGATGCCCGTCAAGTGCTCCGGCAGCTTTGTAACTTACGAAGGTCAAAGCAGAAAGCATATCTCAGCGGACCGCATTGTTAAGAAGCGAGACGCCAAATGTCGCCGCGTAAGTTTAAAGGGTATCTTTCCGATTGTGATTGTGCTGGGTGGCTTTATAATTAAAATAATAAATGAACAAAAATGTGTTGAAGGGGGTGTGGTACATTCTAATTAAGAAACAAACTAAGAATACAAAAAAATGAACACTTGGAGGCGAAGAAACTTCAGACAATGACACATGCCTCTAAAAAGGCACCTTTGTATCAGAAAGAAGATATTTATGAAATTATTCTGAAGATGGATTGATATTTGTGAAAAACATTAAAACATAAAATTCTTGTGTAAACAGATATTGAAATGACAGATTGAAGGATAATTAAGATGAATATTATTTATAGATACAGAAGAGGATAAACTATTTTCAAAACCTAAATGTTTGCTACGAATAATATCATGCAAACAATGGAATAGGAAAATTAAGTTACTAAACGAAGTTTAAAAACCCTCATTATGCAGGACTTTTCACATTTATTAATTTATGGAAGTGTTTTCTTTCCTTTCACATTCCTTATAATAAATTATATAGTAATAATTAATAATAACTTATTAATAAATCGACACATTAAACAGACTTAAGGCTAATATATTTGAGTATTATTTCCCCATCAGATTACCCAATTGAGATTCTACTAAACAAATATTTCCACGTTTTCATAGGGGAAGTAAATCAGACATTCAAATATCACAGCAAAAAGTGAAATACAGTCTAAGAGAAAAAAAACTAATAGATAAAAAAGGGCTAAGAAGGCGTGGAACTGTTACTATGCAAAAATGTACTGAATAATTAGTGACGCGTTTAAACAGTTAAAATTGAAGTCATAGAATTAAAAGCAAGAAAAACAAAAGAATGTGGACGCAAAACTATGTTTTGACAAAACTGCTCAGAAGTCAGGAAATTAGAAGAACACAGCCTAACCTAAAAGTGTTAAGATGGAATAGCGTGTTAAAATGCAGGGAGATAAGTAGCGCAGGTGAAGTACGAGACGACGGCGGCGGCGGCGGCGGCGGCGGCGGCGGCAGCAGTAGCAGCGGTAGCGCGAGCTCCGACGTCCAAAAAACAAGCAAGCGGCTAAGACGCGGCAGAGCAGAAGAGGGCTCGGGGCGGTAATGCGCGCGCGCTTCACGGAGCAAGGAGCTAAATGGGAAAATACGAGGACTGCGCCGCGCGCGCTCTGGCGCCTCGCCGCGCCTCCTTCCACCTCCGCGCCCTCCCGCCAGCCTGCGCCCCTCTCGCGCCGCGCCACGACCACTTCGCTCTTCAGCCCTCGAATCGCCTCAGCGTCGCCCAGGCTGGTTGGTTGGCTGGTGTTGATGCTTTCCTCCATTCCTTCAAATACCAACCCGTCCCTTTTCGCTCTGCGTCCCTCACTCCATCCGTGCTTCACTTCACCTCTCGCTATGGTTCGTGTCACGTCTCCGCATCACATCCCGGTACTCACCTCCTCGGTATGATACTTGTCTTTTTTTCATGACAAGGCTCGAGCTCCGCACTGAGACTCCCTCCATCACCATTCCCACTTCCTCTCATTACCCGGCGCCACAAGCCCTCCAGTTCACTACGCGTTGCCTCCATCCCTCCCAGATCTGGCGGACTCTGAAGAACTCACGCTCTTCTCTGACGGAGCCTGACTCTTTTCGCCCCATGTAGCTCATTTCCTCAGCCTCAAATCAGTTCTCTCCGTCACGGCCCTAGTTACGTCTGTCTTTAGCTTCCAGCCACGTCTTTGAATGCCATCTAGAATCATTTCTCCCCGTCATGATAGACTCACGATTTATCATTCCGACATACTCCATCTTGTCTTGTATCTCAGATTCCCTTCATGACACAGGTTACTCTCTACTACATGCCTCACCTCACCCCTTCCTTATATTTCCCTTCTTCATTACATTCCTCACATCGCTCCTCCATGCCTTGCCTTACTTTATTCCTTCTCATCAAGTACTCATCACTCCACATCATATTTTACATCAATTCCCAAATGTAGCCACTTATTTCGTCTCCAACCATCACAGTCCACTTTGTTTCCCTCTGCTATCTTATCTTCAGATGCCCCGGGTTCCACTCGCCCACCTCACTGACCCTTACTGACCACCATGCTCTGCTCTCTTCTCTCGGCTCTACCTTTTCCACTGGCCCTACTCACTGATCTCCACGCTCCGTTTCGCTTCTCTCGGCTCTCCCCACGCCCTCTCCCTTTTCCACTCGCCCACCTCACTAATATCCACGCTCCGTTCTCTCCCTTTTCCAGTCATTTGGCTCGGTTCGCTCCTCCTCGCCCTTTCCTCGCGGCCACTCACGCCAGGCGCAGTCGCCTGGTGTCCGCGTCTTGCTCAGAGCGAAATGAGCTCTGGCGCCTCGACGCCGGGGCGGCGTCGCGGCGCGCGAGCGAGCGAGCGAAGGCGCCATCCCACCCCCTCCCGCTTGTTAACGCGTTGCTCTCTCAGTCTGCGCCTCCTTCACCCCCAAGTGGGGGCGTCGCACCCAGGATCTCCAAAGGATCACGTGGCCCCAGCCTCTCGTAAGCCCACATCTGGATCTTCAGTAGTTTTCATAATTTTAAAATTCATACAATTACCAAAGAAAACGTAAGTATAAGATATACTCTGAAGACTTTTAACATACCAATGTTGTTTTCAAACCATTTAGATATAAACTAAAACCTCATAGAACCTATTACTATTCGATACGAGTTGAAGAATAGTTGTTAGCGAATTGACCTTATAATAAACACTTCAGTACTACTGCGTTGAATGAAAAATTTAAATGAAACATTTTCTTGAGATGTGTCTTAACTCAAATATTTTTAGAATCATTCAAAGCATGTGTTGCGTATTGGAATCTCAGACCTCTAAAATGTTTATTAAGCTAAGATGAATTACATCTTATTGACGATATATGAATCACTTTTCGTAATTGAGTCTTGTTACTACTACAATTTGATGTTCCCTACACAAACAACAAATATAATTTTATAAATAATACCAATTTCACAAAAGCATTTCTTACGAAAATGGGCATTTTCTTTCGTCTTTCAAAACTGTTGATTATGCATTTTCACTGAATTTATAATTTGCAGTTGAAGTATGGTTTCAATAACACACACTAGAGTAATAGTAAATCACTTCATGACTTATTGACAGTAGACCGTACAATAAGCATTCGAATATAGCAACTACATCAGGAATAATCGTTTCTTGCCGTTGTTTTTGTCAACATCTTTATAATCCTTGGAGAAGTTCTCTCCTCTATTGCCTCCTGCACACAAGACATGCTAATCAATACATTTCGCTACCTTTTCTTAAAAGACGCTTCAAGGATACGAGCTTCTCAGGTTTTCTCAATTTCGCAGCAAATACATCTACCGCTGTTGCGGAGTCGTTGTCGGGTGAGCTATCTGTTCAACGTTATTTTGCTTCTCGAGTCCTTTTTGCATGTCTGGCAAATGGCTTTTCATCCATCTCGAGATTTCTATTAAGCGTCTTTGTAATTTCCTTTTTTGTCTTTATCGCATGTAACACGATGCCTTTAACGTATACCAATCATATTTGCGCTTGGCAACTGTAACCCGCGCGCGGCAGCGGTAGCTTTGCCGCGTCTATCACCCTTGTCGCAGGAAAGCTGCACGCGTGCTCACGTTTCTTTGTGAGGCGAATTTCGCACTTTCCTTTTCATTTGCCCTTCTCGAGTAGGTGGCCCCAAAAGTAGATAACGAGCTTGGAGAAGCTCATGCTATTGCTTGTCACTAGAATGCCACTGTCGGTATTACCGAGTGGTTCTCAAAGGCCGAGCACAAAGGTTGGTAGCGTAATAACGCATCTATCTCTTCTCTGATTAAGCACCTATCCCATCGCTGCACCGTATCGTTTCCCATTTCGCCCATTTCATTTCTCCTGCACAAGCCTCTACCTTCTCTGTTGCAGTCACTTTCCCTCTCAAGCTTCTTGTCACGAAGCGCTTTATACCGCTTCTACCACCATTTTGCTAACATTTCTTGTCTTCTCGAGCGCTCACCAATAATTGCCTCGGCTCTTACAACTTCATGTAGTCACTTAGAGAAGTTCTTCCATCTCGCATTGCTTTTTTATGAATGCTCCGAGTTAATACTATACTATACTACCACCTAGCTATAGTTTTTTAGACTTCATGAAATCTCGCCTTCTTAGGCATCAAATCCTCCTCTTCTGAATCTTGGAAGGTTTCCTAACATAGTTCACTTACGTTCTCTAGATTCTATATTCTTTTTGTAATTCCATTGTTTCTATTATTTCCTTCAATTAATGCCATCTTTCTAAGCCATTTTTCATTTTTTTTCGTTTCTATCAAGGCATTAAGAGTTAGATCTTTTAATTTCACTGCAGTAGTAACTGCCTAGTAAGGTCGTCTTCTAAAGAAAGTATCGTTTCCTGCCATTAAATTTAACAGCAGACTTTCATTTAATTCTCCACCTCTCGCGTATAGATTTTTCTACTTCCGATTAGATTGTTCTTTCACTGCTGATTCTCGAGTTTCTTTTCCACAGCTTCCACCTCACACCATTTCGCATATCATTTGCCTCTGAAGTCTTTGCCTAGCCATTTAAAACATTTCTAGTTAATTAAATGATCTACTCTCGTGCTCATGTCCCATCTCATTCATCAGCACTCTTCCTTATCATTTCTCAACATTCTTGTTCACCTGCTCCTATTCTTCTTTCGTTCCTCAGTTCTCAATGTTCCTTCTCTGGCGGCCACTCCCCTCTTGCAACCACCTCCGTCATTCCCGAGAGTCTTTCCCTTTGCAACTTCCACACCCGACTCGCCAGAATCTCCACTCCCGCCCCCGGTGCCGCCCCCGCTCCCGCCTCTGCCCCCGCTCCCGTCCCCGCTCCCGCCTCCACCCCCCGCCCCCGCACTGCTCCCGCCACCGCTCCCGTCCCCTCTCCCGTCTCCGCCGCGCCCACGCTCCCGGTCCCGCTCCTGCTCCCGCACTGCTCCCGTTCCCGCTCCCGCCTCCGCCCCCGCCCACGCTCCCGTCCCTGTTCCCGCCCCCGCTCCCGCCTTCGCCTCCGCCCCCGCCCCTGCTCCCGCCCCCGCTCCCGCCTCCACCCCCGCCCTCGCACTGCTCCCGCCCCCGCTCCCGTCCCTGCTCCCGTCCCCGCTCCCGCCTCCGCTCCCGTCCCTGCTACCGTCGCCGCTCCCGCCCCCGCCCCCGCTCCCGCCTCCGCCCCCGCTCCCATCCCCACCCCCGCGACGCGTGGTAGGAGGGCTGTTTACCGCGCGTCGCGCTCTGAGCGCCAGGGCGCGCGGCGACCCGCTCCTCCAACTCGGCCCTCGTAACTCACTTAACGGCGGCGATATTTCAAACTGCCCCGGACGGCGCCAGAGGGCAGCAGCGGCGCGGCGGTCACTCCTCGCGACGAACGACACCGACCTCCTTATTGCCCCGTTCTTTCGCTTCGGCGCGTGTCACTCGGCAGAGGAGATAAATAAAGGTGTTTGCAGAACTCCACCTACACCGTGGAAATAAATGGCACGCAGGTAGTCGGTTTGGAGAAATTGAATCGTTTTCGTAATGTCTCGATCGAAGCTTCTTGGTAAACAACGAATTTCGCGCGTGTTCCATCATGGAACTATTGACAGGTTTCATGGCTGACGTGTATTTATGACAGTAAGAACAAGATAAGATTGCAGGGACGAAAAGGTTTGGGGAGAATGCTCATGGAATTCCCATCCCCTCTGCATCAGAAAATTACCTTTACGGGAAAAACACGGACGTTTATTAGTCTGTCATAAAGCCGACACTAAAAATATCAGTACATAAAGGAGAGATTAAGTGTCAGATATAACAAAAATATGTCAAAAGGGGCAGGAATGCACCAAAAGTAACAATTTAAGTTGAAAGAAACAAATGAATATAACACGACAAATTTCAACTTGTATTAGGCATTTTTCTTGAGCAAATTTTATACAGAATTATTTTGAAATAATTTGAGCACTAAAATATCGGTGTACTTAACCTCATCTTGAAGCTTTACACATCTGAAGCCGAGGACCAGCTTCCTATTTTCAAGGAGACGAAAATGTCGCTAAATCTGTTTCACGGTACTATTGTGTACATTTAAAAAAATACCAAATAAAACCACCAAATAAAACAATAGCGTCCGTTTGTTTGTTCATGTTTAATGAAGCGTTTTTGAGACTTCCACTGTACCGTCCTTTGAAACATTACCAAGACGAAATTCACTCAGAAGCTTACGAGTACTACTAGTTGTCGAGGATATTGTGTCAAGTTTGTCTTGACCTCTTGTGTAACTCGCAGCTGAGAGTGCAGCAGAAAATTATGTTCCGTCGTGCTCTACCCATCAACTGGACACTTCTTGAAAGCCACTTGTTGCACCCACCTCGTACACTATATACCATTTCACGCAATTACTTGTTTTACCAGGATGTTGCTACCCGGGCTGGAGACTTCAGCTTCCCCCTTTACCCGCACCCCCCGCCGGCGAACAAGTACACTGACAGGCTGGATTCTGGATCTAGCCTGAACGCAGTTACCCTCTTCGGGATTAATCCTAAGTCGGGCCACTCTGCCAGCTCAGAGAAGCTAGCTTTCCAGGCTAGCACCCGAGTCAAATTAAACGCCACTCACAATGCGCGAGGACTAGCCCCTCCTCTTTGCCCAGAGTAATGGGCCACGGCCACGACGAAGGCCAGTGTCTAACTTTACGCCGCCCGGACTTAGGTCCGGGTGCCCCCAACCCGTCTCTTCACTGCCTCCACCTTAAAGCTACTGACGTGAGTACTGCCGCAACCCACGCACCTGACAGAGGATTCATGTTCCCCGTCGGACTTTTATATGAGGAATCCGGAGCAAGTTCCTCGCCCAATCCTGCCCGAAGGTGGGCGGTGAACCACCTTCTCACTGCCTCCACCAAGCTAATAACGTGAATACCGTCAAGAGACTCAGGATTAGCAGGGCATTTCCAACACCACCTGTACTTCCATTTATTCACAGAGTCCTTTTCAGCTGTTACGGAGTCATCCAAACGGGAGTTTGAACGGCACCGCAGTGACGTTCGTATAGTGACGCATACTCTCCCGATTGTATGACATCGCATCAGCTGATGATTCGTCAAAGGGCATTGTAAATAAATCGAAGTATAGAGCGACGGTCTGGCCCTCCTCGTTCAGCAGCAAAAGCGCATTCGCGTCCCCTTCCCCTCCTTCCGGCCGACCGCCAGGGTGCGCCCGTCAGGGGCTGCGAACGCAGTCCTGCCCCGCCCCGCTCCACCCCTACTCCTCCTCTCCCTGCCACGCCCCACCTCGCACCGCTCCGTTCCGCCCCACCCCGCTCCGGTCCGCTCCGCCCCGCCTCGCCCCACCCCGCTCTGCCCCGCCCCACACCGCCCCGCCCCGCCCCACACCGCCCCGCCCCGCCCGTCCTCGCCCCACACCGCCCCGCCCCGCCCCGCGCACAGCGAGAGCGGCTTCCGGGGGATTCATTTGAGAGAAAGCTCGCGCGGCGCCGCATCGCTTCGCACAGTGCAGTGCAGCGCAGCGCAGCGTAGCGCCTCAAGTCTAATTACTCAATGCGCTTCGAGGGCGCGCACCCGACACGCGGCTTCAAAGGGCCGCGGCCCGCGCCCTGCGCGGCAATCGCGCGCCCTTTCCCGCTCGGAGGAAGGGATGGCACCAAAGGGCTAATCCCAATGGCGGCAGCAAAAACTCACATCCCTAGGCTGTAGCTGTTTCATAATGGTCGGCTACGATCCTTCTCCATATCTCTATGATTCGTACAAATAATCGATAGTAAAGAGAACGAACCAAAGGGCTAGTTCATTAGGGGTTGCGCAGTGAAAATACGTATTCGTAAACTGCATATACTTCAAAATTGCAATCTAAAGTCTCTGAACAGCCCAAAAGCCCATCAAAGGGCAATTGATTTACAGGTGTGTACAAACATTACCTGTATTTTAATATTGCGGTCACTTGGGACTGTCAAGTATCTATGGTTGTAACTAATTGTTTACGGAAAACAAGGTGAACCAATGGATATATCCCAACTCGTCTATGAAGAGCAAAAAACGCACACTCCAAAACCCCTGGGGTGTCATAATCACTATTTACTGAAGCTCCATACGTTTTACACAAGAACTGGAAGAATCTTCATTTAGCACTTGCATCCTACAATATGACGAAACATGGTCAGCACATAATCCTCATGAAGTCATAATAATGAACAATTAAACCAAATGCATCCATTTCTTTTGGGCAGAAAATACCAAATACGTAATCAACTTCACCTAACACAAGGTCAAAATATCACGTTTCCTAAGTTTAATATTCAGATTTTGGTAGCTATGTTCTCAGATAAAATTTCATATTAACGTTCAATGTAATAAATAAACTTTAGTAATGTAAATGATGGTACCAGAAAACGAAATCTTTAGGCTATTATATTATTCAGAAAAAGTATCTACCTTGGCAACGAATTGTATTCCTATTTTAAACAAATAACTAAAAACAATATATGGGCATATAAAAATTGAAAACTGACATATAAATTGAGGGTATTAAAGATTACTCAACAAAATCACAAGTGTTTCGTTCAATACCTAAAACTTAACAATGTTTTTTTTTTCTCGTCTAGAACATCCAACTCCGCAGCGAATAACCAGCAAGGACCGCTTCGCTACTGCATCTGCAGCTCGGGCTGCCAGCGCTGCTCTCTGGCGCCCGCCCGCCCCCGCACATCCTGCTCGCCCGCCCGCCCCGCCCGCCCGCCCGCTCGCCCGCCCCCGCACTCCCCGCTCGCCCGCCCGCTCGCCCGCTCGCCCCGCCCGCCCCGCACGTCCGCCCGACCGCCCGTCCACCCGCCCGCCCGACCGCCCGCTCGCCCGCCCGTTCGCCCGACCGCTTGCACGCACGCCCCGCCCACCTCGCACGCCCAGCCCACCCGCCCTCGCACACCCCGCTCGCCCGCTTGCACGCCCCGCCCGCCCGCTCGTTCGTTCGATCGCCCGCCCGCTCGCTCGCACGCCTCGCACGCCCCGCCCAGCCCGCCCGCCCTCGCTCACCCGCTTGCACCCCGCGACCGCCCGCCCCGCCCGCCCGCCCGCCCGCCCGCCCGCCCGCGCGCACACCCCGCCCGCCCTCTCACATCCCGCCCGCCGGCACGCTCGCTGCTTGTACGCGGAGCCATCGAAGCAAATCTTCCAGAGCGAACGAGCCTCGTTTGCGAACGCGGTTGGCCAAAGCGAAGGATTCCGCATTGGATCCACGGGTTCGTTTCCCGATCCCTCTCGTAAATACGAAATTTGTGTTCGTCTTTTTGTGCCTCAATCAGAGTCCCATCTGCATATTCCCTGTGCGGTTCTTAGTTCCCCTAATGTAGACTGGAGAATTGGATTCAAATTATTGAATGTATCGCGAAATAACCTAAACATATTACATACGAAACATCTGATTTTGCCCGTGAGGATAAAATCGATTTTAATATTGAGACAATTGGTGTTATTTGTTATCTAAACTGTTGAATATTACATTGTTTCACAACAAAAACGAAAAGGGTTTATTGTAGTTCCTCTAAAATATAAATATTCAGCAACGATATTCTGTGATATGAAACTAACAGACCAATACAGATATACTAAGAAACATAAATTACGGTCAGACCAACAAACGCGATCCACATCATGTGGAAAACACTCAGTACTACATACTAATAACATCATTTGATATCAAAGAGCACGAGAACTTTCACATGATAATACAATGAATCATTGGTTTCGAAACGTACAATTTAGACAAAAACCACGACAAATACAAATGAATGTGAGGCTTCTGAATTAATATTCTCGAAGCCAATGAGAAACAAATTAACACTTCCATTTCTTTCAACAGATTTTCTCTGTTCCAACGATCGGAAAAAGAACGAAGAAACAATAAAATTTCTTCTTCTTCGCCGTCGTCTTGGTGCCGGTTCATCTCCAACTCCGCGATTCTTGTGCGCGAATCACCTCTTCAAAGGATTTTTGAACCGGAAACCAGAGATTTAATTTGTGGGATAAAGGAACACGCGATCTTCTCCGTTTTCCTTCCCGATTCTTTGTGCGGCCCTCACTCTTTCGGGAAAGAGAGCTCGCGTTTTGCGAATCCTCGCAAGCAGCCGCTCAGAAAAGATCTGAAAAGCAAAGCTTCAGCGATACCATCGCGTTCGCGCGCACCCTCCCCCTTCCCTGCAAAACCTCTGCACAGCAGAAGGCGCTATCCAGCAACCGCCTCCGACAGAGGGAGAGTTAATTATTCACTCTTACATCGAAGACAAAGCTAACAAGAAACGAATCCGAAACGCATCAAACTCGATCTTGCGGGATCTCCATTAGTGTAATTCAATGCCATTAAGGCATTTTTGCTCTTAAACTAATTGCGTTACTTAATATTCTTCCGGCAGTTAAATTGTGACTGAGAGGGGTGAATCGCAACTTGGAGTGGATGGAGTTATAAAGAAAAATGCATAAAGAAGGTATAGCGAGAATGAGACTGAAGAAGACATAAAATTGCAAAATAAGACATCTATTTATTCACAAAATATATATTTTTTCATTTATAAGTACGCAGAAGGGTAAAGTTTGTGTTCAAACCCAAAATGATCCGTTTTGTAAAAATCAATCACAACACTTGTTTACTCGGCATTTATGATGTTAAAGTTATCTTTTTTTGTATTAGGAAATTTACGAAAACCACTGCCTTTATTTAGAAGACGTAAATTCCCTTCGTTCCTCATAGAACTTCTGTGCTAAAGATGTGACTTGTGGTACACAATAGTTTATTGAACAGTAGGTGCATTAAGCTAAAAGCTCAGATGTACGAAGTAATACTGAGGGTCGTTACAACAAAGCGAATTTAAGCGAAGTAAAGACAACCTTTTGTCTTGATTAGATTTCCAAGAGAGTGAGCAAAGACATAACAGTGGAAGTGTACTCCAAAACACTCATCAACGTGAACCTCCGCTAATTTCTTAATCAGAAACAAATTACATGCTGAAATATAGAGAGGATAACTCAACAGAAATAGAAGTAACAAAACTTATATAATGTACCTTCCAAATAGATAAGTTAATAATAGTTAACTAATTAAGAGAACGTCTGTTTTTAAATAAACGCTTACCAATATTAGAATGGTATACACAGTATTGTATGTATGTATATATATATACACACATATGTATATGTGTGTGTGTGCGCGCGCGCGCGTGTGTGTGTGTTGTAGTTAAGAGTTTGGTTATCAAAAGTTGGGTTCAAAAATTCCTCTCCATTTTTAAAACAATGATTTACAAATGAAAGTTCGCAAAGGTCCAGCTAGTAATATATACATGGACAAAATTAATGCAAATTCAAGCTGAAATTTAATGGGCTCTATACGAAGTACTGACATATATCTGTTCATGTGTATTGGGATAAATTAATATTACGGGCTACATGGCAACGACGGATCGGAAACTGTCTGAAGAGCGGGAGGAGTTTGTAAAAGGCATTGGTAGAATCTGACGGGATGTCACGTGACCCGAAAGAGAACGCGCGCAGCGGGCCGCGGGGAATCCCGACATTGGAAGCAAGGCAGCAGTGGAGGAGCCGCCGCCGCCTGCGCGGCGGAGAATCGATGCGCGGGCGGGCGGGCGGGGTGGTGAGCAGGCAAATGAAGAGGAACTAATATCCGATCCGCCAAACCGCCACGCTGCTCCGCTCCGCAAGAAACTCGGCAAGAACCTCCGCCTAGCGTCTCTCTGCCCGGCGGCCCCTCCTGTCTGCCCGCACGCTGAGGTATTACTCTTCGGGATGGCATTACCGCGCCGCACTTCTCCCGTCGGCCTGCGGCAGGCTTTGTTCCAATAAAACTCATTTCAGGCGACCGGCTCCAACGCACGGAACTGTTCACTCGGTTTCCGAGCCCCACGATTCCGCAATCTTTTCCAGTTTACTAACGCAAACCTCAACCAAAAAATTATGCATTGGACAATTTTCTGTATCTCATGAAAACTTCACCCAAATGATGAAAAAAAACGGCAGAATTTTATAAATACAAATAACTTAAGTTTACATTATGTGTCTCTTTGTGTATATCAGTGAAGATATAGATAAATAGAAGATATAGATTTGGACGAGGATAGTGAGTTTTCCTCTAAGGAAGTTCTTTCTACTCATAGATTTCGACTCTTAACTAAAAGTAGTGTTTGAAAGTCAGCTTCGAGCTGATTCTCCATCATTCATCCTTTTCATCCTCTCTCTCTCTCTCTCTCTCTCTCTCTCTCTCTCTCTCTCTCTCTCTCTCTCTGACTGGAAGGCATTACTACCTGATATGGTATTGCTGGTTCCCATTCCTCCTGTTTGGTGAGAAACCCACTTCGGGCTCCTGGAGCCAATACAAATCATTTGAGGCTACTGTTTCAAATGCCCTAAGCTGTCCATACGCTTTACTGGTTGCAAGCATTTACATCTTTCGTCTACCGCGTTTAGTCAGACAATCCCTGTACATCACCACGGAAAGATGTACTATGTGGTTGTCACATTAATTGTCCCTAAAAAATGCATCAAATGAATAGAAAATCTTGTAGAGTTATTAATACAAAATGGCCATATGTATATATTTTTTCTAAAGGTTATTTCCTTTCCATGCATGTTTTCTTGAATTCCGGCTATCAGACAGAAACAATATTTGGGATTCGTCAACTGTCGATCAATCGTCAACTGTCTACACTAAGAATTCGAATAAGATAAATATAGAGTACATTACTTTCTGTTTTCTGAGAAGAAAGTCGAAATTATCGTTAGCACCTTTCACTCAAATTTTAATCCTACATAAAAATTTACTAATGGAATCCATTGAATCACGTAATGTCGTAAATTCCTTTAAGCATAAGCCACACACGTTTTCTTATTAAGAATAAGCTTTTTCCAGACACTCACACGATCAAAGAGGCAGTTATTTTACATCATTTGCACGCTACAAAAGGACACATCTGGTCGCGTTCCCGGTCCTCTGATTTGAGTGTAACTTCCAAGCATAATAGTGTTTCTTCTCCGCCCGGCGAATTCCACAGCCCAGGATCCTCCCGTCTTTCGCACTTGCAAATCTCCGGCTCTCAGATTTTATTCGTCAAATCGTTTTCAGCCGCTGCGCGCGCCACCGGCGAGCGGAGACTGAGGCCTGGAACCTGCGCCTCCCCCGCCCCTCCCTCCTGCCTCGTGTGGATCCTTTCTTGCGAATCGGATCGAGAGGCCCCTGGGCCGCCGTGCCGAACTCATAACCCGCGAGACGGCTCTATTCTCGTTCCCTCGCCTCACGAAAGACGTAACGGCTCGCGAACGCCTTCTGCGCCGCCGGCCCCGCGCCGGCCCCCAGCTGCCCCCGACCCAGGCGGCCGATGGGCGTCTTTTTTACGCCGTCGGCGCACGGGGCCTGCCGCGTGGACAGCAGCGGGGAGGCGGAGCACGGGCGCAGGAGAGGAGAGGCGGAGCACGGGCGAGCGCAGCGGGAGCGGTAGGAACGGTGAAGGGGGGCGGACTGAATGAAAGGAGCGGATAGAACGTAGGGGTGGGATAGGCAGTACGAGGCGGTGAAGGAGGGAGGGAAGAGGCGGTGTAGGATGTATGGGCAAACGCGGTGTGGGAAGACGGAGCGGGAGGTGGGTGTGGGCAGAGGAATAGGGAATGGGTGGGGGCGGAGTGGATGGTCATTGGCAGCGTTGATGCTGAGGAGCGGAGGGGATGGGCAGGGACAGCAGGAAAGGGCAGGGGGATGATCAGGATCAGCGGGGATGGCAGGGGTAGCGGGGATGGGTAGGAGCAGCGAGCATGAGCAGGAACAACTGCGATGGACAGGGATAGCGGGGATGGGGAGCGGCAGCGGAGATGATCAGAATCAGTGGGGATGGCAGAGGTAGCGGGAATGGCCGGTGGCAGTGGGGATGGCCGGCGGCAGCGGGGATGGCCGAGGGCAGCGGCGATGGCCAGGAGTGAGAACGACCAAGGGCAGTGGAGATGAATGAGGCGATACGGGTGGTTGTTCGGTGCGGGCCGGCTAGAGGTAGGGGCAAGGGTGGTGAGAAGAAGGGAGGGAGGGGCGGAGGGCGGTGCTAGCGGAGGCGGCAACGGGAGCTGCGGCGATAGCCCGCCTGTCCGGTGGGTGGCCATAAAGCGATAAACCATTCCCCGCACCATTACGACTTATCCCCTGCCGGGGCCGTTCATACTGCACGGAGGAGAAAAGTTGGGAAAAGTTGCGCGGAGCAGTTGGGCGCGGGAGGCGACGGGGGGGGGGGAGGGGCGTACTGAATCTGCGCGCAGGACTTGGCCGGAGCGACCGCCCGTAAACCTAGATTTCTTCAACACTTGCTCCTCTATGGGTGGGAGGTCCGAAAATACGAGTAGAGGTGGTAGTCAATCGCGCAACAGCACCCTTTACTTATTATGGACTAAGAAAAGGAACTGTTTTCGAATTTAACGATAGTAATTATGTTGCATGTGTCTCAATCTACCATATCGTATATTCGCTCAAAGGAAGCCTACGACAATTATTTAGAATACGTATCATATTTAAATTATGTATTGCCTGCTATAGCTTTTCTCGCAGGCTAATATTGTATCCCACCGTTTGCGATCGGCCATTAAATACAGATAGGAAAATATAAATACGCTGGGCTAAATTAAGTATCGTTTTGCGTAGTATATGATACGTCATGGATCGCGTTACTAACCTGGATGATTTAAAACTAAATAATTATATTGAACAAGTTATTCGGTAACACAGTTTGATGAACAACAGTAGCTTATTTAAGTAATAGTAAATACCCATATTCGCCAATATTTAATAAAATATTAAAAATGAATTCTATTAATACTTTATTGAAAACGACATAACATTGTTTTATCTATTTAAAATTACCACTCACTAAAGGCTCACAACGTGCAATGTCCCCACCGAATGCAAATTCGCAGGAACAGTCACAAAACGAGCAACCCTTAATGATTCCTGTAACATAGTCAGTGCTCCCCCCCCCCACACACACACCCTATATCACTGACAGTGTCACGTTCATTTCCCACCGCACACGCGAAACCAACCACGTTCCATCTCCAACTCCACCATGAGAAGAGCACACAGCCATTCGCTTCATCGGACGCGAGTGGCTGTGACTCATCGACCACTCTCTCCCTGCGTTGCCCTCATTTTTTTGAATTGAATTGAATTTGCCTTATTTTACGTGGCGAGACTCGGGCCATCAGGCCCGCTCTTCCGTCTGCCACGCAAATTTCGCTACGCTCCTTTCATCAACTAGCAGAGAAAGGAGGTATTTCTTGGGCGAGAAACAGGCGATTTGAATTTAGCTCAGAGGCGTCATTTAGGCTTGAGGATCTTTAACATGCAAGTAAATCTACGAACATGGGACAGCCGGCTTTACTTCCCCTCCGAAGGAAGGCGTACGAAGGATTTTGTCGCCCTAAAAACGGCTTCGATCGGGTTTGAACTCGCGAGCTTGGGTATAACAGACCGGTACGCTAACCGTCACACCATCGCCGCCGCATCTTCCTCCTTTTATTTCCGCGCGAGGATTCTCTAGAATTAGCGGCCACTCTTCCCCTCCATTCGCGGGCGCCGCGAGCCTTCCGACCGACGTGGGGGGGGGGAGAGCGTGTCTTTCAGACGCCACGCTGTCACGTCCGCCTCCCGCAACGCGCCGCCCCCGCGCAAGCCCTGTGCTCGCCGGGCGCCCCGTCGCCGCCGCCATCTCATGAACGGAGACCGGAAAGGAAATGATTCAAAAGGAAGAAGTTGCTTTCGTGAAAACTAAACAGGGCGTCGGAATGATTACATGAGTAAATGAAGTATTGAGTTCGAAGAAAAGTTCGAGCGCCTGAGAATTTGTTCATATGTGTATAAGACGTGGTGGGCTATGATTGAGAATATGTTCATCTGTGTATAACGTATAAGTTACGATAACACTACAATCCTTTACATATCCTATAACTGCTATAAGATGTTACACGTTTGCCATAGCCTAACCACCCCTAGGCAGCATACTGAACGAATATGCATTCCAACGCATTATAGGGTGTTAAGGAACACATGGGATTGAAACCTAATAAACAAACGAGTATTCTTGAATATTCTGAGAGTTCTTAAGACTCTACTTCTATTAGTACTTCATATTTTTTTTAAAATCATAGCTCTTTAGGTGACACAGAAATTTTGCACTATATCATGGAAGCAATTCGGACTCTTGAATACGTCGAGGTGAACGAGAATAACAAGATGTTCAATGCTGAACATGAAGATGATGTTGTGAAATGATGTTGTAAAAACATGTCTGATATAAAAAATAAACTTACCACCTTGTAGATTCGAAAAATGAAGGATGGCAAAAAACTCACCTGCAAAGAAAACAAATTTGTAAATTATTGTTCTGCAAACATGAGGAATACATACTAAACAACAAAAAGAGAAAAACATGAAGCAACGTGTAACATTTTTCCTTTGATTATTTTTTGGAAATTTCACAAGTAAAAGATATTTGTAATAATTTCAGTTAATTATTACAGAAACTGATTACAGTTTTAATCTCACAATTCATGTTATAATTCTTCTGAAATATATTGAAAAGTCATCGGTAATAATGCTACATGACACAAAAAATGCTACATGAGAATGTGTTATCCATTTTGCTCAAATACACGCAGGTAAGCATTAATTTGTTTTGTTCACCTAGAAATGTGGAAAAAATACCCTACAAAATTGTTTACGATGAACCGTAGTTGCATGGTTCAAACATTTTTAAAATGATTTTACGAAGCATAATAGTGTTTGATGTTGATAAAGAAATGTTTGCTAAAAAATTAAAAATAATATTAATACTAATTATAACAAGAACAATAATAAATACTAATTCAGAAAATATGAAAAATATTAACTATTATACTAATTTATTATATAAATATTAACTATTGTATTATTATTAATATTAACGCAAATTATTACATACAGCAACAAAAATACAAGAACGCGCAGACAAAATAGTACATTATTTTGCAAATTTTTAAGCAACTTCCTAAAAGTGAATACATTCATTATAAACAAAAATAATTAATACCGGACAACACCTTTTATTTATTTTATTTATTTAAACAAAAATAAAATCAACTTAGTATTTCTTGTGAGAATGTTACTATTTTACGTTAGCATCAACTCCCGTTTTTCAACATGACACAATACACGTCATCCATTCATTCACATTTCTTTCTGTCCTCCACTCGTCCTAGCCATCGATCCGAGGCATCGATCTCTCCTTTGCACTTTCTCTTCCCCCGGCGAACGATTATTCCGCAGCCCCTTGCCGTTGGACGTGGGCGCGAGGGCGCGAGGGCGGGCGCAAGGAGCTTTGCGTCGCAGGGCGGCGCCGGGCACAACGCGGCGGGAGTTAGCGCAAATGGACGCAGCCAACGCCAAACGGCAATTCGGTGCGCGCTGCTGAGAGGAAAGTTGCCTTCCCGACGCACGGAGCTCGCGAGCAGCCGCCGCCGTGTTGTTTGACTGGGCGCTTTTCGCTCTCGCCGGTGCCCGGCTGGTCGCGCGGTGGTCGAGAACGAACATTCCAGCGATGCAAACTCTAATGTTAACTCAAGTTCCATGAGTCGTCAGATTAACAGGTAATCAGATTTAAGGTATGCTATTAGATGTAAACGATGAACTATGGTGTAAAAAATTGACTGTGACGTATAAAATTATAATACGATACACAAAATCTGCATTTTTTTTGTATTGTACACTAATGTTAACATTTTGTTGTAAGATGATTTGTTCGTCTTTCAACCACGTGATCTGAGAACTGCACAAAGAAGCAAGCAAATTCATTAGCTTTTGTACGTCGTTTATTTTCAAAAACCGCCTGGACATCATGGTATGATCATTATGTTTTATCGTGTTACTTTATTTACGAAGTTTTCAATGATTTCATCAGCTAGCATCTTGAGAAATAAAGGCAGTTTTTATCGGAAAATGACTCAAATTTCATGACATTTCAAAATTATTTTCAAACTTTGAAACAAATCCCAGGCCATTCAATTCACCAAACTAGTAAAGAGTTTAAATTATTATTAGAATTTTATTCATTTTTTAATCGATTTCGTACACATCAGTTAGTCCTACGAATTTTACCACCTCTTAGTCAAGCGCTCACTACACTGTGCGTCGTTTTATTCCAGGGCGCGGCAACTAACGCCAAGCATTTGCGCGCTGCCGTGCGTTCTCCCAGCCGTGTTTTTGAAACTGCTGTTTCTGGCTGACGAGGCGGAGGGCGACCCAGCCGCAGTGGAAAGCCACTTCGGAGAGCGTGTTGCAGTTAACGCTACTAAAGTTTCGCCGTCTGAAAGGAAAATATGGAACAATACTAATTGTCACCTGCATTGAACCTCACAAGCTTTGATCGCGCAATGGAGAGTTATATCTCGCAAACACACTTGAATGCAAATTGTGAATACCGGAAGAATGTGTAATCCGGGATTCAGGCGTACAAATTTAAAGAAAGACTCAATAAATGGGCTTAATTTAACTCAACTATGTGAAATTATTTTCCCCTTCGCATTAAATCGATCGATTTTATGAAAATTAAAATTTCAAGAGTAAATATTTTATTACAATACTATTTAAAAATTAAAAAAAGATAATCTAGAGAAGAAATCGAATTTATAAGAATTCACTGTTCTCAAATAATAAAGAATACGAAACTAAATAATACACTTTACTATTATAAAAGCAGATATCCCAAATAACGTGAGAAAAAGAAAAGGTATCGGTTACCCTGTAAGATACCATGGAACGACGGACACAACTAAAAATGCATCGCAGTACTGAGGCGAAAACCTAAAGAAAATTTGAGATATTAAGGAATTAAATTTATCAATGTTCGAGAATACGATGTTTCATTTGTCTAGAAGTCTACGGATATTTCTTTAACCCTCGAAAATTCTCCAATCTTGAAGATAAAACACACATTATATTTGATTTACAAATGCATTGCGAAGTGAAACGAGTATAATTCGAGATATCAGGAAATTATTCTCGGGGTTTCACCGCATTGATTTCTCGAAATGTCAGTCGAATTCTTTGAACAGACAGAAACGGGAAATTCTAAGAGATGAAACAGAAATTGAAATTAGATCCGTTGGTCAGAGTCCGAAAAGTCTGTAGTCGGCGTCCTTCCTACAAATTCCGACCGCGACGGCGACAACGTGGATCGACAGGCAGGGCGCCGTGCCGTCGCTATCAGAGAAAGTTTCGTCAGAGCTCGATTCCTCTTTCACGGAACATCCTGGGGGACGTAGTCGAACGCGCGGCCGAGAAGCGACATGGCGCCGTGTCTTATTCATGGGCTATTGACCGCGCCGATCGAGTCTGCTCGTCTCCAGCCGTCGCCCGCCGCTAGGATGCGCTGACATTTGCGAGGGTCGACCGGACGCTGACGACCCCTCCAACGAGAACCCGCTCTTGTGAGAGGGCTTCCGTTCACCATTACCCGTGATACAACGCTGATGATGTTGGATACCCTGTTTCCGAGCTTACGCGATGGAGAATACTTCCGCTTTAATGGCCTATCGTTTCCTGGGCCGGTGATCACAGGGATGGGGTGCCATTTCCTTCAATTGGACGAATGATGGTAGAGGTGATCATCGACGATGAGAAATGATTGTTAAAGCAACGATGGTTCAGTGAATTAGAAACCAACCACGTCACTGCATAAAGAACACACCCATACCTCACGGGGGACTCGAACCCGATGCCTTCACCTCCGAGATCTTGAAACCCTTGCACCTCCAAGGAAAAAAAAACAAATGTGCCACGGAGATTTCTAATATAAATTATCGCTTGCCGGGCATCGCACGGCCAAATACGTCGTTAGTAATATGACTAAATTGTGTATTTGTTACGAATGTAAAGTTCGTGTCCACATTGCTCGACCGTATAAACAATTCGTCGAGTTGAGGTATGATGAAATACCATGATCTATACAAGACATATCGATGTTCTAAGAGCTTCGTTTAAAATATTTTCTAAAAAAGTGTTCTTGATTATTGAATTACCACGTATAAAATTTACTGTTTCACATGTCTCAATAATTACTCTATTACATTGCATTCGTCGTTACACATTTTTACAGTTATTACAACTTAGTAGGTTATACTTTCTTCATGACTTGGAATCACTTAATAGAATTATGTAGTCAGTCTTGAATGTTACCTCATATGATACTACGACCTGAAGTCAATATAATATGGCGGGGTAAGTTCACAATTTTTATATTTAGAAATAATATTGCCAAGAAAATATCTCCTAGCTATTTTCTGCACATTTGCAGCGGTTGCAAATAATTTGCATGATAACGGAAAATAAATGACTGAAAATTCAATAAATTTGAAAATTTAGAGGTCTTGACATACTAGTACTTGATCAACATTTTTCAATGATTCTAAGTGAAAATGAACAAATGGATTTGAAATCGGACGTCCGACAAAAATATGTAAAAGCATTTCCGAAGAAAGATTTAACTCAATATTTTGTAGATAGAAATAAAAAATACCTTTGAAAGCATAACTTTATAATACGAAAGAGCATAGCTAACATTCAATAAAGCAGCATTTCCAAATTCAGAACATATAATTATTACCCTAACAGATACCCTAAACAATATCTATTAAACAGATTTGAAAGATAATTTTCAAAGGCTCGGTTTCAAACTTCTTTCGCTATATTTAATGCAATGTATGATTTTAGTTCGTAAAGGGCCCAACTGAAAAAGAATCTCTTGTAATTTACAATTCTCCAGAAATAAAACACAACAAAATTCAAACATTTTAAAACTCAATTTCATTGTTTTCAGAAAACAGCTCTTTCGCTTCCCAACAGAGTTACTTCATATTCCCCATATTGTCTCCTCTCTTTAAAACCACTAACCGCATCGCAGAAGCAACTCGACGGCCGCTGTTGGGGCCACAAACCAATTACCGACTTGCGCTCAAATTTCGCAACATGAGAGCGCCTGCGCCCACGGCTGGCAGAGGCCTGCGGGCATAAAGAGAGCGCCCAAAGAGAGCGCTGGCGGGAGTGGAATAGAGAGCGAGCGAGTGAGTTTCCGGACGAGATCGCCGAAGAAAGGCGAGAAGAGAGCATGAGAGAAAGATTCGAAGAGTGAAATAGAGCGGAAAATAGAGAGCGGAAGAAAGCGGAGAAGGGGGTGAGTAGAACAGAAAGGCAGTGTGAAAATGAGAGGCTGGAAACAGCACAAACCAGCATTAAAAAAATTGAAGGGATTGTAAGAGATCAGATTATAATTTAAAAAAGATGGAGAGAGAGAGAGGGGGGGAGAGAGGGAGCGAGAGAAGGAGAGAGATGGAGAGAGGGAGAGAGATGGAGAGAGAGGGAGAGAGATGGAGAGAGAGGGAGAGAGATGGAGAGAGGGAGAGAGATGGAAAGAGGGAGAGAGATGGAGAGAGGGAGAGAGATGGTGAGAGGGAGAGAGATGGTGAGAGGGAGAGAGATGGAGAGAAGGAGAGAGATGGAGAGAGGGAGAGATGGGGAGAGGGAGAGAGAGGGGGAGAGGGAGTGGGAGGGAGAGACAGGGAGAGAAAGAGGAAGAGAGGGGAGAGAGAGAGAGAGGGATAAAGAGGAAAAGAGACCAGAAGAGTCCCAGGAAAACGGGAATAAAATGCTAGAGAGATGTGAAGAGAGCAAGAGGGGGCAGGAAGAGCGTGCAGAGAGCGCGGAGAGCGCCTGGAGTGCTCCCAAACGCGCAAAGAGAGCGACGGCAGAGAGCGCCCGCGGCGGGCCTCCACCGCTAAAAGCCAACCTCTGTCCGTCTGTTTACCCTCCAATCCAGAAAAACATCGCGAATTTTTCTTTGCGGAGGCTCCCCTCACATTCTATGCGGCCGCTACCTGTTGCAAAATGCATCAAGTGGCCCCTGGCACGGAGACAAACGGCCAAAGAGTCCGTCATTGGACAAATATAGAAAAGGTTCGACGGGGAATGATTCTGACAGAAGTGGGCAGCGGAAGTGAATAGCACGACGGCAAAGCAAACCAAAGCGATTCCGTGGGGAGCAGAAAGTGCTCACAAGAACACTAGAAGAATAAAAAGAAATACACGATTTGTTTAGGATCATTATACCAATGTATGTAGTGATTTTATAACAAAAAATGACCTCCTTGAATTTATATTGGAGGCCCACAACGTAACCTCAGAAAAATTACAGTGTCATCGGTCTGGTTTCATATAAAATATAGTGTTATCTTAATTGTTCGTGTCCAATGAAATAAAGACGCCGTAATGGCATTGAATAAAACGGTATTCAGGATTTTCAGATTTCAAAGAAATCGGAAAATTAAAGATTGCTCGTACAATTAGTACCCATCAAAGAAATAAAGAAAGGACAACATTGCAACTCCTGCCTTCCCTTCCCGCTACTGATCAGTTCTACACTCTCGTTCTCTCTATCCCTCCACCTCTCATTCTCTCGTGTTTTCATCGCAACTCTCTCGTATGCTCTCTTCCACTCTTTTACTCTGTAATATATCTCGCTCTCTACCACGCTCTTTCCGCGTTCCGTCTGCCGCACGCTATTGCTCTGCCTCTGCACTTTAACATCTTCTCTCTCCCCTTTTCCCTTTCTCTTTCTCTCTCTTTCTATCTCTTTCTCTCTCTTTCTCTCTCTTTCTCTTTTTCTCTCTCTCTCTCTTTCTCTCTCTCCGGAGTATTCTTCCCAAAGTCGCCACAAAAACCTCAGCTGGAGCGGTCTTGGAGCGTTCGTGGCCACTAACGTTAACATCGGGGCCGGCAGAACGCTTATGTTGAATATGATTGACGATTTCATAATTGACATTATATTAAGTATGGAGGGCCAAACCTGACAATTTCGAGTATTACATTTAAAATATATGTATATATGTTATTTTCTATTTGAAGATATTTGTCAATTTCTTATGAATAGTTTCCAATAAGGAAATTCATTAATTAAAAACTCTCAATTGCATTCTCATCTTCCGGCTTTCCCACCTTTTCTAATCAGATGTGTTACGTCTCACTCTTAATATGTCTACGCGACTCAATCACTATTAGACGGATATTACGTAGAGTTACGGTATTATATGGTATATGTGAAGCGCTAATTGCTTGAGATAAGTATTTCGTTGATATATGGCATTATATGTAAATTCAGTGAAACAAATGTACCCAAGCGTGTGTATATATATGTGTGTGTGTGTGTGTGTGTGTGTGTGTGTGTGTGTGTATGTATGTATATCAGCATACATTTAGTTAACGTTGTTCCTACTACACATTCGCAACTTTTTCTTTACTCTATCCATCTCAGACAACCATGTGCCGCCGGCCCTGATTATCTGTAGGTGGCGCTAACGTTATCCGCTAATTCGAAGCCGACTTCCGGTAATTACCTCTCCTGGAGCTCCGGAGGAAGTGGGCGCCTGCTTCCGGCGGACCGCCGCCTCCGCCGCCGACGTTGCTTCCGTTCGAGATCCGTTCGACGTTGCTCCCGTGGAGACGCTCGTCCACCGCCGCCCCGCATCGCCCACGCCCACCACCCCCACCGTCGGCAAACGTTTATTTTGTATAATTGAATATAAAAAAATGCTGGTCTACAATCTGTTGTCCTTGAACAACTAATTGGAATGCTTGGCATAATGAAATTTTTACACCTTCATTGGAGCAAAATATTTAAAGAAAAATTTTGCAGTCATTTTTCAGAAAACTTTGAAAATTTCACAGTGGCTTTATAAATTCTGTCGTGTTTACAAGTTTTAAACCCAAAAGCATATAATCTGACTGTCTGTAATTTATGTGAGACTCGTCCATACACAGAGAGTGTGACAACCATATTTTGGGGTATAAAATCGTGTGTATTTATCTCTTCACTACTCTTCGATTTTTCAGAAAATGTTGAACTTTTCGCAGTGGCCTTATAAATCCTGATATGTTTACCAGGTGTAAGCTCAAAAGCTTCGAATCTCACTGGCTGTAACAACCGAGTCAACAACAGATGCAGAGGAAAACATTCTCTTTTATATTCTTCGAAAGATACATAGACGCTCTCATCGACGCAATATTTAATCTGTCGTACAGATAACTTGTGTAAACTTTCATCCAACCTCATATTGATATCACTCGAAATCTTCAAAAGATATATTTCCCCTTTCATATCCTCTATTTTATCACATCTATGTTCCATCCTTTGCACCGTGACATGTCATTCCAGAGGTGTCTTGTTAGGACAATTATATATTATATAAATACATATAAAATATTATAACTGTGAAATAATGAATGTATGAAGTTTTGATTGCTCATGCACGGAATTCATAAAAACATCAAAGTACATCAGTTGGGATAACTTCAAATATACCAAATATGAAAATCATTGGATGGAAGCCACAATACAGATTACATACATGTGCTGAAATTTCAAGGTATGGCCTGAACTTTCCAAAAAATTTTCCATTTAATGTGGACGATAAAATAACAATTAACACAGATTTGGCTAAATCTTACGTATGCTAACATCGATAGAATAATTATAGCTCTCAGGCGGATGAAAAGAATAAGGAAGAGGCAGAGAAAAATAAGGAGAACGAAGATAGAAAAGAAGGAGAAGAAAATAAACATACGAAGAAGAAGAAATCAAGAGATATTCACATTCCGTAAATCTGGCTGTTACTGAGCATTGATTATATGAATAATGAATTCTATTTTTTTGTAATTTGAAGTCCCAGTACACCGCGGCTCTAACTGTTGCTACTAATAATACAACATTAAGAGCATACGACTCATAACAAACTAAAATGTTCTCGCGAGCTTATTTCCCTTGGAAGAGGGCGCTACCGGAAAGGTCTCCTCACTAGAGAAGGAGGAGGAAAAAAGAGACATACGAAGAAGAAGAAGAAGAAGAAGAAGAAGAAGAAGAAGAAGAAGAAGAAGAAATCAAGAGATATTCACATTCCGTAAATCTGGTTGTTACTGGGCATTCATTATATGAATACTGAATTCTAATTTTTTGACCATGAAGTCCCAGTACACCGAGGCTCCGGCTGTTGGTACTAATAATACAACATTAATAACAAACTAAAAAGTTCTCGCGAGCTCATTTCCCTTGGAAGAGGGCGCTACCGGAAAGGCCTCCTCACTAGAGAAGAAGGAGAAAAAAAGAGACATACGAAGAAGAAGAAGAATAAGAAGAAGAAAAGAAGAAGAAGAAGAAGAAGAAGAAGAAGAAGAAGAAGAAGAAGAAATCAAGAGATATTCACATTCCGTAAATCTGGTTGTTACTGGGTATTCATTATATGAATACTGAATTCTAATTTTTTGACCATGAAGTCCCAGTACACCGAGGCTCCGGCTGTTGGTACTAATAATACAACATTAATAACAAACTAAAAAGTTCTCGCGAGCTCATTTCCCTTGGAAGAGGGCGCTACCGGAAAGGCCTCCTCACTAGAGAAGAAGGAGAAAAAAAGAGACATACGAAGAAGAAGAAGAATAAGAAGAAGAAAAGAAGAAGAAGAAGAAGAAGAAGAAGAAGAAGAAATCAAGAGATATTCACATTCCGTAAATCTGGTTGTTACTGGGTATTCATTATATGAATACTGAATTCTAATTTTTTGACCATGAAGTCCCAGTACACCGAGGCTCCGGCTGTTGGTACTAATAATACAACATTAATAACAAACTAAAAAGTTCTCGCGAGCTCATTTCCCTTGGAAGAGGGCGCTACCGGAAAGGCCTCCTCACTAGAGAAGAAGGAGAAAAAAAGAGACATACGAAGAAGAAGAAGAATAAGAAGAAGAAAAGAAGAAGAAGAAGAAGAAGAAGAAGAAGAAGAAGAAGAAGAAGAAGAAGAAATCAAGAGATATTCACATTCCGTAAATCTGGTTGTTACTGGGTATTCATTATATGAATACTGAATTCTAATTTTTTGACCATGAAGTCCCAGTACACCGAGGCTCCGGCTGTTGGTACTAATAATACAACATTAATAACAAACTAAAAAGTTCTCGCGAGCTCATTTCCCTTGGAAGAGGGCGCTACCGGAAAGGCCTCCTCACTAGAGAAGAAGGAGAAAAAAGAGACATACGAAGAAGAAAAGAAGAAGAAGAAGAAATCAAGAGATATTCACATTCCGTAAATCTGGTTGTTACTGGGCATTCATTATATGAATACTGAATTCTAATTTTTTGACCATGAAGTCCCAGTACACCGAGGCTCCGGCTGTTGGTACTAATAATACAACATTAATAACAAACTAAAATATTCTCGCGAGCTCATTTCCCTTGGAAGAGGGCGCTACCGGAAAGACCTCCTCTTCGAGCTACTCCCCGGCCACGCGGCGCAGCTCATCGGTCACTGCCGCGCTGGAGGCGGCGCCGGGGGCGCCCTCGGGGGCGGCGGCGGCCGCCGGGGCAATTACGGCGGCGGGCCAACAAGGCCGGGCAGGCCCCGGCAGAGCAGAGGCCGGAGCAGAGGGCGGGCCCGGCGGCGCCTCGGTCGACCGCCGCGCCACCTGAAGCGCCCGCCGGCGCAGCGCTGCCGTCGCCAATCAGCCGCCCGCGTTCGCGCCTGGGCTGCCTCCGCGCTGCCTACGTCAGAGCCCATGTACCTATACATCGGACTTCGCCTTCACCGCCCCTGCTCGTCCCCCAACGACTGCCTTTGCTTCGACCTTCTCCGCCTACGTGGCCGAATTCGCTTCAATCTGCGAATCTTTTTTCTGCCATCGTCTTCTTTGTTTCCTTTCCTCATCTTCTTCAGCATTTTCCACTATCACTTTCGCCTCCATCTTTCTTATCCTCCTTTTTTCGTCTCTTCATAATAATCTTCTTCCACTTCTGGACCTCTCCCTCCACTTCTTTTTCCTCTTCCTCCACTTCCCCTTTCTCCGTTTCCTCCTCCTCTTCTTCTACTTCCTATTCGTCCAACTCCTCATCCTGTTCTCATTCGTTATTTGCCTCCTCACTTTCACCAGCTACTTCTGCACCATCACTGCCTCATCCTGATCCATTTACTTCTTTTTTCGCATTCTACGTCTCTACTCTTCCCCCACAATTTGCTCCAATTTCCCACTTACTATTTCCGCCTTTTCCTCTTCCTTATCCTCTCACCAACCCTCATTTATTTCTCTTATTTTACCACCTTCCCTCTTTCCTCATTTCCTCCTTCTCTTACTTTCCCTTTATTTCCGTCCTCATCTTCACTTCCTCCTCTTTCTATCTGTCCTACACTAATCACATCTATTTATTCTCCACCCCTCCCTGCGGAATGAACCTCGCGTCCTCCCTCACACACGCACGCCCGCCGCGCCGCCCGCCGCGCCCAATCCGCTGAGCGACACCTTAGCGAGGGTGGCTGTCGCAGAGCTGCCGCGTCTTGGTGCTAGGCGGAATCCTTCGGGACCAGCGCGTTGCATTAAGGGCTAAGCTGTCGCAGCGGAGTTTGCGCTACGAGTTTGCCGCAGTCACCGGGCGACTGAAGGCATTACACGATGTACTCACTTGCTCCCCATCAGGCCCTGCCACACTAATCGCTCAATTGCTACCAACCGAACAACGAAGCAGTCGATAATAAGAAAAAAACTTTCTACCTAAGATTATTGTCTTAAGTTTAAAATTGGTATAACAATTCACTTACCATATAAAAGGGATGACTGAAAAATTAAAGTATTTATCGCGGAAGTTTCTCAGTAATATTCTGTACTTTTTTTATGCCACGTAACATTTGAGTTCGCGTAGAAAAATTAACAAAAAGTAAAATGAAATTTATACACTTCCAATAATTCAGAGCCAAATAACTAAAATATGGTAGCGTGAACAGCAAAAATCCTGCTCAACAAATCTCCATAAAATGATTTTACAAAAAGTATCTCGCACACTCCTTAAGAATAGCAAATAAAGCGCTCCCGTACAACACTGCAACAACTTAAATATTTTAACAGAATTAATCTTCATCAATATTGCAGTAACATAGTTCGGTTTATACGGATAACCAGTACAGCAGTTCTTCATATACCATAAAATCAAACAAATTGCTATTCATAACGCAACATGTGAATATATATATATATATATATATATATATATATATATATATATATATATATATATATATATATATATATATATATTCGAGACACCGAGACACGCGGCCTCTTCCTTGAAGCCTTGCTGACACGTGACGTCAGTTGTGTCGTACGCAGTGACGCACTGAAAATGATAATTCAGTAGGTACGCTCAGTAGAAGAACAAGCGAAATAACACAATAAAATATTCGCATTTTCAGGGCAAATCTAAATTGTGTCATTAATTTTGGATTTTTCCCAAACTTCTGGGTATTTGAAAACCATGGACATCTCTTATCAAATCCGGAAACTTCTTATTTTGCTGTTAATTTACGTCTGTATTCCACATTATTAATATAAATAAGCTATTAACAATGTATTAAATGTATTAAAGCAGCGTTACCTAACATGCGTATCTGCGTTACCCAACATGCGCAATGCATAAAAACGCAAAAAAAGAAACATCACCAAGAGTTGCCTTTGAAAGCAGATGATGATCATTGTTACAATATACCCTTGACATCACTCAACGTTGTTGGTGCATTTGTCAACAAAAACTACTATTCTGGTAGCCTATTGAAAAATGTAGAGTTCGATCACAAAAGCCGCATCATGATCAAACGGCTTTGATGCCAAAAATGCGAGCGCTTTCGTCCTCAAAGTCATGCCATAGGGCGCTCGTGGACTCACTTGTGTAGGCGTAATACCTTTGGCATTTCAACTCACTGGTTCTGCCTTCTGCTCATCGCCATCGTATTACCCGTCACGTTCCCCCCCCCCCATCCACCCGCCTCATTTCCTTCCACTGACCCACCATTTCAATGGCAGGCCCTTCTCATTGGCCCACCTTTACCACTAGACCACCCTTCCCAAAGGCCTGCCCTTCCCCCCACCATCCTCTCCTACCTTCCCCACTTTCCTACCTCCCCACTTTCCTTCCTCCCCACTTCCCTACCTCCCCACTTCCTTACCTTTCCACCTTACTATCGCTAGTCGCCCCCCAACCTCACCGTGTACCTGCCGCACGTTTCCATTTGCGCCGTCCCTCGCCCCCTTCCTCACTGCCAGTAGTCTTTCGAAAGTCTCCCCACCAACCTTCTTCGCCCTCCGCCTGCCATCGCCCTTCCCGTCGCCGGTTGGCGCTAAGCGCCCGAAAGGTCGACCCTGCGGCACCCCTCTCGAAGCCCCACCGCAGCGGCTTCTTGCTGCTGATTCAGCCACTGCGCATTTCACTCGTTAAGGACTTCATCTACCCGTTGTTTTTTTTTCTTTCTTTTTTTTTCATGAAAAATGATACATTAACTGACACAAAATTCACAAATTTCTTACGTTTCTAAAAGACACTTGAATCAGTCGACTATCGTTTTCTACATAGATAAGCATAAAGTAATTGAAATTATATGTCGTAGCTCCGATGAAGATTAAAATGAAAACTCACATCGGAAAATAAAAAAGGTGCCGATTCAGTGTTAATTAAAAAGCAACGAAATACTATAACGGTACATACCCGACTACAACTAAGAGAACAATATATTTACGCGTAGTATACAATTTTCGAAGTTTTTAATCTATTTATATTATATTTTATACTACGAATTTTAGTCCATAATACAGTTTATCTTAAGGACGTGTTTTAATATATTGCAGACTTTATATTTCAACAACTACTCATTGAATATATATTATTTGCATTCCGGAATTGTTAGTTTAATATCAGCCAGTTTGTTTTTCATTCCTCTTGAATGCCTTTCTTATAACTGCCTCAGGCCCTCTAAAATGGAATAGGACTGAAATTGTGTATTGAAAATAAATGTAATTTTCTCCCGCGTTCAAAAGTCTCTGAAAGCTATTATAACGTATTGTCTGGTGAATTAAAATAGCATACTTCAATTTTTTAACTTGTTCTTGTCTGACGGCCGATTATTTCCTAAATTCATATGCAGTCACTTTACACATATTTTCATTGCACTCTCTTCACTCCCACACTTTCACTTTTGTTCACTGTGCTTACATTATACAGTTTCTACATGAACTGCCTGCGAGAACGGCAATCCACGTACACCGCATTTTATGAACTTCCAAAATATTCGGAACTTTCTTGTATGTACAAGTATTCTAGAAACTTGCAATGCTTAAGTTCCTTGGTACAGATCTTCCGAGAATCTTCATGCACGATGTAGCATTCCGAAAGAAACACATTTCGACAGATGGGTATAAAATACGAACCACTCACATATTTCGCAGTGCCCTCGGCCACTCGCCCCCCCCCCCACACACCGTCTGCCTTTGACGTTCACCGGCGCAATTCGCAAACAAGAAATATCGGACACGGGGCGGCGTTCGTTAAGACGGCGGCGGCGGCGGCGGCGGCGGCGGCGGCGCGCGTCAAAGGGCGAAGTGGCCCTCGCAGAATTCATCAAGCTCCAATTCCGAGGCGCAGGGCGGCTGCAGGAGGGCGGGCCTTGCCGGGCGACGGAGGGGGCGGAGGCTAGGGCGGGGGCGGGGACAGACGCGCGTCCGAGCGCGCCGAGAGAGGGCGAGCGCCCTCCATCAAAGCCTCGTTACGCCCCCCGTCGTCCTCGCCGCCCCCGCCCTCACCCCTGCCGACCGCGCCCTCTGCCGCCGCGCCGCCGTCGTCGTGGCAAAAAACGACGGACGAGCAGCGGCCGCTTCGGCGCGCGGTGAATCGATGACCAGCCGCTCTCTTCTCCTCCCCGCCCCCGCCCCGTCCCCGCCACCGTCTTTCCACAGGCCGCCCCGGCCCAGAGGCCGCTGCTATTAGACGCACCCGCTCGCGAGCACACGGCCCGCGGCGGGGTGGGGAAGGAGCGAGGTTGGCAGGGGTCGAGGAAGGTGGGAAGCGAAGAGGCAGGAACTGGGTTGGTTGGGGAACGGAACTAGGGGGAACAGCTGCGGAAACTGAGGAATGGGGACTGGGATATTAAGTTGACATCTGGAGGGCTACAGCAGGTAAAACGGCTACAGAGAGGGCGGCGGAATGGAAGACGGCAGCAGGGAAGTCCGCTTGACGGAGGTTGTAGACCGGAAGGTGAGGGAGAGACGGTGGCGGGGAGGGAGGGTGGCGGAAGGAAGGGTGGCTAAAATACGGGTGGCGGAAAGGTGGGTGGTGGGAGGGTGGGTAGCAAAAGGGAGGGCGGTGGAAGGGAGGGAGGAGGAAAGGTGGATGGTGGAAAGGATGGCGGCGGAAGGGAAGTGGTGGAATGGAGTATGACGGAAGGGATGGTGGCGGAAAGGGAGAGCAGAGGAAGGGTGGGCGGCAGAATGGAGGCCGACTGAATGGAGGGTGGCGCAAGGGAGGGCGGATTGGCGGTAGGGAGGGTGGCGGAAAGGTGGCAAAAGGGAGTACGGAGGAAGGGATGGAGGCGGAAGCGAGAGCGGTGGTGGAATGGGTAAGGGGAAAGGCTCGAAGTGTGAACACGAAGTGTGGCGTCCAATAGAATGGGGCCTTGGAGGGCGGTAGCGGGCATGCAGGCGTGGACAGGTGGCGGCCAAAGGAGCGGTTTCTAAGAAGGGGTTTTCTAACAGGGGCGATTGGAAGATTGGCGGCGGGGAGTTTGAGAAAAGTCGGCTTGCGAAGATGGGTGGTGGGAAAAGCGCAAAATGGGAGGGAGAGGAGAGGAGAGAGGGCATTAATCAGTGTCAGCAGGACAGCTCTGAGAAACGCTTAAGAAGCTGACAAGAAGCAGGTGTACAGGAAACTCACAGAGTATATGTGAAAGTGAGAAAATGGAAATATATCTGTTCGACAGATTTTATTCTTTTCAGTAATAAAGCAGATAAATAAAATATTTTAGTATTATATTGGTTATCTTCTAAATTCCATAAATAACTAGGCAAGTAGAAAATACTCTCACATATACACACCTTTTACCTGTAATGACTTTTACTGAGGAGTGTATTCGATGATATCAGTATATCGTATTGATTTTAGAAAGTTTTATATGCTCCAGCTACAAAAAGTTGTTTTGTTCAGGCATTTGAGATAACATGAACCAAAACAAAATTGAAGGAAGACACTGAGAATCTAATTAGTGCCACATTTAAGTAAACACACTACGTCTAGAGATGTATAGTGAACACTGAGGTGTACATATACTTCATTTCATTTTCTTTGAATGCCGAATAATATACGACTAATGTATATGAACTTACAACGAAATCTAACGTTCACTCCGATAATCAGTCAGCAAGACCTTCAATGAAATTATAGTTAGAAGATAAAATCCAATAGCAATTTTTTGTTGTACAGAACATTATGATTGCAACAATGTCAATTAATTTAAAAAAAATATTAATGAAGAGAGAAGTCAAGTAAGAAGTGTTTGGAGTAACAATCATCTTCGAGATAAAAGTCACACATGCCAATCGTGATTTGAACTCCAGAATTTGCAATCCAGAACTGGATTGCTCTTATCACTGGAACTCTTTTTTTGTCCTTACGACACGGAACTGGTAGGAGTTAATGTTTCTTATGAACGAACAGGTTTTCTAATGACTACGATGAATTAGAAATTCCAGGAATAAAAGGCACGGGAAAAGGTGGAAGTGATAAAAAAGTATACCCGATTTGTGCGGAGAAAATTACACTCAAATCGGCCGAATCTTCTGACCCATCTACACGAAAAGGCGATGATGTATTAGCGTCATTTGTGAATCGGTCGAGTGGGAGTTGGGAGCAGCTCCGGAGGGGGTATTGAGAGGGTTTTGGGTGCGGATTGGGAGGGGCTGTCAGTAAAAAAACCGGAGGATATTACAGTCGAGAGCGAGTCGGAAGTGAGGAGATATACAGGCGAAAACAATTATAAAATATCACGAGAAGACAGATTTCGAGCGAGTGCTCAACACGAGGTAGGAGTCAAACCATGAGAGAAACCACCCGGAGAAACCACGGGAAACTACCGATCAGAGCATCCAGCCAATCTGACAAGCTAGTGTCAAAAATCCTGCCATCGTGGGGACTCGACCCCCAGAACCTCCCGGTCAGTGGCACTGCAGTGACATCAGTTGGCGCGCTGAGCCACCCCAGCCAGTGAGGGGGCCGGGGACGTGGATGGGGGGGGGGGCAGGGAAGACGCGGGGATAAGCCGCAACGGCAGTGCGGGCGGAGAAGGCCCACCCTCGGCGGTGGATATTAATTAGCACGGCGGCGCCCCGGCGCTTCTTCGATCCCATTACCTAGTCGCCGGCCTGTAATTGAGCTGGCGGTAATGGTGTTTCAAAGCTGGTGGGGCCTTTGAAGGCCGCATGCCAAATCTCCTGGACCCCCCACCCCCCACCCGCGCGCGCTCGCCCTCCGAGGCGCAAAATCCACGCCTCATGCCCCGACGAGGAGCGGAACGCAGTGAGAAGGAGCGCGACAGAGCAGGTTGGGGAAGGAAGGAGAGGTGTGGAGAGGGATGGTGAAGGGCGGGGTGGATGGTGGAAAGGGACGGAGGCGCCGCGGCGTGCAGAAGGGCTAAAGTGGAACGGGACGGGCTGGAGGGGAGAGAGGATGGCTCGAGCGGAGAGGGACAGGCTAGACGGAGACGGGCTGAGGCAAAGAGAAGCTGGCTGGTGACAGAACGGGCAAGACTGGAGCAAAGCGGGGCAGGATGGAGAAGAATGAGACGGCGTGAAGCAGGGCAGAGCAGAGAAAGCTGAAGCAGAGGGGGCAGGCTGGCGAAGAGCACGCCAGGTTGAAACAGAGTATGGCGGGATGGAGCAGAGCGGGGCGGGCTGAAGCAGAGTGGGTGGGATGAAGCGGGACGGGATGGAGCAGAGTGGGACAGCCATGAGCAGAGCGGGGCAGCCAGGAGGATAGCGGGGAAGGCTGGGGAAGAGCGGGGCAGGCTACAGAAGAGCGAGGCGGTTTGAAGTAGAATGTGGCAGGCTGGAGCAAGTGAGGCAGGCTGAACAAGAGCGGGGCAGGCTGGACAAGAGCGGGGCTGGCTGGACAAGAATGGGGCTGGCTGGACAAGAATGGGGCTGACTGGAGAAGACCGAGGCAGGCTGGACAAGAGCGAGGCTGGCTGGAAAAGAGCAGGGCGGGTTAGAGGGAGGAATGAAGTGGGGCGGGATGGAGCAGTGGGGCAGGCTGGATAAGAGCGGGCGCAGTGCCCTTCACCAAAGAAGCTTAGCTCCTACAATCGAAATTCACACACAGGCCGCTTCACGTTTAACATATTAGCCTCATAGGCGACATCTACATTCCGTAAAGAATCTGTCTGAGAATTGGCGATGGAAATGAAAACTCACAACCGACTAAAGCAACAAACCGACTAAAGCAACACATGAGCTAGAGGCCTTACCACAAAAATATTTCTCGATTTTCGATGGATTATATTTTTAAAGGATGCGTAAAAATATTCCTTGAGTTTCAGTTAAACTGTTTTTCAAATATATTGTGAACAAAAGATATGAATCTATTTAGTGTTCAGAGTAAAACATGAACAACCTAGTAAAACTCAAATGAATTTTAAAATGCACATGAGAGAATTACTCTTACAAACGTGTGGCTATGCCCACCTAGATATGATGTACCATATTGATTGATAATAGTTTTTTCTGTATGTAAATAAATAAGAACATATAAGATTCCAAGGTCAACAGATAATCACAAAATTACACGAAATTGAATAGCGTGTTCGTACACAAGGTAATTGCAGGATTGCAACACCATGTTCACTTCTCCGTACTTGAATCAACAGCATTGCTATTTCGGAGCTGAACGAGAATGTGGACGGTGAAAACTATCACTGAATTTCAGAGAACAAGTTAATTGCATTATCCGTTGGAAGAATTTCCAGTAGCTCTTAATTGAATTCCTGTGAATTTTTGCCCCGGAATTCCTGTGCATTTTTAACGTAAGATTAGTGTTCCTGCTCCTGAATTTCCTTCCCGAATTGTGTCATTCATAGACTGAACTTGAATACACAGCTAAAACTCCCGTTGTTGAGATAGATCATCCGGAATTTAATGCAAAAATGCATTCCATACACTGTGAACTGAATTGAGAACTTTTTGGTTTTGTACCTAGTTCGCCAAAAATATTTTTTTTTCGTGACGCTTCGCGACGTATGAATAAATCCACAGTCTAAATCCAAAGGGATCCAAACAAAATTTTTCTATAATTTTAGTGGCTCAAATTGGGGTAATCTTTATGAATGTATTTGGCATTTAGGGACAGATTAATCGTACTTTGGCCAGCTAGCGGTATCCCCAGGCCTGGGTACTGTTTTTACCTATTATCCACCTCTAGGGGTAAGGGAGACACGCAGTCAGAATGACGTTTTCCCCAACATCCTCTTTTGACCTGCCTGAGCTTTCTTTCGTCACACAGCTATAGCAATCGAGACGGTTTATATTAGAAAGCTACAACTTCCTTTGTGCCCCGGCCAAGAATCGAACCTAGCACGCTCACCATGAGCCACCTGAGGGGCTAGTTATATCACATTCTTGGCTATCCGTGATGAGCCGCGTCTCGGTCAATTGCGCTGACGTTTCGACCATCTTGCTGTGGCCTTCTTCAGAGCTATTCAGCAGTATAGCTCTGAAGAAGGCCCAGCAAAATGGCCGAAACGTCAGCACGATTGACCGAGACGCGGCTCACCCCGGAGAGCCAAGAATGTATTGACTCCGGCCGCGGAAGCTTTCGAACGGCTAGTTATATTGATAAAAATTTAAATGCTTCAATTCGCCACAATATGTGCACGGAGCTAGCGGATGCCTCGCGTAATGCGTTATATTTGATTAAACAATACCCAAAAGTAGCATCACGCATTGGCGACGTATTTCAGCGTTACACGGCCGAGCTGTTTGGGATAATGATTAGAGTGCCGGTGCAGCGAAAGAGAAAATGGAAGCTAATTCAGGAGCGGCGAAACAAAATAACCAAGCGCTTCCGACCAAGGCTATCAGAACGCGCTAGCATCGCAACTGCTATTTGCCGAGCGAACTAAACATGAATCAGAACCGGGTTAGTTGTGGTGTAAACATAAAATGTTATTGTGGGAACCTGGTGATTATTATTGTCGCGAACATTTTAATAACACTATAAAAATAGGTTGTGGTAAACCAGTGATGTAAATGTGTAACGCTTTGTTAACATCCAGATATTTTGTTGTACACTTAGTAGACATAGCAAGGAGGTGTTGTGCAAAATAATGATGTGCGAATTGTTTAACTGTGAATGCAGAAAACAAAAATTGTTACGCAATTAATAGCACTCGTTTCTTTATCTACCATGTATTGTCTACAATAACAATAGCTCAAATTTATCTGTGATACATGTTCTCTTCCAGTGTTTTCTTGTACCCACCATCGAGAAAATTCGCTCACACTTGGACTATCACAAGAGACAGGATGTTCAACACATCGATGATTTTGTAAAATCATTTTATACGTGCATCGATTTCGCATCACTACTGACAGGCAGTCTCTGACACAGATACTTCACCTCAGACCCCGCTGCCACAGAGTGGAGGACGAAATGTTTGTCACACGAACACCAACCGGACCACGGCTTATCTGACCGGAAATAATAATTGATATTGACTCCAGCCGTGATAGTCTTTCATGCTGTTTAATGATAACGTAGTTCGAAAAATGCTATAAACGAATTTTTGAAACAAATTTCGGAAAATCTGCCCCTTCGGGCAGAGAGCGCACAAAAGGCCTTGGCACGGGTCGTCTCGCCTGTTGGTAAGAGCCCAGTGATGGCACCGCTCGCAGTCCGTGCTTTCTACCGCCTCGATAACCCCGGCCGGGCACCGGAAGTGAGCCGGGGCCTCTCAGTAACGGCGGAATTCCATTTCCTCCTTGTTTGTCGCGGCCCTTCCCCCCCCCCATCCCGCCCTTTATTCCTTTGTTTTCCACAGCGGCTCCATCGATTCTCCCTCGCGAAGGAACCGACGCTCCCCTCCTCCCCCCCATCCCCACCCCACCCACCGCTCTTCCACTCCCGCGAAGAAACTCTTAACACAAATTCCGCTTCACCGCGACACAAACACCGGAGTTTGTCACAAATTCCCGCTGACGACGCAGGGAAAGAAACTTTCCATCTCCCCCCCCCACTCCTTTCCCCTCCACCGCGCCTCTTCACCGCCGCCAAAACTCCCGACTGCCGAAGATCTGACATTTCAACATTCGTAAACTCGACATTACTTTATTATAACGCCGCTCGAGCTTGGTCGCGCAGGTAGACAAGCAGCACTTTCTGGTGTGGCTTTCAGATAAAGAGTGCGCCTTCGGGGCAATCCCCGGAAGCATGCCCCTCCGAACTGTGAGCTGCGAGTCGAAATCGGCTTGTGAAGAGATAATCCGTCTCTAGAAAATTTGGTTAAAAAGCGTATTATACTGAAAACTCGCCCTTTGTTCGTAACTTGCAACGCAGATAAATGTAATTGCCAGAAGTCGACAATGCGACATGACAGTTTCCTATACCATGCTCATGCAATTCATTATAACAAACTAGTTGGAAAACCGTTAAATGCATATCTCTTGAAGGCCAATTTATGAGTTTTAGTGGTTGCTAAAACTGACAATAAAATTCAAAGCAAAAATGAAATAAAATGCATGATAATAGGATTTGATGCTCATTCTCAAAAACGCCATCTTTTCATATGAAATAATAATAATTTCCAAGTGCATGAGGTTTCTTAAAACCCCTCAAAGATTCAAACACGTTCAATATTCGACCAATAAGCATGCAGAAACTGTATTTAGAAAAAAAGAAAATGTATGATGCATGTAATAATAATAATAATAATAATAATAATAATAATAATAATAATAATAATAATAATAATAATAATAATAATAATAATAATGGCTTTATTAATGGCGAGGCTCAGGCCATAGGGCGTGCTCTTCCGCCTAACCACTGAATTTACATACATTTAGAGTAGTAACATTTTAAGAGCAGAGGACAAGCTGTACATTTACGTCTGGGAGAACAAATCTCGGAACCATCCACGCATACGCCTTAAGCGATTGAGTAAACCCAGAAAAACCTCAATCAGGATGGCGGCTTAGGGCCGAACATTAATAGTACTGAGTAAGTTGTACACAGTAGTGAAAAGGAAGTTTCGTGAAAGAGAAAAGAACAGCCGTACAAGGGAAGGGGTCAAAACGTACAAATTATAAAATTTGTGAGGGAGAGGGTAGTATCTAACTAGCAAACTTTCCTATCACAGATTGAAGTGCTCTGCAAATATTTACAACATTATAAGAAAAATCTCTACTTTGCAGAGACAATATAGTTAAACTCCGACCTTCTACACCGGACTGAAGAGTCTTTACGTGAGAGACGCTTGCACCGAGACCGAAACGGGCGAGACGGGAGTCTTTTGTGCTCTCTTCGGAGGCGCCAACAAAGACGCGAGTGTACACTTCATCGCCCGAATGAAGAGGTGAACCGATTGCTGCTGCGTTATTTGGAGAGACTCGATCTCCGCGGCTGCCGCTGTCGGCAGCGAAGAGCGCGGAGATGGGGACGGCGGGCGTCTTAATCTTAAACAAACGTTTGCGCTCTGCCGATTTTGTGGAAACTGCGCGGGAGCCTGCGCCTTCCCTCAGTTCACCGAGAAAGCGCAGCTACAGGGTTCAATGGGGAGCGGTTGCTACGGACCGAAACAAAGGGCGTTGTGCGTCATTTTAGGTGGAAACGTATCACATTATATAAGGAGTCTGGTTTAAAAACGCGACTTTTCCACCTTTGGTGAAAATGAGATATTAGTTTCAATAGCGGTCCGTTGCGTCGTTCTATAAAATGATTTGTAACAAAACCCGTTTTTTGTTGACTCCAGAGGGCTTCATAGTAATGTGTTAATATCAGAACGTGATCTTTCCATAATTTTTATTTCGATGTAAAGTACGATCCTTGTGTCACTATGTTTTGGTGCCGTATTATATCAAAATGAAAATTTATCATTCTATAGAATTTAACTGGCTAGCTTCCATTGATCAAGCTGATACTGAGAATGATGAGTACTGTTAAAGTTGGGGGTTGTTGATCTTCATTTTTGATGGCAAAATGTCACATGACCTAAGGAAATCGAAAAGAAACAATACTCTTGTAAAAATGTTTAATGAACGTTTTCACGGAAAAATACCTTTTAAATAAAAATATTTAAAAAATACTTCAATTAAATTTCAAAATGAGACTTTTCCAAATTTTTAGCACAACTTTCTTGCTAATGACTAGATATTATTAAATTATCTTATAATATTGTTTTTACTTTCACGAGCCAAGAGCATTAATTTTCAACATTTAGCAGCAGAATGTTTTAAACAAAAGATATGACATTTTCTTCTTTTTCTCAAAACAGACTAGAATGGAAAATTCTCATTTTGAAACTAGACCCTTCATAGAGTACCAAAGTATTCTTCGTAGAAAACGTGTTGAGAATGGTGTTTATTTCTAGAGCTGTGCATAACGCTTAGATATATCCAGATTTTCCTGCCAGTATAAAGAAAATTGAAGCAATATTTTCTACGTCGGTATAACCTCACTTCGATACTACAATTTCAATATCGAGCGTGGATATATTTTGTTAGGTGATGTCACTTTTTCGTTCGACATATAAGTTAGGGTGATAAATTGTTTCAACAAATCAATAAACATAATACACACCAAACATTTACGGTACTGGCTTAACCTGCGGTAATATAATATGACCTAGTCGTACTTAACAGTAAAACTAACGTACCTAACAGTAAAAGAGATCTAGAAAACTGTGTCTTACCTACACATTGTGAATAAATGGCGGGGGCTCTGTTGTTCTTTTGTAACAATTCACCGCCGAATCTTATTACTTCATAATTTCCAGACGCTTGTATGTGTGTTGGGCTGAAACGCTAAACGTACTTCTAAGTATCAGAGAAGCAAGAGATAAAAAAGACGAAAAACCCAAATTTATGAATTGATCTAATTATAATGCACATGATGACAGCCTTCTTTCACTGAGATTGTGTATGACTCCGTAACTCGACATAGAGGCGGTGCCCCGCGCAATAACAGAGAGGTACAGGCTGCGGCAAAATTCAGAAATTACTCAAAACGCTCGAATCTGGCATCCATGTCTCAAGCCGAAACAGAACAGTACTTTTTATGGATAATGTTACGAGGCACAAGATGCTGTTGATTTGTTACACCTTCAATTACTCAACTTCAACATCTAATTTATATAATGATAATGTTTAGTGATTCAAATCTTACAAAATAAACTCACAATCCTTTCCTCGTTTCTCCCCACTTTCCTCATTTCATTATTTATTCACAAAAATACTTCAGTCAAGTATATCTCCATACATTTACAAGTTTTCCAAAGATTTTTTGACAAATGAAATAACGCACACGTCCACGGAAGCAACCGGTAATCTATGGAATTGTGTTTTCAAATCCCACGTCAGGGACAATTGTATTCCCCTCCTAGTGTGGTGAACGACACCTGCCACAAAGCCTGTAACCGTTACAAAGTTATAAGTCATTGTTTCATAATTGCTCACTCCCTAATTGTTCTTATATATTTTTCCAATATTCAGAACAAGATATGACACTAGAAGATATTTGTGATGTTAAATTGATATAAATATCAATTTTACAATTAATTATGATTTTATTTTATGAATTGCATTTCAAATTAAACCTTTTACTCCTATTAAATAATGACTATCAAAATCTATGAGCACTAAACGCATTTGCTGTTGGAAATCAATAAGTGCTTAAATCTCTCAAATGACCCGGCTAAGTATGTAAGTAAAAACTACGGTAGGTCTAGTTTCCTGGTCTAAAGAAATATCAATATTCCACTGCTTGACACTCTCTGCAGAACTCTTTTTTGTTCCTTGTTTGCATTACCGTCAACTTCGGAGAGTAAGTTCACATTTTGTTCACCCAAAACTTTAAATTATTGTTTATGTATATTCATTGCACGAAATAAAGGTTGTAAGTTCTCGTCAACTTTTTTCCTGCTTTGAAAAGAAAAGTTTTCAAAGCCTCACAAAATAAGGAAGTCATCGTGGTATTTGCATGAAAGGGAGGTGAAAATATGTTTTCCTTTAAATATACTCTATGTGTATGTATCGATGGCCTGACGCAAATGCAAAAAGAAGAAAAATGTTTGCTCAATAGTCAACATAAATAATACAAATTCGAGAAAAATATGGGAAACAAGTTAAGTTGAAAATAGCACAAATAATGAACTTTAAAAAAAAAATAACTTTCCCACCAGTCTCGTTTCGAGTCATAAATTACAAAGATTTAAATATATATTTTTTAAATCTTACTTATTCAAAAGTAATGAAATCCAAATTTGTCAAAAAAATGAATAGGAAGCAAACCATAGGAAAGAATAAATTCCAATTATTTATTCACTCGGGACATAGATATTTGTGGCACGCAGTTTTGCTAGCATTTGATTTTCTCATTAGGTTCTAAAAATAAATTAATATGACACTTATCGGAATACACTAAATGATCGAAATTCATTTAATAAATAATAACTTTCTAACGTTCTAACTCAATGTTTAGAATGTAAATATTTTAAGCATAAACCTAACAACAAACTTTTTCATTGTCAGCTAGTGTGGAACTATTCAAACAACTTCACGAACAATGTAAATTCTTTTTAATACTTGTGTACTTTCACAGGCAAGGGCAACACTGTTTGTTGCATGTGGTTCGGATTCGTTCGATCGGAAGCGACTACGTCCGTGTCCCCAAACTGCGAGTCTCCTCTCGCAACATAATCGAACTCCCCACAACACGAACCGAAGGTAAATGCGAAGTTCAGCCTCGTGCGCGCTTTTTTCCCCCAAAACAAATTTCCCGTGTGTTTACCGACTAACTAATTCGGGGAGTTAAACCTCTCCCGACGGCGCACCGAAGAGAACCGCGCTCGCCCCCAGGAGAAAGGAGAGCGACGCGACGGGCGATACGCTAGGCGACAAGCAAAAGCCTGTTCGCGCACGCTATCGATCGGCAGCGCCGGAATTAGAGAACGCCCCGAGTTGAGCGAGCAGACTTTGACCTCTGCGGCAATTTAAGTCTCGGTGCGGTGCGGCGCGACGCTGTGGCGTGGACTGCCGGCGGATCGGGTGGCGTGGCGCGCGCCGCATCTTTAATGGGCGAAATGTGGAAGCAATCCAAGAGGGGGCGCGGTGCGAAGAGAACGCCGGGGGGAGTAGGGGAAAGGGGTGGGAAGGCGGAGGAGGAGGGGGTAAGAGACAAAATGGAACCAGGTAGAGGAGAGGGGTTGGAGGTGTGGATCTGGGATGGACCCGGAAGGGCGATGGAATGCTGGGGAAACGAGATGGCAAGAGAGACAACGAGAGAGTTTGAATTGGAAAAGCGGGGGTTGGAGGTGGCAGAACGAATGGGGAAGAGGCAAGAAAGGATGATGCGAGGGAATGGGAAAGGAAGGAACGAAAGGAGACGGATGGGAGCACAGACAAATGAAGAAGAGAAATGAGAGATAAAAAGGAAGGAGAAGAGGAGAGAGTGACGTGGAGGAAGAATAGTCCCATTACACAGACTATCAGGTAATTACGATATGAAAGCCGCGTTCGACGGACAAAGATAAAGAAGGACAATGCGGTAGAGTCCAGACAGTAATGAGGTGACAGGGCTGTTGGGGAAAAGACGAAAAGAAAACGTTGAATGAACAAAGATGATACATATGTGGAATAGATTATGATATGGGAATGAGATGAAAGAAAAAGAGAGAAGAAGAGGAGGTGGAAGTGAGAGCAGAACACAGGAGCAGTATGGAGACGACATAGAACAGAATAACAGAGAGATTAGACGGGAGGAGGGGGGAAAGAAAGACAGGACGAAGAATGAAAAGATAATTGAAGATAAAAAAGAAGGAAAAAAATAAAGAGGCAATAATAATTGAGAAGGAAGAAAATGGAGAGAAAATATGAAAAGAGAGGAGAGAACGAGTAAAGAACAGGGGAAGAGCAAGAGATCAGGAAACAACGCAAACACGCGTGCCTACAAGGCAGCGTAGCGGGTGGCCCGCTCGGGAATATGGAGAACCTCCGAGCGCGGGAATTACGTCATGTGAATAGTTTGCGCGCAGATAACGTCTACAAATGAGTAGGGACGTGAATAATGCTCGCCCTCTATTGAAAATAAAGATCGCTCCAGAGATTACGCGCAGGGCTAATTAGAGGCAATGCAAGAAGTTTAATGGAGTTAATTTGTTCCGTGCAGCCGACTCCGGTCTCGCTACTCATGAAACTGAGAATAACTCACGGGTCTTCGAAATTATCGTATTAGTGCGTTTGGTAAACAAAAATACGACAAAGGATGCCGCTGAATTAGAGAACATTAATTTTCATGAAATAAATCACTGAAGTGAATAGCGGAAGAATTCTATAAAAAACTGACCTTCCAACGTAATTCAACAAAAATATTTTTTTGCAAGCTGCATAGAGAAATTTTAATATTTTTTTTGCAGATATTAGAAGACGAAAATAGTAAAATAAATTTATTCTCTTATATTCAAGTTGCACTGGTTTTAGTGGAAACAGAACCTAGATTCCTTGCCAGTCTACTTCTCAAAATTGACAGATTCTCTTTGAAATGAGTAAATATTTATTGCAAACGTAACACATTTCTTATTCCACTGGTTTAAAATGCGAATGAGACAGATCGGGTTTTAACGAACTCCATAACATTAGCCATATATGGTTTGATTTTACAGGAATATTAATAACACTTGCAACTCCTCCACTTATTGAGCAAGGGAGACACAGCGTATGTTCTATTACTCACGAATGAAAGTCAAACACAGATAGTTTGCAGAATATAGAAACAACTGTTTCTTCAAATTATTGTTACATATTATAACTGACACCAAATACTGTCAGGTTAAATTGCATTACTTGAACTTTAACAGAGACAGCAGTAATATGCTTTATATTAAATATACACCTATTTCAAAAACACAGATTGGGAAAGTGTTCCATGCAATGCGCCAAACTTTCATAACTTAAGCGAACAACTTCATCATCGTAACACAATCGCCTACACAACCACCGGCATCTCTCACCTCTCATTACCAACACCATCACCGCCGACATCACCACTTTCCTGCTGACGAGTGCATCAACCTACTCAACACCAACCGCCGCAGTCACTCCCTTCAAGTGGCATCATCGCTTCCTCGCACGTTCTCTCTACCACCACCGCCATCATCATCATCATCATCATCATCATCGTCGTCGTCGTCGTCGTCGTCGCTAACTCAGTCGTTGCCCCCGCCGCCGCCCATCACCTTACCGCTAGAATCTTCCTGCCCCCTGCAGAAGTCGTAGGCATCGAAGCAGATGTCACCAGGCTCCAGCCGCCTATCCATCCCAAGCACTGCCGTCCTCGCTAATTCACCATCGCATCGCGTATCTGACCGCTGTCAGCATCTTTATTAACATCATCGCTAACTCACCGTTGCCCCCGCCGCCGCCCATCACCTTATCACTGTCGCCAGGCCCCATCCGCCTACACAACCACCGGCATCTCTCACCAACACCATCACCGCCAACATCACCACCTTCCTGCTGACTCCTGCATCATCACTCTCAACATCAGCCGCCGCAGCTTCTCCTTTCACAACATGTCATCACGTCCTCTACCGTATCCTCTACCATAATCATCATCACCACCACCGTCTGTGCCCTCACCTGCCCCTCCCATCGTCTGCATCCCCACCGCCTTTCCACTACCCCTCTCCCCTCCGCGGCCGGCACCATCATCCACCATGCCAATGATGCCTGTCACCCCCACCCCACCCCCGCTGCGACCCGGCCCCTGTCACCTCTCCCGACGCGAAGCTCCGCGCCGCACAGGCAGCAACAAAAAAAGAAGAATCTCCCGGACAGTGCCTTAATTGGGCGGATATGGTCGTACACGGGAAATCTCTTTCCGCTCGACGCGCGGTGCACTTCGGTCGCTGGACGGACAGTCTGCCCCCGCCCCCTCCGCCCCCTCCCCTCCCCAACCCCTTCCCCTCTCCCGCGAGGACGCACTCGCTCTTGGGCAAAGCGCGCGCCATAACAGTAAACTGCGAGGAAATGACGCGACAGTCCGAAAAAAACAAGAGACGACGCGGACGAGGGCGACGGCGACGCCGACGCGGCCGCTACGCGGGGGCGACGGACCTCATCAAAAGGGCTGATGGATCGCCACGCGACGGTCGCGACGCGACGCATCCACGTCACGCGAATGGGCTTTTTAGTGGCCGTAAACCGTTGGCCGCTTTTTTTTTCCCGCGTTACCTGCCCGCGCCCGGGGCAGACTATCTTCGCTTTATAGGAAGGCGGATAATGCGGTTTGTTTAGCGCCGGAATTCCGAACGGGGTGCGCTCGGGGCCACTCGACCAGACCACACTAATCATCCAATTATCTTAAAAGAATCATAATGAGCTATAAACATTTATCAGATTTAGACGGGATCACAAAAAATGAGATGTTTCCTTTTTACATCAATCCTACATGAAATAACGCTTGTTTTTACCGGCAGTATACAATTTTCCGTGATTAGTAAATCCGTGATGAAATACACCATCTTGTATTTTTATTTCTCATTCCCAACTATCTTCCGTAGGAATAATAAAACACATTGAAAAAATCTAATATAGTTATAATCCCTTTTCAGTGTGTTTAAACTTTCGTTTGCTGAACTTTATTTATAAACAATCGACCGGCGGAGATCGGGTCCTTACACAAGGACGAATTCTACAGGAGGGCGCTCACCTTAGTAGGGTGCGCGGTCCCCGAGAGAGGAAAATTACGAGACCTCTAATCCGCCTCGAGTGCGGCGCTGTCGCTGACTGAGATTACGGCTAGCGCGCGTCCGTGCGCTCCTCCGACGACGTATGCGGGCAGCGACGGAGGCGGCGGCGACGGCGGGGACGGGGGTTGCGGCGGTCGGGCGAGAACGGGGATGAGAGTGCCAGCGAGATGGCTTGGCGGGGTGGGCGGCGGGGAGTGGCGGTGGGCGACGGGTGGTGGTGGGGGCGGCGTGGGGGACGGAGGACGGCGGAGGGTCTGTGGGCGGCGTGGGGGAGGGGGGCGAGTGCGTCGGAAGAGGCGAGAGGGGGGCGGGAGTCAACGCTACCCTCGAAGCCCCACGTACCGCTACCCGCCACCGCAGCATCTCGGAACTGCTACCTCCACCCTATGTACAGAGCTAATGAGCGACCCGGCTGCGGCGGAAAGAAAGATAAACAGCCACTCCCGCAGGAGCCAACAGCGGAGGGTGGCGTTGAAGGCGGCGAGAGTGCAGAGGGCGGTGAGGGCGGCGAGGGCGGTGAGGGCGGCGAGGGCGGTGAGGGCGGCGAGGGCGGTGACGAGGTGAGCGGGGTGAGGGCGGTGAGGGAGGTGAGGGCGGTGAGAACGGTGAGGGCGGTGAGGGAGGTGAGGGCGGTGAGGGCGGCGTAGGTGGCGAAGGCGGCGAGGGGCAGAGCAGCGAGGGCGTGGGGAGAAGGTGGCGGAAGTAGCAACGAAAGTGGGGGTGGCGAGGGGACTGTGACATAGGCGGAAGGAGCAGAGGTTGCAAAGAGCGGCGAGAGTAGCGGTGGAGCTGAGGTGGTGGCGGGGGCGGCGGGGGTGGGGGGCGGGGGCGACCGGGGTGGCGTGGGCGGCGAGGAGAGGTGCGGGTGTGACGACCGGTGTGAGAAGCGGGGACGGCAGAAATGTTACAAGAGTCAAGCTCTACGAAGCAGCACCGAAATGGAGCGGTGGAGCAGAATACGCATGAGTCTGGTAATGGAAGTTGTGGTGGTGGTGGTGGTGGTGGAGGAGGACGCATCAAAGAATGTATGCTAGTATGAAGGAGATAGGGAAAGCTGCGAAAGTTATGTCAGATGAGAGAAGTTACTGTAGGGTGAGACCAGATTTTAGCGCTGAGCTAGAGCTCTATGCACAAGGATGGTGGATATGTGGGTATGGTAGCTGATGAGGAACAGGTGGTTAGGAAGGGAAGGAATGGTGATGACAGCACGCATAAGTCAACTGATGAATGAGTACTTCCTGTTTACAGTGTTTTTTTATTGCAGTGATGATATTAATTTCAATAATTTCGTTTTTCCATCTCTGCCTTTTGACTATCCACCGCGAACCCAATAATTCTCTCGATAATAAAAACAATCCTTTTTTTAACGCATTACTTGATCAACGAAAAACTCGCCGAGCTTTTTTGTTTTAGCATTAATATTGCATATCGTAATTGTTTATATATTCTCTGTGGTCAAGGGAACGGAAAAATGGAGTTTATACGGTTCGACGTTACAACCAAAACAATCGATATCAGTTAGCTCCGTTCCAGTGTGGCATGGAAAAGCAAAGGGCAAATGATGGGAGTAAACTAGTCTACGGAACAAATGGCTATGAAAACCGTTTAAATAACCTCAGTAAGTGGATTCATATTTTAATTAGAATGTGCTCAAGGATCTAGGCCTTTGTAGTTGCAATTATTGCTGGGCTACTTGTTTTTAAAGTTGTGATATGTAATGTGAATTTCTTGCAAGCTTTATTCGCTCGCTTTCCTAATTCCTTCAGTGTTTTTAAGGAGAAACGCAACCAGATGATGGTCAACAAAAAATGAATACATATGAGTATAAATTCTCCAGTATTATAAAGTTTGAATAGAAAACAGATACACTAGAAATAAAAGTTAATCTAAGGAAAAATTAGAGCATTGCAAATTTATAGCACTCTTTCAGGCATCATACACATGTTATACCTACAAACATCGATTTCAATGTTAACAGAAAAATATCAGCTTTATTATGACCATTCATCTCCATAATGTTATGATCACTTTCGCATTTGACTCAACAGTTTTGAAATGTTCCTTTTCCTTTTTTTATTTATATCTTTACGATATTTTTAATAAAGAGGATTGTACACTGAGGTGACGAAAGTTACGGTATAGCAATATGCAGATATACAGATATGAGAATAGGAAGGTAAAGGACAAAGCATTGGCAGAGGCTTTCTTTGTATTCAAGTGATTCATGTCAAAAGGTTTCTGACGTGATTATGGAAGCCCGACGAAAATTAATTGAATGCGGAATAGTATTTGGAGCTATATGCATGGGGCATTTCAGTTCAGAAATAGTTAGGAATTTAATATTCCGAAATCCACGGTGTAAATAATGTGCCGAGAATACCTAATTTCAGGCACAAACTCTCATTACAGACACAGTGGCCGACGGCCTTCGTTTAAAGATTTAGAGAGTTGACCACTTGTCAGTGGTAAGACTCATGCAAAACTGCGTTAAACAACCGCAGAAATCATTGTGGGACGTTCGACGAACTCGTACGTTAGGACTGCGGTGAAATTAGGATTTAATGGGCTATGGCGATAGAAGACCTGGCAGCACGGCATCGCCTGCACCGCCTCTCCTGGGCTCTTGAACGTATCGATTATAGCCTAGACGACAGGAAAACCGTTGCAATTTCATTCGGAAGAGCTGTTGGTACCGTTCGAGAGTGGCGCAGACCCCACGAAGCCATGGGTTTAAGTTGTCAACAAGCCACTATGCAAACTGGTGGTGGCTCTGTAATGACGTGGACTGCTTTTGCATGGAATGACTGAGTCTTCTGGTCCAACTGAACCGGTCATTGACGGGAAATGGTTATGTAGAAACCATTGGCATACATTAATGTACTTCGCGTTCTCCAAAAACAATGAATTTTTTATGGACGACAATACGCTATGTCATCGGGGTCACAATGGTTCACAATTGATTTGAAAAACATTCTGGACAATTCGAGCGAGTGATTTGGCCACCCAAATCGCCCGATATGAATCCCGTCGAATACTTACGGGACATATCGAGAGGTCAGTTCGTTCACAAAATCCTGTACCGGCGATAACTCTTTCGCAATAATGAACGGCTATAGAGGCAGCGTGGCTCAATATTTCTGCAGGGGACTTCCAACTTGAGTCCATGGCACGTCGAGTTGCTTTATTTCGCTTGGGAAAACGATATTAGCAAATATCCGATGGCTTTTGTCACATCAGTGTACACTAACTCTTTAATGCATTTTATGAACAAATATTTATCCTCTATTTTGCCACCCATTTAAAACATTCCCAAAGGTTTTTAATGCAAAATCTTCTTTGAAAGCAGGGGTCACCCAGATACGAATATCGAACCACTCACCGGAATTCGAGAGTGATTTAACAAACCTCCCTAAGATCTAAGGGAAATCTGGAAGCGAGATTGCTACGAATTCGATGAAAAAGTTATATTATTATTATTATTATTATTATTATTATTATTTTCGTTAATCGGCCAACTAGGACCACGCAAGCAAGCATCCTGCATTTACCGTGGCTCAGTTTTTATTTATTATCACGGTGGCAGGTGGTTGCGACAATTCTTTGGGGGGACCAGCATTTTAGCTGGATCCGAGTTTTTATCCCCCACGGTTGTTAGCCCTGGGGGTATGGAAGATGAAATGATGATATGATGATGATGGGGGTGAAAGGACAACACATACAGACATACACAAATACATCCATGCCCGAGGCGGGACTCGAACCCGCGATCTTCTGGTCCGAAACCACTCCGGCACTACTGCCTTAGCGATCTCGGCCATCTGATCGGCTTATTATTATTATTATTATTATTATTATTATTATTATTATTATTATTATTATTAATAATATTACTATTTCATAAAAATCGAAATTTCTAAAATAGTATGTTGCTTTTATTTGTCCAAAAAATTAAAGCAATCTTGAAACTTTCCGTTTTAATCTCATCTTCTAAGACAAGAGAGATTTCAGAATATCGGGATATCAGAAATGGAGAGAGAGCTAGCAATCCCCTGAAAGAGCCCAGGGCTGGGAGCGCGACCGTTCCGCGAGGACTCGGGGTTTTAATAAACGAAAGCGGAGCTGCGCCTGGCAGCGCCGAGGAAGCACGGGGGGGGAGGCGAGAGCTAAGAGTGGATTGAGGGGGTGGGCGGGGGCGGTAAATAAGCGATTATTTCGGAGACGCCAGATAAGCCCGCCGGCAGAGGGCGTATCTTTCGCCGGCAGAGCTCGCTGGCTTCGGACGCTCTCTCAAGACGCTTCCGTTCGCCCAAACGCCCCGGGCGCGATAAGAATGAGCTACATACCTCCGCAGAAAGTAACGGATTCCTTGGATTCCTTCATACCGACCTAGTTCATGCGAATGCCTGCGCCGGGGGTTGAACGTATTAAACAAGCTTCGTGGAATCACGGAAGTTAAGCCGCTCGAGTCACCACTGGCCCCTGGATTGGTGTCAGTTTGCGAAAAACCTAATACCAACAGCGCGGTGCTTAGTCTCTGGCCGATTGGGATATAAGGCACATTGACTTGCGACTTGACGTATGACTGACAATGTTCAAGGAGAATTACTCCACGTTCAACGCCAAAAAGCCTGGGAAGGTTGTTACATAAGTAACTTACTGAAGAATGAGCGGGAACGTCAGTGGGTTAGTTTGGGGTGTCCCGTGCAACACACAGGAGTTTTCACCTTGGTAATTGATGTCTTCGTAGAAAAAGGAAAAACACAGTGAATCTCTTGTAATCGGCTAAATCATCTTTAGTAATAGCATAATTGTCCAGGACCGCAATAATATCAGTTGTCTCTGCTACTCGCAAACATTGCGTCTGGAATGAAGTTGTAGGCGAGAATCATTGAGATAAACGATCGTATGAACTAATAATCCTTCGAAATCATAAAAGACAAGTGATTTCCCTAAAAAATTAATGTATGCCAGAATGTATGTTTTCCATTGAGACATTTGTCAGGCCAAAAATAAGAATAAATTGATTAAAGAGAAATTGAGTGAAAAAATAAGGAAAAAAATTGAACAAGTATTTAAAACTGGAAACTTTCACAATAAACTGGGAAATAAAAATTTGGAATAGAAATTACGAAATAAAGAGATGAAGGGAATTTTTAAATGTAAGTGAGAGTAAATTGGCATTTACATGAAAAGTAGAAAAGTAAAAATTACTTCAAAAATAAAAAAATGCAAATATTCATTTTCATAAATAAAAAGTAAGAAAATGAAAAACGTAGTATTAAAAGCATTAGGAATTCAACATTAATATTTAATTGATATACGAATAACTGACAACGTAAGTTGGAACAATTGTGAGCATTAACTATATAGCATGTTTACTTTTTAACGAAGAATTGAAGGTCGATCATTAAAGTACTTTTCTATTCAGTCTTCTAACTGGAAACGAATTCAAAATTCTCCATAACATTCATAAATGCTGGCCGAATAGTATTCTTTCACGACATGGATTACATCAACAATTGAAACGTGACTTGAGGCCGGAAAAGTAATTATCTCGTGCCTACCCCAAATTCGTAATAGTTTTGCGAACGTTCTTTTGTGAAATGCGCTGTGATAAAAACGGTTCCTTTGTTCAATTGCAGGTATCATTATCTGAGAACACGCGATCGAAGAGTAAGAAAGGCATTTTGCATGCTTCAGTAACGTATGATTATGCAATGACCATTGACTAAGAGAGACAAACACCATAGCAAAACCGAATGATTTGCTTTTAAAAAATCATTTTCTATTCGTAAGGAATATTCATTAAAATTCAAGTTCTAATGACATTACGACTTCTGCAGAACATGTACTCTTAGCTAGGTGTCTAGGGAGGTGTCTTGGGAGGAAAGCGAGGGATCTCCACTCTAATAGATATCTAGATTTTTTTACTAATTTAATTTCGCTTTTAAACTACTAAGATCAAAATGCGACCACTGTAAGTAACATTGTGTGTGTGGGGGGGGGTAACGGTGACTGTATACGTGTCACACACGACCTATAACTTTATACCTGTCACACACATACATCCATGCCCCGGCGGGATTCGAAACCGCGAACCTTCAGGCACGATGCAGCTATGCCTCTTCAGCCCCAGCAACCTCGGCTAACCAGGCCGGCCCAGATTTTCATTTACCAAATTTGACATCATTTCCCCTCAAGTAAGGACTCTACATCGCCATTTGACTCCCAAACAAGCACACAAATCTTCCAACTTAACACGCACCATCACTTACCCGACAACAATTTGCGCCCCAATTGCTTCTCGCCCCCATCCCTTTTCACTCCCATCTCGTCTCGCCCCCACCTCTTCCCTTTTCGACTCCATTGTAACGTTTCAGAAAGAATTGAACAATGTTGATTGTCGTATGTATATCGCTAGAGCAACGTTTTTTTGTTTATCTGTAAAACAAAATAGAGAATTCGTTGTGAGTCGATGATGAATTGAGACAAATAGTGAGATGCCAAAAACAATAATATTGAAAATAAGATTGTAAATAGATTGGTAAATGTATGAAGTGTATAGATTTATAATAAATATTGTGAAATAATTTTCCTGATGTGATGATTGTACTTTGGGTGATCGAGTATTGGCCGGTGAAACTGTACATCATCTCTTCTCACCCCGTCCTTTTTTGCTCCCATCTCTAATCGCCCCCGTCCGTCCCTTCTCGCTCCATCCCTTAACGCCCTCATCCCGTATCGCCCTCGTCACTTCTGGCCCTCGTCCGTCCCTTCTCGCCCCCCGTCCCTAGTCGACCCCTCCCTTCCCGCCCTACTGTCCCTTTTTGACACTGTTAATTCTCACCCGCGTCCGACCCTTCTCGCCCCATCCCATCACGCTCCCATCCCTTTTCGCCCATCTTTTCTCGCCACAGCCAATCAGGCCCCATCCCTTATCGCCTCCTCCCGTCTTCCCTTCTCGCCTCAATCCCTTTTCGCCCCCATTCCGTCTCACCCCCATTCCCTCACTTGATCACGCCCCATCACATCATACTCCATTTCAACGCGCTCCGTCCTTTCACCTCCATCACTTTCTCTTCTTCCACTGTACTTCACATCCTTTCGGATGAAACGCGATATTCTGACCTGCTCTCCAGGCCTAAAAACTCCCGCCCTCAACGAGATTCACCGCCCCTCACCTATCTGCGCCTTCGGTCTAGGGCCGGCTACAACCCGCTAGGGCGCGCTGCGAGCGGCCTCCCCAACAAGCCGCGACAGCGCCGGGGCCTCTCGGGGTAATTGGCCTCCCGCGCGGCGCAGCGGCGGGCGAGCGAGGGCGACACTTGTTCCCTAAGCGGCGCTTGATTTAAGAACTTAAGTTTCCATTAGGGCGGCGGGAGCGGGTGGCGCGGGCGGAGGCGGAGGCGCGGCGGGCCACGCGAAGGAATCAACGCGCCAGCCGATGAGGATTTGTCTTCATTAGGGAGATACCGCCGCCGTGCACGGAGCGGTCGAGGAGAAGGCAAGAGTGCTGGTGGTGGTGGTGGTGGTGGTGTCATGTTGGTAGTAGTGGTGGTGGTGCAATGGTGGTTGGTGGTTGGGGGTGGTGGTGGTGGTGTAATTTTGGTAGTGGTGGTGTAGTGGTATAATGGTGGATGGTGGTGGTGGTGTAATGTTGTTGTTGTTGTTGTTGTTGTTGTTGTTGTTGGTGGTGGTGGTGGTGGTGGTGGTGGTGGTGGTGGTGGTGATGGAATGGTGGTGGTGGTGGTGATGGAATGGTGGTGGTGGTGGTGGTGGTAGTAGTAGTAGTAGTAGTGGTCGTGGTGTAATATAGGTAGTGGTGGTAGTGGAGGTAAGATAGAGAAGATGGATATATAATGGAGGTGGTGGGGTAATGGTAGTGGTGGTGGTGGTGGAGGTGTAATTGAGGTGGTGGTGTAATGTTGTATGTGGTGCAATTTTGTTTATGGTTGGGGCGTGATGGTGTTGGTGGTAATGTAATGTAAAGGTCGCACTTGTCCTTGTGGTGTAATGTTTTTGTTTTTGTTGTTTTTGTTGTTATTGTTGTTGTTGTTGTTGTTGTTGTTGTTGTTGTTGTTGGTGGTGGTGGTGGTGGTGGTGGTGGTGGTGGTGGTGGTGGTGGTGGTGGTGGTGGTGGTGGTGCTGCTGCTGCTGCTACTGCTGCTATTGCAGTAATGGTACTGGTAGTAGGAACAGTGGTGGCAGTCCCTATGACGAGGGGCCAGACGACGGCGGTGGTAGCGGGTGGCGGTTGTGGCGGTTTTTGTGGAGACGATAGCGGTAGCGGCAGGGGAGACACGACATTGTGGCCGCAGATTTGGGCGGAGTCCCTCGCTACAAGTGAACATGAGAAAAACACCAGTGTCACGTTTTAGAGGATTCTAAAATGTCATAAGACATGAGTGGGAGTCTTGTTAGACTGTCGCGTACATTTATACTAAACTACACAGTAGCCAATGATCCAACAAACATGAGAATAATTCTTTGTTCCTCCACATTTGTGAAAGATTTTTTTAGCGTGATAAAAACGAATGCACTAACATTAAATTAGAGTTATTATAGCATTTTATAATTCCAGCTTTTTTATATAATTTTAATCGACTGTCGTTTTCACTTCAGAAAATTAGAATTAAAAAGAAAACTAATTTTTACGAGTTTTGATCTTGGTAACAGACTGCCTACTAATCCACACAAATTTTACAACAAATTATTGATAAGTAACAAGATACGTTTTTGACTTTGGGGACACATAAATAACAAATCATATTCATTTTGCAGGATAATTCACTGGAACTATTCCGCCGCCGTAAATGATACAAATATACTCTGAAACACAATTCATGAATTACAATTTAATCGGATTAAAGTCTGCTGCGTTTATTTCAGAGGTCACGGGTAGACGAGTGGATTAGTTATGCAGCGCACAAATTAATGAGAGAAACGGAAGCGCTCGCAAATGAAAATAAATATGAGATGCGGTCAAATAATGGGAGATATTATTAAAAGAAACCCTTCGGAGGTTTCGCTTTCATTTTTAGCTGAATTTATTTGAAACATCACAAACGCGCACCAAAATGGATGCGGCGTTGTTCTCTGCTCGCGCACATTAAAATAATTTGAAGCAATTTTTATTGGAAATATTATTATAGAATTGGAATAACTGTTCATGAATGTAACGTACGAAGTACTGAAAATTTGTATTACCAACTAGAGTCAGACGTCTTAAAAGTAATGAAAGAATTCGGTAAAATATATAAAGAACATTCAGGTGTCTTCATCACCGAATCCGTCAGTTTTTTTAGTTTGTTTTACATCACGTTGTCAGTGCCACCTGTTCAATCTGTTGTATTTGCCGACGAGTCATGCTTTTCATATTTTGAGTGACGTGAGTAATGGTAGTACAAAGAAAACAAAGTACAACAATATAACGCAATATAATTCCAGCTCACTTTAAAATACGACACACTCTCTCTGCCAGCTACCTATCACAGATTCCATTAAAAAATGAGTCCAAACCTCAGAACTCAAAAGACATAATATATTCAAAACCACTAATATTTCAACGGATATATCAATAAATTTACGGTGATTACTGCGGAAACTTGCTGCATCTCACCCATCATAGAGATTGTAATTGTTATTTCATTTATAACTTCAATAAACATGGGGCCAACTCCCGTCGACAGTAAAGGTAAAGATAATTTCATTTGAATATAACAATAACCAAAACAGTGGCATATTAAAAAATGGTAAACTCACTTCGCTAACGTCTCTCGCTAAATACATTCCACGCTCGTACACGTTGATACAAAGCACGTTCCACGCGCACAGTTTTCGCCTCCAAGCTCTTACCCTGAAGGCACACCTGTCCGGCACATTAACGGCGCCCCTGAGGCGTTCTGGAAACCACCAACTGGGCTACACACGCTCGCCTAAAACAATTCTCCCGTATTCGGCGAAGGCCGCCAGTAGATGCACTTCGCACTTTTGCGTCGCGGTGGCGGTGGGCGGGGGAAGGTGGGCGATGGACCGTGGGCCGTGGGCGGAGGGTGGTGGGTGGTGGGCGGTGGGCGGTGGGCGGTGCTTGATGGCGGAGGCGGTGGCGGTGGCAGCTATGGCGGCGGCAACTGTGGCGGCGGCGGTGGTGGCTATGGCGCCGGCGGCTGTGGCGGCGCGGGCTTCGCGGCCATAATCCGTACGAATGTTTTTCCGCGATTATCCTGCGACCGCGCGGCGCTAGCCGCCGTGTACACTGCGCCCATAAATAATGAACTTTACCCCCGCGAAAAACCGGCGGCGGAAGCAGCCAGGGAGGTGGGCAGACGGCAGAGTCGACGCCGGTGCCAGTGGTTGGGGGAGAGGGGGGAAGGCGGCAAGGATAGAGAGGCGGCGGAAGAAGCGAAGGTGACTTGGGAGAGTGTGGGATGATGGCGTAGCCGACAAAGGTGTTGTAACGATTGGCGAGGGGAAGGTCAGTGGTGTCAAGTTGTCTGCGAGGCGATGAGGGCGGAGGGATCAGAGGGGACGACAAGACGTTATTGGTAGCGAGTGAAGGCGGCAGCGGTAGCTGCGGACAAGGCGGGCGTGGTTGACGTAAGGGACGTTGAGCGTAAGGGACAGGAATACGGCGGATACCGAAGAACAGCAGGACGTGGAGGAGCTGGCGGGGCGGGGTCAATGAGGTGGTACCCGATTAGAAGGAGTGTGGTGACAAGGGGGGAAAGTTAACGAAGCGACGGGGAGGAGGCGGAGGGATGGCAGCAGGAGGTAGGAGACTGAGTGTATGAATAGGCGGCGGGGATAAAGGGTGCGGGAGGGATGTAGGACCTGTTAGGATGAAGGAGTCGGTGGGGTTGAAGAGGATGGCGGGGATGAAGAGGTATCAGGGATGAAGCGGCTGCAGGGATGAAGAGGTGGCGGACATGAAGGGGTGGCGTGAATGAAGGGGCGGCGTGGATGAAGGGGCGGCGTGGATGAAGGGGCGGCGTGGATGAAGGGGCGGCGTGGATGAAGGGGCGGCGTGGATGAAGAGGTGGCAGGCATGACGGGACAGCGTGGATGAAGGGGCGGCAAGGATGAAAGGGTGTCTGGGATGAAGGGTTGGAGATCAAAGATTGGCAGGGAGAAGGAGTGGTGGGGATGATGAGGTGGCGGGAATGAAGAAGTGGCGAGGATTAAGAAGTGGCGGGGATGAAGAGGTGGCAGGGATGAATGGGCGGCGTCGGGTGTGTTCAGAATAGCAAGGCGACGGGGTGGCGGGGCAGAGGAGGTAACGGCGGGATCCGAGGTCCTAAATCAGCAGCGCGTGTTGCGCAGTTCACAACAACGCTTTTCGCCACTCTCTTCATTAGCTATGCCAGCGCTGCCTGCTCCGAGCGATCGCACAACAAACGTTGAGAAGCCATTTGAGAAATGCCGGCTCAAAATACATACAAATGCGCGCAGGCAAAAAGGAATTAAATTTTATTCTTACAAGTCTTTAACGTGGTGAAATTGGCGTTACAGAAAAACCAAACTCAACAACAATGCCATTGACAAAGGAGAGAACTAAAAGACAATATACGATGTAGATCTACTAAAATGATAAAGTTGTTTGTCCAAATTAAATTTATTTGTAAGCAGAGGAGGAATCTATTTATTTTCATCAGGAGTGAGGGACGACAATTAAGTGATGGAGAAGAAAGAGAGATGGAGAAACAAACTAAGAGACAGTAGCATCAATAGAAGTAGGAAGTGTATCTTAGCTGTAGATTCCTTTCTCATGGTGTTCGTTCTGCATGCATTTTAAACCATGCTTCGTCACAAGACTTAGATAGTGAAATAAATACGTATCAGACTAGAGAAAAATATTTGGTTTGATCAAGCTAACTTCATTACCTACACTTTAAAATTTAGATATGGCAGTTATGAGGAAAATAAAGATTAAAATCCAGTACACATTGGATCGTAAAATATGATTTTATGTCACTTCGCTATCATATTTTCTTTAATCGAAGTATAATTCGAAATTAACCTGCCATCTTAACAAAGAATGTAGTTAAATATTAATCAGTTGCAAACGACGAAATGAAACATGTTTACCAGGCATCGTCATCTAGTTGATACCCTCATATATCCAATAAAGCACAAAGAGTATTCCTGTAGAATCCGTACTTCCAAAATTCCAAGTACTGCAGCCAAAGACTCAATTTCAAACGTTGATACCTATTTTCCTTGAAATCTTCATTACAGTTGTTTGTAATCAATACGTAACATTCCTTTCATGTTCAATATTAAAAATTGAAAATGTGATATACTGTGTCGGAACAAACATTCCAGGAATTCCTAATAAAAAGCAGACAACCAGGCAAACAAGCAAAGTACAACGTTTTAACGGGATATTCGAATCCTAACATATATCGCGCGGTGCGCGCATATGTTCTGCTCCTCTAACTGGCTTGGGGTTTCCCAGAGAGAACAATGCCTGCCGCAGAACGTCGGGTTCGCCCGAAAAATACGAGCAGCAAGCTCGAGAGTCCGCAAGAGCGCTAATTGCTAGTAATTATTGGGTTCAAGCGCACCGCCACTTAATAAGAACGGACTGGAATCCCTTCCCCCTCCACTCTCCCAAGCAACTCCCCTTCCATCCCCTCCCCCTCCCCCTAGTCAGAGCACGAAGGAGGGGAACGATGCAAGCGGTCGAGTTGACTCGTCCTCAGTGTCAAAGAGACAAAAATGCATCTCCTTCTTTCGGTTTCTTTTGCTCTTTTTTCCAATTGACGTTTTACTTGTTGATGTTTAATTTATAAATTTTTTGTTGTTTAAAATTATCTTGAAGTTTCATTGGGTATATACTTACATTTAAATAATGTCAAATTCAAATATGAGAACTTAATACTTTAATATGTTAAAAGTATTACGTTTAAATAATATATGACTTGCAAGATGCATCTCTTTCTCGTAGTTTTTCTTGTTGTTTTTCAAGTTGAAGATTTACTTGATGTTTTACTCGTAACTTTCTTTTTGTTAAAACTATCTTGTCTTTACTTTGGATATAAAATTACGTTTAAATAATGTCAAATTCATATATGAGAACTTAATACTTTAACTTGTTCATAAGTATTATATTTAAATCGTGTATTACACTGGCATCAATATCTCAGGAAGTCAACCTACGTTTCGAGCATCAGGTTTTTCGAACACTTTCTTTGTTGTAGTTTTCATTGGTATGAGCTTGTATTTGTTTACCTTCTTACTCACAAAGAGAAACACCTTCACGGGGTAAATTTCACTACGAAACAAACTAATATTGTAGTTATAAATAATTCTTTTATTTATGTTCTATGAATAAAATAACAGTATTGTGTATTGAAATGGTGTAATATTTTCTCTAAATAGTAATTCTAATCGTGCTGTAACGATAAAGGTCATGTGCCCATGAGTTGATTCTTTAATTCTCAGTCGAGAAAGGGAAGCTGTGTAGAGGCTTTGGGGAAGAAAGGGAGAGGAAAATACGCGGGCCTCCGCCTCTTGGGAGATTAATTCTTCTGAGTTGCGAAGTCGAAAGTCGCCCACGCCGCCGTCCTCGTAGGCTCATTTGAAAACTTATCTGCAAAGTGCACTCGACTCTCCGGACGCCTCTCCGAGCTCCCTCCGTCCTTGACGACCCTGCCCTCAGTCCTCACTACGACCTTCGCATGGCACCTAGCGTCCAGAGACATTTCGTCTCTGGCAGAGAGAGAAATCTTTCGGAGGACGCGAGGTCGAGGCGAAGGTCCGTTGACGTTCAATTGAGGAAGCACCCAGAATGCGACGGCGTGCAATTGAGGGCTCGGCAGCGTTCAATTGAGCAACCGTTTAGGGTCTAGTGAAATTCAATTGCGAGAACGTTCATGGTACGAATACGTCCTGTTGATCTTGCGTCCATGGTGCGGTGACGTTCAGTTCAGAGCGTGTCCAGGACGTGGCGTTGTCCAAATAAGAACGCGTTCAGAATGCGGCGATGATCAATTGAAGGCACGGCAACGTTCAATTCGGGAAGCGTTTACGGTGCAGCGAAGTTCGATTTCGGGCGCATTCATGATTTGAATACGTTCGGATGAGAGTGCGTTCATGGTACGGCAACATTCAGTTCAGAGCATGACCAGGACGCGGCGTTGTCCAAATAAGAACGCGTTCAGAATGCGGCGATGATCAATTGAAGGCACGGCAACGTTCAATTCGGGAAGCGTTTACGGTGCAGCGAAGTTCGATTTCGGGCGCATTCATGATTTGAATACGTTCGGATGAGAGTGCGTTCATGGTACGGCAACATACAGTTCAGAGCATGACCAGGACGCGGCGTTGTCCAAATAAGAACGCGTTCAGAATGCGGCGATGATCAATTGAAGGCACGGCAACGTTCAATTCAGGAAGCGTTTACGGTGCAGCGAAGTTCGATTTCGGGCGCATTCATGATTTGAATACGTTCGGATGAGAGTGCGTTCATGGTACGGCAACATTCAGTTCAGAGCATGACCAGGACGCGGCGTTGTCCAAATAAGAACGCGTTCAGAATGCGGCGATGATCAATTGAAGGCACGGCAACGTTCAATTCGGGAAGCGTTTACGGTGCAGCGAAGTTCGATTTCGGGCGCATTCATGATTTGAATACGTTCGGATGAGAGTGCGTTCATGGTACGGCAACATTCAGTTCAGAGCATGACCAGGACGCGGCGTTGTCCAAATAAGAACGCGTTCAGAATGCGGCGATGATCAATTGAAGGCACGGCAACGTTCAATTCAGGAAGCGTTTACGGTGCAGCGAAGTCGATTTCGGGCGCATTCATGATTTGAATACGTTCGGATGAGAGTGCGTTCATGGTACGGCAACATTCAGTTCAGAGCATGGCCAGGACGCGGCGTTGTCCAAATAAGAACGCGTTCAGAATGCGGCGATGATCAATTGAAGGCACGGCAACGTTCAATTCGGGAAGCGTTTACGGTGCAGCGAAGTTCGATTTCGGGCGCATTCATGATTTGAATACGTTCGGATGAGAGTGCGTTCATGGTACGGCAACATTCAGTTCAGAGCATGACCAGGACGCGGCGTTGTCCAAATAAGAATGCGTTCAGAATGCGGCGATGTTCAATTGAAGGCACGGCAACGTTCAATTCGGGAAGCGTTTACGGTGCAGCGAAGTTCGATTTCGGGCGCATTCATGATTTGAATACGTTCGGATGAGAGTGCGTTCATGGTACGGCAACATTCAGTTCAGAGCATGACCAGGACGCGGCGTTGTCCAAATAAGAATGCGTTCAGAATGCGGCGATGTTCAATTGAAGGCACGGCAACGTTCAATTCGGGAAGCGTTTACGGTGCAGCGAAGTTCGATTTCGGGCGCATTCATGATTTGAATACGTTCGGATGAGAGTGCGTTCATGGTACGGCAACATTCAGTTCAGAGCATGACCAGGACGCGGCGTTGTCCAAATAAGAATGCGTTCAGAATGCGGCGATGTTCAATTGAAGGCACGGCAACGTTCAATTCGGGAAGCGTTTACGGTGCAGCGAAGTCGATTTCGGGCGCATTCATGATTTGAATACGTTCGGATGAGAGTGCGTTCATGGTACGGCAACATTCAGTTCAGAGCATGACCAGGACGCGGCGTTGTCCAAATAAGAATGCGTTCAGAATGCGGCGATGATCAATTGAAGGCACGGCAACGTTCAATTCGGGAAGCGTTTACGGTGCAGCGAAGTTCGATTTCGGGCGCATTCATGATTTGAATACGTTCGGATGAGAGTGCGTTCATGGTACGGCAACATTCAGTTCAGAGCATGACCAGGACGCGGCGTTGTCCAAATAAGAATGCGTTCAGAATGCGGCGATGTTCAATTGAAGGCACGGCAACGTTCAATTCGGGAAGCGTTTACGGTGCAGCGAAGTTCGATTTCGGGCGCATTCATGATTTGAATACGTTCGGATGAGAGTGCGTTCATGGTACGGCAACATTCAGTTCAGAGCATGACCAGGACGCGGCGTTGTCCAAATAAGAATGCGTTCAGAATGCGGCGATGTTCAATTGAAGGCACGGCAACGTTCAATTCGGGAAGCGTTTACGGTGCAGCGAAGTCGATTTCGGGCGCATTCATGATTTGAATACGTTCGGATGAGAGTGCGTTCATGGTACGGCAACATTCAGTTCAGAGCATGACCAGGACGCGGCGTTGTCCAAATAAGAATGCGTTCAGAATGCGGCGATGATCAATTGAAGGCACGGCAACGTTCAATTCGGGAAGCGTTTACGGTGCAGCGAAGTTCGATTTCGGGCGCATTCATGATTTGAATACGTTCGGATGAGAGTGCGTTCATGGTACGGCAACATTCAGTTCAGAGCATGACCAGGACGCGGCGTTGTCCAAATAAGAATGCGTTCAGAATGCGGCGATGTTCAATTGAAGGCACGGCAACGTTCAATTCGGGAAGCGTTTACGGTGCAGCGAAGTTCGATTTCGGGCGCATTCATGATTTGAATACGTTCGGATGAGAACGTGTCCAGAATGCGGCGTTGGAGTCTCAGAGCATGGCTGTTTGGTGCGCCTCATTGAGGCTATTTTTCATCAAATAAGCACGAAGTACATATTTCTTGTTCTGTAGAGATAACTAGCATGAAAATGCATCCAGAATGCGGAGACGTTTAATTCATGTCGTGGCAACGTTCAATTGAAAAAGCGCCCACGGTCTGAAAACGAGCTGTCTGAGGAGGCGCCCATGGAACGACAACGATCAATTGATAGCGTTGCAATGTTTAATTAAGGAAGCGTCCAGGCTATGGCGAAGTCAATTGACGGAACTTTCAGGATATAAAGTTCGGTTGCAGATTCATCTATGGCCCGGCGACGTTCAATTGAGAACGTGTCCAGAATGCGGCGTTGGAGTCTCAGAGCATGGCTGTTTGGTGCGCCTCATTGAGGCTATTTTTCATCAAATAAGCACGAAGTACATATTTCTTGTTCTGTAGAGATAACTAGCAACACCGGAAGCAATAATTAAACTGCGATGGAGAATGACTTTTTTCTTCTATTGAACACACTGTTCATCATTGTTTTGCTTTTTAAACAGCATTTCGTAGGGAACATATCGTAGAATAGTTATCAAAATATATTTCTTCACATAAGCTGAAGTAGTTTCTGAAATAATTAAAAGCTGAAAAAAACTTAATAAAACTTAACAAGAAATAAAATAATGGACGCCTACTTTTGAATTATACACTAAAACCAACATTTTACTGTAAATAATAAGAAAAAATATAAATACCGACATTGCAAGTCATCGACATTACGTTTAGATGCAAAATGAGCAACAGGGAACTTCGTAAATGCAAATTGAACGCGGTTGATCTAGTTGATAGTTGCTCTAGTTGATAGCAACTAGTTACTCTAGTTGACATATTTTTGTTCTGATTTTTATAACTGATGTTACATTGATTTTTACACTTCGCGACGGACCGTTTGTTAAAACAATAGGAGCGGAAATATGCACGTGTACGTCAGCTTGTAGGCGCTTGATCAGCTTCTGTAACATTGAATGAAATACGCATTCCTCCTTGAAAGAGACGGTTCGTAGCCCACTGTGCCTCGAAGAGTAGCTGATAAGACAAGTTGTTTGGCAGAGGCAGTGACAGCGGAGGCAAGCGCGCTGGAGCCTTATCGGGTTACGGCGCCCAATTAGACGCTTCTTCGCAGGCGACGCCACGCTGCCAACTCTCACATCGCAGCTTCCGACCCGTCCCTCTCTTCCACCCTCTGCGTCTCATACTTCGATCTCCTCTGACTCTTCCAGCTCCTATGTCCCCTCCACCCTCCCAGTGTTCCATCTTCTCTGCCTCCGCCACCTTCTTTTGACAATTCCATCTCCTCTGCCCACTCCAACCTCCTCTGACTCTTCCAGCTCCTATGTCCCCTCCACCCTCCCAGTGTTCCATCTTCTCTGCCTCCGCCACCTTCTTTTGACAATTCCATCTCCTCTGCTTTCACGATCCTCTTAGACTCTTCCCCCGCTACCCGTCTCCAACTCATCCAACTCCTTTATCCCCGCTCCCCTGCCACCGCCATACTCCCACGAATCTTCCATCTCCGCTGGCCCCTGACATCAATTGCCTCCCCTGCCAGTCTCTATCGCCCCGGTGTTCTCATCACTGTCTTCCGCTCTGTGTGGTCTCTTTTCTTATATTTTCCATCGTCACTGCCTTATTTCGCCACCTCTGCCGTCGCGCCCGTCATTGACTCCACCGTCTCCAGATTCCACCAACGCGGCTCCCCCCCCATCCCACCGGTGTGTCGGCCCCGATGTCACTCACATACCCACTTCCGATTCCATCGGCAGCAGGGGCTTTGCTGCAACATTGCCCGCCCCTGCTAGTACTGCTCTCCACCCTCTCCCCTTCTCCGTCACCTTATTTGTCTAATTCCCTAGCCATGTCCTCCTTGCTTCCCACCACCAAGGCAGTGACCCCTGATACTCTGTCGTCAGCTTTGCTGTTGTCCACACTATTCTCGCCACCATTTCATTGCTCTCGTTCTGGGTGCCGTCCGATTCCACAGTTGGTCTCGTTGCTGCGGTCGACGCCCGGACCCCTGAACCGGACGCCGTCTTCGTCTTGATTCGGGCGCCAACGCTTCTGTCTCTTCATTCTCCACCTCCACCAACACTGTAAATTCCCTTACCGCCGTTCCTACCCTCGCTCCCGCCACCTTCGTCACCACTAACGGCTACGCTCATCATCTCTTCAGTTTTCACCAGCTTCCATCGTCCATTACGCCGCGTCAATCGCAACATCAGTGCAAATTCCTATGCCGGCGGTTTTATTCTCGCTCCTTCTGCCTACGTCACCACATACTGCCATTCCCCATCACTAATCTTTCGATCTTCGTCATCTCTCTTCTGCTCGCGCTGTCGCTTTCACCACCAACACCATCACCTCGCACGTCGGCCTCGTTGGTCCCTGCGGTTGCCAGTGATGCCTTTGCAGGCGCCTTGTCTCTCTTCGCTCCCACTGACGCATTCATCATTATTGGTCCTTGCGTCGTTTCTCGCATCAAGTTTCTTCCAGACCAGCAGGCATTGCTAGGTTCTTTCATATTTTTATTCATATTCCGCATTGCTAGGTTTTTTCATATTTTTATTCATATTCGGCATTGCTACGTTCCTTCATATTTTATTCCTATTCGGCATTGCTAGGTTCTTTCATATTTTTATTCATATTCGGTATTGCTAGGTTCTTTCATATTTTTATTCATATTCGGTATTGCTAGGTTCTTTCATATTTTTATTCATATTCGGCATTGCTAGGTTCTTTCATATTTTTATTCATATTCGGCATTGCTAGGTTCTTTCATATTTTTATTCATATTCGGCATTGCTAGGCTCTTTCATATTTTTTTTCGATGTATCACATGGATTCTCGGTGCCAACTCTTGTTGCATCACTGACAGTCTCCTCCATATTTTATTGCGATTCATACTTGTGTTTGTTGTTCATTCTATCAGCAATGGAGTCAATTTGAGCCAATGCGCTTTTTTCTTGTCTTGCTTATCACTTAGCTTAATGTACTGAGAAAGTATCTATCACAGTTTTTTTTCTAAACATGCCGATGACATCTAATGCATGGTTTGATTTACTATTTGTTGCTTTCTGAGTAATTCGGTTAATGAAAAAGGCAGTATCCTACTGCTCTTTTAATGTTCACTATAGTACCTATCAGTAAGAGTACCATCCTTTCTTCACAACATTAACATCTTTCTCACGCATATCCTGTCTTTTCATCTTTGACATGCACAATTTTTTCAAGATACTCAATTATACTTGCAACTAATCTTACGGCGTTCCCAATAATAATAATTGTTATCCTAATAAAACAAAAAGACTTTTCTTATTTATTGGCAATTATTATTCTACGACATTTTACTCCATTTATAGTATTTTCTATTTCTGCCATCAAGCCCACAGATTAACAACACATCTAACCCCCTTAGAGTCGCTCTACAACCGCAACCTCTTGTGAGAACACCTCGGGTTCCCTCTCACTTCAGCCCCCCCCCCCCCCCCGCAGGCGAGGTTGCGGTCCACCTCAACGACCTCCCCCGCAACTATTAAGCCCAGGCCTGGGGAGTCTGCGGCTTACTACAGACGGCATAGTTAGAGCCACGCCTACTACGTTATATCCCTTCGGGAAATGCTCGTAAAAGCGATCTCACTCTCATTTCCCTTGTCTCAAAAACTGAGAGACAAAATGAAACTATCAAGTAACTACAGTAGATAAATATTGGAGTTTTATATATTGCTATTCAACCGATGAACAATCACTATGTTCAAGATATGCCGCATTAAAATGCACCATAATACAGTATTAGTATAATTCGATTATATACGTACTCTCTTTAGCTAATTTTAGTTTGAAATGGGAATACATTCTGGTTCTGAACTAAATATTGTGAATGAACGATCCAGGACCTTCAATGCTCACGAACAAGCTGCATTTCTTTGCAATTTTCTTTCACAAATCGAACGATAAAAGAACGAAATACATTGCCTGCAAACACCTTTGAATCCTTTCCTCGTAGCGTACAACAATTTAGGAAATTAATTTATGGTATTACTAAATAAATTAGGGAATTAGCTGACAATAGTAGGTTATAGAGCGATGCGTCAGTAATATAATGTCATGTGAGGTGTCGTGCCGTGTAGAACAGAGAAATAATGTAGGAAGTGATTAAAGGGTCATAGCGAAGTGAAGTGTAGTGAAGTGCGGTTGAACAAAAATTCAGTTCGGAGTTTGATTATGATGTTTCTTTTTTTAAGATAATTTTAAATGTTTTATGAATTAGATAGTTTTATATCATTATTATTTCTATGATTAATGTTATTTTTATTGTCATCATTATTATTATTATAATATAATTTTCATGTTAGCTTTTTATGTAAATAGCTATCACTGGGTTATGCCCATTTGCAGTTCAACTAAATTTATCTTTATTTCATTAATTTACCACACAAGTTAAGTGGGCTGTGTGTACTCACCTCATGGGCTTGAAAAGAGCTTGGACGTTGCGGGGGTAGTCGATGACGAGCTTGATCTGCGTGCCACCGTCCTTTTGACCTGCAAAGAGAAATATAATTACATTAACATTGCGCAAATTTTGTCAGTTAGTTACTCGTACGTAATTCTACAAAAATCTAAGGACTCGCGCTATACTTACAAAGAATGAAAAATGAAAGGGAAAAATCGAAGCTTCTGTTGGACGACAAGTTTGTCCCTGGTATTCGTACTAAGATCTCTCCTGTACTATTCTAAAGAATTTTTATTTGATTACAGAAATAAAACTATTAGTAATCAAAAATCATAAAATTATATGAATGAATAGATAAATAAATTGAATACGGAATACTCTAAGTGTGGAAGTCAATTCATGTTTAAGATTCATAATTTCTGTAAATATAAATATAATTTCTGAAAATGTAAATCCCAAAATAAGTCGTGGATATCCAAGGTATTTTAAGCTATTTTAATGAATGATCTTCATTCATCTTGTGCTATTTGAAAACAATTTCGCATTCTTCATATGGATCTATTTTGAAACACACTTTCACGTGGATATCTTCTCCAGTATTGCAGTTGGTGATCTGCTTATTTAATTCAGTCAAAACATTCAGATCTCTCCAAGGACTCTGGATTCCTATTTGACATTTTCAAGCCAGATAAAACTGCATTTCTATATAAACAACATAATTAACTTTGTTTATCACATGTTAAGCCGTTTCTTGACCTCATGAACAATCATGAGAGGGTACCATATTAGCAACGATATCAAGACAGGAAATAACACAGTACAAAAAGAACTTGAATAAAAGTGATATTAGCACAGTAATTGGAACAGAAGAGCGAAGTCAATACTTTTACACGTCAAACTGTATAAAAGAATGATAATAAGAAAATAAACCACTTAAATGTTAATTGATCATACATTATTCTAATGATTGTGTTCATAGTAACACATGATAGTTACTATTTTATTACGAAATTACACCAAAATGAATTATTAGAGATGCCAATGGAATGGAAGTGCCAATGGAAAACGAAAGTACAAATAAAAGTATGAATATGTTGGTAAATATTTAATTTTTATATAGTAGACGAATACTAAGTCATTATGATTAAAACAATCTTCAGATTCTCGTTAGCATTAAGATACAACGATTAATATAAAAGAGAAAAGTAATATGTATGACACGCAATTCTAGTGTAGAGATTTTCTGTGTATAAGACTATTTGTGTAAAGATAAATAAAGATAAATGAAGTGAATTGTAAGAACGTCCATAGACCCACTGTCTGCTGACCTTCAAAACCTCCCACACGCACATTTGTTAGGGTCCTCCAAATTCTCACATCCTCTCACCATACACACCATTAGCGCGTCCAAATTCGAACTGTAATTTGAACATCTACACGTATACTAGCCACTCGTTTTGAAACCCGGCATTCTTTCCTTGATATACGGTATATAGGCAAAGTGTTTGGTACAGATTTGTAATAATTATTTGTAATTATTTGGTACATTGTAATCATTTGGCAAAATAAACATTGTTGTCTATAATTGTGACTTCTTTGGAACATTTCGATGTGCCTCCCTCTCCGTTATCTACGAGAAGCGAGACCTTCAAGGGTCTCCGACGTCCTGTCCCGCGCCCTGCCGTCCGGAACCGCAGGCCCCGCCCCCTTCCCGTTGCGCTGGCCCTGCGAGCAAGGGCGGAAGCAGCTGGGCGCTGTCAGAAACTGCGCGCCGGGGAAACCGGAAACGCCCAGTCGACACCAACCCTCGTCCCCGCCCGGCCACCATCCCCGCCCCCGCCCCCGCCCCCGCAACGACAAGCCTGCGCCAAGTGTCACCGTCGAGTTGTCGACAACTGTAGTACCCACATCCCACCCGCTCTACCACGGACTGTTCCCCTCTAAAGAAAGGAAACGCTGAACCTACAGATAATGAACTCTTGCACGACATTCCTCCGTTGTTTCTCTGGCATCTCTCTTGAAAGACGTTCCGTAGACCAGTGACAAATTGAGGGAATTGCTGAGAGCTTGGATATGGCGGAACATGCCGCGTTACATTGCTAAGAAATTGATTTCTAAATTGTTCTACAATATAAATGTCTTCAACTCCTCAGGATAAGGCAATCGGACAATAAATCTCAAAGAAAAATGTTGACGATAGGGAGAATTAAAATGTTAGCATATAAAATACTGATTTCAAAATTTCTAAACGGAGCAAAGGAAACTTTTAAGCATTACTTTAAAATCAAATTTAGAAAACAAAGCCCTTCAATGCATTAATTTCTTTCAGAATTTTTCACTTTGCTCTTAATATGAACCAATTATAAATGTAAACTTTAGGAAAAACAGTTGGACGGTTAGATAGCCTTACGAAACATTTAATTTAATTTAATTTAATTTAACACCATTGCATGGAAACTAACTCGTAAAGAAAAAATACGACTTTGTCAGTCTAGAGCTTCGTTGACCAGAACGCACTAGATCCGTTGACTATAGTGATTTTCTACATCGTCTGTCGTGTTACTAGCAAGACGTTCAGTTGTACCACTGGCTAGATAAGCAATCTACAGGTCCGTTCAGAGGTTATTTCCAAACAATCTGTTGCACCGAGTATATCTATTGAATACGGTTTGCCATGGTGTCGTGTAAAGTGGGTTTTCTAAGGGTTGGTTCATGAAAGACAAAAGGAGATCAAGCAATGTAACAAGTGATGTGAAGTGTATAGCTATAGATAATGAATAAGTAAGTTGTTTTGATTGTGAATACATGATTAATTTTTAATGATTGAACGTTGACACAGAGCAGCAATTATTACTTCAAACAAAGGTTAGTATTAGACATTTTTTATATCTTCACAATCCCTGACAGATACCAGTGCAGTACCGTAAATAACTGGCCGTAGACCGGAAACGATTCTTCCCTCCGATCTCTCCCTGAATACTGGGCGAGAGGTAATCACCAACCAAATTTCACTTATATTCTATGATCCAGAAACAGTATTGCGAGGGCACAAACTGGATGTCAGACAGTTTCGGGCTAAGCTGTTGCAGCGTAAGTAGAAGACGAAGAAGCAGATGAAGAAAAAATAAAGAGGAGGTAAACCAGAGGAAGACGGAGGATGAACAGTACTGAAACTAATTGCGACGAAGTCTGCAGGTGCGCTTGCGTCTTGAGAATTCCACACGAGCATGAGCGGAACGAGGAAATATGCCGGGATACTTTTGCGAGATCATCCTACGACTCATTATTCATAGAGCTTCTCTCTCTTTCCCCTTATCTGTCTCTCTTCCTCTCCCCCATCCCCTTCTCTTCCTCCCTCCCTCTCCCTATTCCTTTCTCTCACCCTCCTGTCTTCCCCGCGCCTCTTCCCTGTGGTCGTCGCAAAAAAAAAGAAGAGAAAACTCGCCGAAAAAACCGAAGTCGCCTGGCCGCTGCCGCGGAGCGCGGAGCTAACGGTTGTCCACCAGCCGCAAGTCACGTGGGGAATGTGCGTCGCCAGGGGAAGCCCCGACGACGACGTTTGCAATTAAGCGCGTGTACTCGCGCGTAGCACACATACTCCGGCGATCAATTAGAGGTGGCGTGACGCGACGAGAGCCAGATGGATGCGGATGGAGCCTCATAGGTGCTGCCTCCGTTAAAGCAATGCCTGCTGCGGCTTCTTCCCTTGACGCTGGGAAAGTGGGGCTCCTCTCTTCGTAAAACGACGCTTCGAAGGGGGATAATTTCTGTTTATTAGTATCTAGTCTGCATTTGATGCGGAATTGCAAATACATTTTCTCTACTCAGGATTGATGGCATGACTTACAAGTTAATAGAGAGGACAATTACAAATATTTTCATAATTTAGTAGTGGTTGAAGATTGGAGCAAACGTTTACAAAAATAGTTTGTTGTCAGTCTTTGCTTCTTACAGAAATTGAAGGGTTCTCACCTGTAGATATTTCAAAATATCAGCACCTTTTTAACAAGATGAAATAGTCACTCGGATAGCCGAGGTCGTTAAGGCAGTAGTGCCGTAGCGATCTCGAACTGAAGGATCGCGGGTTGTAGTCCCCGCATGGTTGTATTTGTGTTCGTCCTTTCACCCCCTATCATCACATATCATGTCATCTTCACAGTAATCATACCGTTAAATGCAATAGAGGTCTCAAATGACCTATATGTTAATGCGACGTTAAATAACAAAATTAAAAGGGTGTCAAATACGAGGTAAACTAGAATACTGTCAAATTAAGAAACATATCTGAATACATTACCGTGAATTAAAGTTTCGGAATAATAGTTTAAAATACTTATTATAAATTTTCTATTTTTTTTCTTTCAGATATGTATTAAATTTTTTTCATACTAATATTTCGTCATATAGGGTAAGAAATTAAAGGGGGAATGTTCTAACACACGGCAAGTGGATGTAAAATGGTATTGCATTCATTAAAAGCAACGGCCTGTTATTTTCCTTTTGAGGTAAAGTAGAGTACCTTCACAGAAAGTATGTAGTTCGCTATGAATTATTAAAAGTGCTTAATATTATAAGTCCCATTAATGTAGAGATAATTACTTAGCAGTTGAGTAACCTCGGTCTGATGTCCGTCATTCACAGTAAGACTTCTTCCTGACCTCCATTTAAAACAAGCGAAATGTCATCCGACGAGTCACAGTCTGCTGGTGGGGTAATAATAATAGTAATAGTGATAGTATTTTTGTATACTATTATTATTATTATTATTATTATTATCATTATTATATCACGTCCGTATATTTCCATTTTCATATAGTCTCCGCAAAGGTTCCGAAAATATTCATTTCAGTTTTAGAGATTTTGTTATGCGGCGCGAGGCAGCCGGAGCCTCAAATGTGTCTTTCCGTAGAAATATGCTCACTCATTTCTTTTTGACGTTGCAGAAGTATTTTTTGATTAGATAATATGTCAAGACACTTTGCTGTCAGTTTCAAAGCCTAAGAGTGTAATATTTTTTTCTCGAGAAGTATCATTACACAAAGATGTCTTGTAACCAAGTAGTTTAAATTTCGAAATAAACACGATCTTGAAGGATTATACTTATAACATTAGTATTAATCACATCCTATATGAGCTTTTTGTCACAGATATTTTTAGATACTCGGATATATTTTACTTATAGATTTTTCATTGTAGCCTCTCCTCATATTTCGGCGATCAATAAAAGGTGGCTTGATGTTGAGCAGATGAATGCCCGAAGACGCAAGGGCAAAGCCTCCTGTGAAGGAAACTCCACTTCTTTCTCCCACGACGTTTCTTTACTATATTTTAAGAAGCCCGTCCATCAAAAGTAGTGGATTCACCTTCCCCCTTCAGGTATCCTTCATTGAACTACCCCAATTCATTAGCATCGGCCCATCAAAGCCGAGATCAAAACCTCAATCCGTGGCAAAGAGGTACTACATTTCCCTTTCAAAGTTCACGTACTCTGGTTCTTTACAGTATTTCCCATCATAACAGAGATTCATCTCTACAACTGTCCCGCAGGAACAAAAACCGTGATAGATCGTCACGGATCATCTATAGCAGCATCTGTGGTATTTATAATCATCAAAGCGAGTCCCTTTTGCGGTAGGTGTGTTGTTATCATACGTGTACAAGCTGTTCAAACTTACAGCAATATTTATGTGGTGTCGGTTGCAAGTAAGTAATCATTTTATAATTGGTACCCACCGTTACCTATTATTCGTGTTTCTAAGTGCATCAACAGCTATGTTCAGTCTTGTATGTATAGTGCATGTTTCTATCAGGCAGGTAGTGTTCTTCCCCCCCCCACTGAATGGTAAGATCCGGCGCCGACCTACACCTCGGCGAGGCCTTCTCATCCAAGCATTTCCCTCCAGCGGAGCACCGCCCCAGCCGCGGCAAACTTTAACCACCCGAAACGTCACCCAAGATGTGTGGCAACGTATTGCGTGTCAGTATAAGTGTGTGTATACGTAAGAGGTGAGAATTGGATACGGAAGAGGAAGGAAAGATCGCGCGTGGTCCGTGGTCCATTTGTTACGGTACTGCTCCGGTATTAGCGTAATGTTTATCCGAGTAACCGCAGAAAACTACCTACCAGCGCAGCAAGCCGCTGGAATTCTCCTCCAGACAGCGGATGAAATCGACCTAGGAATTTAGCTAGGGTCAAAAATCCTAAAAGCGTCTGGATTCGAACGTCAGGATCTCTCAGTCCGAAGCACAACAGTAGTACCTACCCATACTGTGGATCTTTCTATCGGCATTTCAAATGTTGTTTCTACAGGATGGATTGCAAATCAGAAGGACAACGAGGGGAGAGTGTTGCGTGATATCCGAGCCACCAAGTACCAAGTATTTCTCTTCATTGATCGTATGAATACAACCATGTTCTACAACTCTTAAGAACACGAAAAAGTCCTTGTAGTAAAATAGGTAGTAAAATAATTTAATAAAATTGCGTCAGTCATGTGTTTGATTGTTTATTACACTTTTACCGCTCCGCAAGATACAAATTTACTTGTTTAAGTTGATTATATTGATAGTAGATCAAAAATGCAATTGTATTTTAAGCTAAAATTTGGATTTCTCCCCCACCATCAGAAGTATATGAAACATTCTTGTTGGAAATATGGATATTCTTTACAATTAATTTCTATTTTTCTTAAGACTGCCAGCAGAAAAACACTAATTGAGTAAATCATTTTGCAAGCAAAGGTACAGACTTTCGTCCAATACTTCCTTTACTCTAACGCTCAGTATATATTTTCGAAAGTAAAATCTCTCATGAATGTGTTCAGATTTTTGCTTTTTGCGATAGTTTCTACCCCTGCTCCCGTTTCTTATTACACGTGTCTTAAAGATAAAAATAATTGTTTACACATAATCCATCTCGTTTTTTTAAATGTCATTTCTTTTCTCTATTGCAAATCATGAATCGAATTGGATGTGTACAAAACATTTATTCAGAGAATGCTCATTTCATGAAACGGATGGATGTTTGCAAACATTCATTTTATTAGACTAATTGGAACTTTTATCTCTATAATTCATTTTACGATCCGAAGTTCTGGAAAGATATCGCAAGGTATCTTTCCAGAACTTCGCACACACACAAGGGAAATACACTGAATAGAACACAGAAACGATATGTTCACTTTCAATGTAAGTTTGCTGCAACGCCCTTCAATAATAATTTTGGAAAACCGCTAAATTTCGGGAATTGATTTCGAAAACGTAATTACGAACATGATATCAATATGAAAGACTTATGAAATCAACTATTTTTTTTATAAAAGTTACAATAAAAGAAGAAAGGAAACAATGTTAATCTGGCAGAGAATAATGTCACCCTGCGTCAGATTAATTGATTAGTGATACTGGGTGCGTCAATTACTAAGGTCATTAGTCCCGAAAGTGTAGTGCCTGATTTAATCGCTGGAGATGGTAGTAATCTTTCTCTCCTGGCTGGCCAGATCCCTCGCCCACCTACATCGGCTTGAGGGGATTTTTCGCCAAGTACACACACGTAGATTCAAGAAAATCCAAAACAATTCAAGAAAAAAATGTTTGTATCTAAATGAAAAACAAAGAGTCAGAGATTCCTTCGTTCATAAAATTAAGAGAACTTATCCGAGTATCTAAGAGGATTTTACGTTGCCTTAAATATATCTCCAGAAGGCAGGTTCAAATATCGGTATATTATTTGTTGCGCAATATTTTGTGGGGTTTGCATTGATTTTTAGTTACTTCTCCTGAATTACTCACTCAACGCTATAAAATACGTATTGTGATATTTCAAAATAAAGATGCAAAAGAACAAGGAGAAAAATAACATTGATAAAAGCTAGGGCTTGAAAACGCCAACGAAAGTAAGGCTTAATCAAACCGAGCGAACACAACCAATGAAAGCCAATACCGAAAAAACAAGGCAGCAAATGAGAACTATGTTCCAGAGAGCAGTCTTCTTTTGTTCTCCGATGCAGATCAAACACTAGAATTGTTACCGTTTCATTGAGCAAATCCGCAACGCGTAGCTCGGCGTTCCGTAATTTAGTTTAAAATCCCCTGGTGTGTGTGACCAAAATCCAGACGGCGTGTGTAGAAAGGGCTTGCTCTCTGCATTTAAAAAATGGGTACTGAATCTAAGGGAAATATATTGTCTTCGATAAATTATTAAATAATGGTCCACGCGTGAAAGACGCAATAAAGGAAAGCAGAAAGGGTTAAACAAGGAAATAAACGGGAAAATATTTTGTAGCTCGTTTGCCACACCAATTTTTATGTGAGAGAGATGACACCAGAGCTTTCACCGAACGAGACAAATTTGTGCAGGGGTAATGAAAATTTTAACAGGGACTGCATGTGAACCATCCCACGAAAAGAAGAAAGTAAACATCGAAAAGACAGAGATTGAACAACTACAGTAAAATAAAAGATCTTGTACATTAAAAAAGCCCAATACGAAGCTATCAACATTACCAATAAAGATCAGCAGGAATGATAGATGCACGACAACCAACAGCAAAAAAGACACCGGAACAGGCTTATTCGAACCTAAGCATTTTAAGATAAGGAAAAGAATAACGGGATGGGAATGATGAAGACGAAGACGCCACAGAAGAAAAAGTAGAAAATATTTCCTAAGAAGAAAAAGATTTAGAAGATGCCGAAGAAGGGGAAACAGACGACGAAGATGATGAAAGAAGAACATCTTGCTACCAATTCAAGGGAACGCCATCAACAGCAAATGCAGACCGAACCCTTGCACTTAGCTGCAAATCCGAAGTTCCGCCCGCCATCTTAAGCGGGGGCGACGGGTGGGCGTGGTCGGCCCCCGGGGCGCGGGAGACGAGGAAGCGGCCCGGCCCCTCGGGGCTTCCCCGCGTGTGTTGCTTGCGGCGTCCGCCAGGCGCGCCCGAGAGCTTCCTTAATGCACGCCTAATGCGCTTAAACAGTTAGGTAAGATGGTGTGCCCCGGGGCGCGCTAATACATTGCAGTTTGACGCACTAATGAGGGGCAACACCTGGAAGCAAGGAAGGTTTTTGGTACTTCGGGTCCTGTAATCGTCAAATAATGATACTTATCGGCTAATCCTTGCTCACACCGATGAATTACCGTGGATAAATTCGATAAAAATAACTTGGGACAATTAGTTTGGGATTTCTTGTGTCTGATATACTTATAAACAATTAGTGCTACTTTAGATTCTAAGCCTGAAACGAAATTGATTAATTCGCTCAATACAACTATAAAGGATTAGTTCGATTTCGATCATCAGTTGCATATTACTTCCTTATAATTATATGTTGATTCGGTAGAGGAATTTCGATGATTTGTTGAATTATATTAAATGTCTTCTTGGCAGTTTTCTTCATTTCAGAAGTTTCCATAAAATAACAAGCCGTGGAAACGTGTACTATTCATAACTATTATATTTGCCTTTTGCAATTTACACCTCTTATACTCATTAACATACTCTTCAATTATTGTTTGTAATATTTCACTCATATTTTTTTAAAATATTTTCATCGAAAAATATTTACTTGAATCAATTGATTTTATAATTCATGATAATCAGTAGGGTAGTATCTAAAATCACGTAGGTGTGTACGCGACCCCTGGAACCTGATTACTACAACTGCGAACGTCTACCTGTCAATTGTTGTCAGTTGTAATAGGTTTCTATGCAAGTTTCGGCGATGCAAATTTTTGCCAACGAAGCATTTTTTTCAAACCAACTTTTGAGGCCTTACTGCGGCTCAACCATTCGGCATATTCCAGTAGTTTATTAGACAAAACATGTATATATATATATATATATATATATATATATATATATATATATAAAAAGAGAGAGAGAGAGAGAGAGAGAGAGAGAGAGAGAGAGAGAGAGAGAGAGAGAGAGAGACGGTTGCGGCAGCCGTCGTCTGTGCCGAGGAGGCTGCAGGTTCGAGTCCTGCGTAGACATGGTCGTATTTGTGATTGTCCCTTCACCTATCATCATCATCCTATCATCTCATAATTCACACTTCAAAGCGTAATAACCTTGTTGTAATCCAAGGATACAGCTGGAAAGCTGATCCTGGAAGAATTACACACGTTAATTGTGTAGCGTGGTCAATAATGGCCTATACGCCAATAATAATTATATATATATATATATATATATATATATATATATATATATATATATATATATATATATAGAGAGAGAGAGAGAGAGAGAGAGAGAGAGAGAGGGAGGGAGAGAGATAGCGACAGTAGCTTTAGAAATATCGTTGGACTCGGCAGAGGCCAAAGCGCAGGAAGCCCACGGCCTCAACCAGCGGTGGCCGCGCGCGAGCGAGCGCCCGCCCCCACAGCATTTCGCCGACGGCAGCGCGGCGCGCGGAACCGGCCGCCCTCAAACGCACACACAAAGTTAGTCGCCGCGACCTCCGCCTTCGGAGGTTGGTCGGACTGCTCCTGTTTACCTCGCGGCCGCTGCCGCCGTCGCCCCCGGGCAGCCGGCGTTTTGCGGCCCTCGCCCAGCGCGTTCGTCGCTCACGATGCTTACGCCTCAGGGTGGCATTACAGCAGCGGTTGGAGACGAACAGTTAGTCGCGAGGCGGCGCTCTCCACGCAGCACACATAGTCACACACACTGAATGACTTTATCATTTGTGCGTACTTGTAAATAGAAGTTTTAAGTCTTACGTTAAGTTCTTACAAGTAACATTTTCATTGTACGTGTATGTGTCCTAAGGTCCACACCTCAATTTTAACAATTATCACTGTCTTTTCTAAATTTTCTTGTAATTAGTAGTTTTATGTTAAGTTTTTACAAGTAAAATTTTCATTGTATATTATGCATCCCAGGGGCTACATCTCAGAATTAAGAACTATAACTGTCTTTTATAAATTTCCCATTCGCATAAGAGTTTTTACACAACACCACTTTTTCAAAAGCAAATTCGTTAAGAAGTCGATCAGACTGGCTTACGGGCTAGCGCCCAGGTACCGGTCTTCCTACTATGGTCAGGCCGACGCTTTCGGACAAGTACACTTTTAGTTACACAATAAACACACATACTGACGATTTGAGTTATACAATGAACACACATACGACGAGCGCTTCCGCTGCCTGGGGCAACTTCCACGAAGACGACGCACCGATGCGCACACGCGTGACAGACTCATTACCCTTGACCCTTCTCGACGCACGCCATAAATTCTCTCTTCTCCCCCATGTTTTTCAAATTCGCCATTCACGACTTTTTTTCCAACAAAAATTTTACTTAAAATCAGTTGCAGTTGAGTGTTCAAACGTTCTCTTTAGGGTGAATCTCACAAATTATATTCAAACAAGGTAATTTATTTCAAGAAAAGGCTTGAATACTTTGAATTATACATTTACTGTGTGTAGTTGAGGGCTTACTGCGGCTCAACCATTCGGAATACCCCAGTAGTTTATTAAACAAAATATGCTTTATACAGCGACAGTAGCGTTAGAAATGCCGATGGGCATTTTTGACAGAACACTTTTGAATTTGAATTTATCTCTTTATATTTTTTAAGGGAAAGATTATTTTTTGCTTTTCTGCATGAATCCGACCGCGCGAAATATATTCTACAACTAAAGGTCGTATATTTCCCTATTATTTTCATAGCTAAAGAGAAAACTACTCATTTTTGGTTCTATTAATATCAGAATTTTTATTTTTATACAATCCCCTTCTTCTTTTTTAATTGTGTGTTTTTTCCAAACATGAGTCATAAATATATAGTTTTATCTTCGAGCTTCAAGTTATATTCTTCAACGAGTGTTCATAAATCTTTTACAAAAATACTTCTACCAACTGAATACGAGTTATGTGGAAATGATGCAACAAATTTGCTTTCATAGCACCGACTCTTCAAAAATGGAAAAGTAATAGCGCAATACAAACAATGACGAACGTCCACTATGCTAAATTAGATTATTTTCCAACCTGCGGGCACATACAGATGAGTCAGTTCAGTAGAACTATGCGAACGAAATAAAAATGCAACCCTCGCTTAAGCAAAGATCAGCACTTGGATTTATTTGTCGAAAAAACAAGTAGAAATATATGAAATGGTGTGAATCTTAGCAGAAGCCAGAAAAAACATTTAACAAAAACTATAAGACGTCATGGGCTTGTTTTTACATGAAGAAGATGTAGATAAAATATTAAACTATTAAAATAAGCTCTGAATGTTACTTTGTTTTCAATCCAACTTAATAATATATTAATTTGAATGATAAATACGTATTTCTACAGTGATCAGCCATGTTTTTCAAACGTTTCTATACATTTTGATCAAACAAAAATATATAATTAAGTGCGATAATAACAAATTATAAATTATTATGAGTACAGAAATATATTTATAAAATTATTTTATACTTTAATTTGCTTCAATATCAGAAATAATATTTGCCAAAACGCCTTACATCTTAATTCAAATAAACAACAGATGTGCTTCAAGTTGTATTCTTCAACTTAGTGCATAATTCGAAATGGTGAACTGTTTGTTCGGAAAGCAATAAAAATCGCAAGGAAATCACTTTTTACATTACAAAACAGACCAAATGGAACCAACTCAAGCAGATACTTTTACACCTCATACGTTTCAACTCATTCTTCATCCCGGGCAATTGTACTCCCCGAACTGATCGCATGAAAAGGATCCGCTTGTGGCGAACCCACCAAGTAGCGAAAGTACACAAGAACACGCACGAACGCTCCCGGCGAGCGTGACACACGCTCGGCACGTGACACCCGCGCACCACACAACAGGTGACGCCCACCGACCACCGAACAGCCGAGAAGGCAGGACACCGGAAAATCGCCAGCGGAAAATCGCAGCGGACGACATCCGCAGGGTGGCGTTGGCGCAGAAACAATCACGAAAATAAATAAATTAAAAAAAAACAATACACAAAAAATTCGTCACAGCTGGAGAACGAACTGTAACGAACCAGGTGGAAATAAAGTGCTGTAATTACACGTCAGAGGTCAAACACAACGCGTTTCGGTTGCACCCGTCACACCCGCCTCGCGCGAACGGCGTGAATGCGGGTGACTGTGTAAATCTAGTTCCTCCACATGTGTGTTTTCGTGGAACGAAATTAAACTTCACTGTAATAACAGTGGTGCCCTGTTATGAAAACAGAGTACTCCGCATTTTTCGCGTCTCACTTGTTAATAATAATTCAAAATTAGTCTTATTTAACGGACATCGGAACGGGAATTTTTGTGGATTTAGAATATACTATTACGTTTATGGAGGTCGACGGTTTGTATATGTTTTATTTCACAAATTAAAATAAATTTACAGTGTCTCAAACTACAATTTAAAATATTTTTGGATCTCAATATTAAGGGAATGGATGTTTGCTCCATCTTATCGGCAATAGGAATTGGTAATCAATATGGAATTGAAGACTCGCCTACTTTCTACTTAGAAACTGCAGTGTCCAAGATCACAGTCTTCATACAGAATGAATACGTATCAGTCACGTGCATTCTAGCACTTATTTTATCAGCATTAATTTTGAAATGTCATGTCCTTCTTTCATCGAAAATGTTATGCTCTGGTTTAACTAGCTATTGTTATCCTCGTTTAAAAAATCGTTCATACGCCTTCCTTCGGAGGGGAAGTAAAGCCGGCTGTCCCATGTTTGTAGATTTACTTGCATGTAAAAGATTCTCAACCCTAAATGACCCCTCTCAGCTAAATTTAAATCGCCTGCTTCATCTCCCAATAAATACCCCCTTTCTCCGCTAGTTGGTGAAAGGATCGTAGAGAAAAATGCATGGTCAGACGGAAGAGCGGGCCTGATGGCCCGAGTCTCGCCACGTAAAATAAGGCATTAATTCAATTCAATTCGTTTAACATACAGGTTAGTTTAGTTTAGGGCGGAGAGCGGGGCGGAGAGCTGAGCGGAGAGCGGAGCGGAGCGGAGAGCGGAGCGGAGAGCGGGGCGGAGAGAGAGAGAGAGAGAGAGAGAGAGAGAGAGAGAGAGAGAGAGAGAGAGAGAAGGCGAGAGAAGTAGTGATCGAGGCAGTGATCGGTGCGGGGAGTACGGCAGGGAGCAGGGTAGCTGGGAAAACGGAGAGCGAGTCACCCACCAGTGGACACCAGTACGGTGAGCAGGCCGTGTGGAGTGAACTGCAATCGGAGCGGTGTGCGCGTCGGGGGTGAGTCGGAACAGCAAAAAGCGCGAGGGGTGAGCGGAGCGGGAAAGCGAAATGAAACTGGAAGTGAGCTGCAGGAGAGCGACGGGGAATGTGTGCATTTCTGCCCGCGGTGTGTTGCAGCAAGCGGTGAGTGGGACGGGTCGCCGCGGCGATGATCGGGGCGGGGCGGTGAACATGGCGGGTCGGCGATCGGGGTCGGGATGGGGATGGAGCGACGGGGCGGAGTGGAAGAGGGGGCGGAAACTGAAACACGCCCGTTAATTAATGACCAACGATCAACGCTGCCCGAGCCCTCTTCAACAAGAGGCTTTCATTACGATTCATAACGAAATTCGCGAGTAATCGAATCTCGTGACCACTGATTACCAAATTTGTTTTTGCAGCGGCGCGTTTGAGGTCGCGTCCGTACTGACCGGAAAACAAATTCTGAACGGAGGGACACCCGAGCTTTCCTGTCTGCCGTCTTCACCGCGACGTGTCCCACTGACAAGAGGTGCTCATGTCATATAAGCGTGTGTGTGAGGGTGCCTGTTTCGTCGGACATGTAGACAAAGCTTACCATGAGGCTGTATGCCAGTGCGTTGTTATGTTGAAGGTTCAAAATTGAAAGTATTGTATAAGCGATTGGGTACTGCATTTTAGATGTTAATATTAAAAGTGGTTGATGAACGGTCTTGCAGAGCTTAGCAGATAGTCAAGTTTCAGAATAACCAGAGTAAAGTGAAGTTTTCTGTCTCGTTGACAATTTGGGTGCTAAATATATATTAGTAGTTTGAGCTCCAAAGATGTGAGCTAAATTGAGATAATAAGTTGGACTCAACTCCAATAGAACTGCTTATGAATAAAAAGGATTCTCGTTAAAAAAACTGTGTTGGATAAATTAAGGAAGAAACAGTAAGGTCATGCTACCCTTTTGGTCGATGTAAGACAGAAGACCATCGTTTTTGTCAAATGGCGAAATAATTATGTGCTCAAAACGTGCTGTTTTGTGTGACATGTAACTAACATAATTTCTAGTGAAGTTGGAGACCGTAAAAGTACGATGGAAACATTCAAAGGAAGTACCTTGCAGTGAATCATTTTACACATGCGCTGATCGCTACATTTCGTTCGTAATCCTAACGCTAATACAGTCTTGAAAAGGTAGTAAATTACACGAACTTGAATGTCGTAAATATTGCAGGATTGCACGTGATATATAATGTTTACTTACACCGAAACAGTGAGATAAAACCGCAAATTAATGTATTTGTCTTGCGTTCGAATTGTGGAGCATTTTAATTACTTTGAATATTTATTTTAAAATATTTGATCTTTGTTCAATGTTTATTTTCCTCAATGTCATTTAATCGATGGAATGAAAAAGAGCAGACCCATATGTCATTAATGTTTTACAAATTTATCGTTTGAAAAAAGTCAGTTATTTGTAAAATGTGTACTAGTAACAATGTTAAAATAATTTCAACAGTTTTCTATTAACAATTTTTCCGTCTATAAATGAGTCGAAACTATACTATATGTTTGTAATTAAATTAAAAATATTCGGAACTCGAAATGGTGTTATATGTCCCAACAGTAACTTGAAAACGACTCCAGCATTGTTATTGTGTCTCTTACGTCATAAATGTCTAATTTCTAACATTAAAATATAAATCATACAAACGGTGTGGACAATAAACAATAAAACCTTTCATAACTTGAGTTAATATAATTTATTGCTGAATCTTGACAATGTCGAAGTAAGATTGATTCAACCAACTTCTAAGAGACCCTACAGGTAAATAGTCTGGAATTCAGTAAATTTTTGTTCCTCAAAGGAAAAAGCGTGGCCAAGCTCAAAACGATTTATTCTGGTTACATATTCTACGTTTAGGTTTATGCATTTTTATCTACTTAGTTGGGCATATAAAATGTAAGGAAGAATAAAAATTGTATCGGCTGATCAAACAATATTAAATGTTTTTTATGTAGCCAGGAAATATTGCTCTTACTTCCTCTACTTTGAATTCAATTCCAACATGTGATTTTCATTTACGTGCACCACACACTTACATCTTAGAAACTTTATCATGATTCTCTGTATTCGAATGTCATTAATGGACGCGGGCATCGCTACATCCAGTTTGGTAGCAGTGTCGGATTAGGCGAATTTGGGTAAAACGCAAAAGACATAAAAGCGTTAACATAAAAGTTAGGACTACGTCCATAAGCGGACTCATTCACAATACGTTCGCATAAGCATAACATGTAAGACGTTAGCTTAAAAGCTTGCAAGCTTCAAGCTTCTGTGCTTATGCTTAAGACATAAGAAATAAACCAATCACAGAACGTTAACTCAATATCGAGAATCGAAAGAAGAGCGAAGTCGATAGACGAACTAACGCCATTATGGGCAATGGTCACAGTCGATACCGCCAAATCGATTTTCATATCCAACCAATAGTAAACTAGAATGTCTCACAGCCAATAGAAACTCTTCTTTTGCTTACGTTTATGTTAGACATTGTGAATACTTCAGTCTATCACTTCAGTCTATCATGTTAATATTCATAATACAGACTAAGAAATAAGGGTAAAGTATTGAAGAGAGGGTTGAAAAAAGGCAGCGGGTGCAATCAAGCCGTATTGGCAAAGAAAAGTGTAAGAAGCTGGACATGGAACCGTTCCGTAAACCCTTTCACTGACTTTATTTCTCAATTCAATGCCATGAGGAGAGCGACACCTTAATCGCTCCCTGCATCCGGACTGGACGTAGGATGCAAAGAGCGCAGACGAGGCTCGCCCAGGCGGAAACGGCAAAGACGCTGACAGGCTGCGTCCGCGACGAAGAAGCAGACGGCGGCGGACGCTCTAGCAGCAGCAGCGACAAAGTAAGTGTGGGCGGAATAGACGACGACGGCGACGGCTGCTGCTGCAGCGTCTTCTAGGAAGCCGCAGCGCCGCTCGCCTTCCGCGAAGAGCGATTACGTTAGGGGACGAAGCGAGGGCGCTCCATGCGGTGCTGGGAGGAGGGGGCGTTAAGCGGCACGGCGCAGGGTCGTGCATGGCGGGGCTTGGCGGGGACGGACGACGCAGAGCTAGGCGGCGCGGGGCGGGATGGGACGGGGCAGGGTGGGGCGGGGTGTAGCTTGGCAGCGCCGTGCGTTGCGGGGGCGGTGAGGGGTGACGTGGTGCGGGGTGGGGTATGGCGGAGATTGGTGGGGCGAGATGGAACGGAACGGGGCGGGGCGGGGCGGGGCGGAGCGGGGTGGAGCAGAGCGGGGCGAGGCGGGGCCTAGCTTGGCAGGGCGGAACAGGGGCGGGGTATAGTTGGGCGAGGGCGCTTCATGCGGTGCTGGGAGGAGGGGACGCTAGGCGGCACGGAGCAAGGTCGTGCATGGCCGGACTTGGCGGGACGACGCAGAGCTAGGCGGCGCGGGGCGGCATCGGACGGGGCAGGGTGGGACGGGGTCTAGCTTGGCAGCGTCGTGCGTTGCGGGGCGATGAGGGGCGATGTAGGGCGGGGCGGGGAATGGCAGAGCTTGGCGGTAACGGGCGGCGAAGGGCACTATGGACCGGAACGGGGCGGGGCGGGGCGGGGCGGGGCGGGGCCTAGCTTGGCAGCGCGGCGCGTTGTGGGGCGACGAGAGGCGATGTGGTGCGGGGTGGGGGTAGGGCGCGGCAGCGCGGAGCTAGGCAGCGCAGAGCGGAACAGGGGTGGGGAATAGTTGGGCGAGACGGGGTGTGCAGGTCTGGGCGGGGAGTGGCGATGCATGGTGTCGTGGCGGGGCGTCGCGGGACGGCGCGGTGCTAGGCGGCGAGGGGCACCACAGCGACGCGAGGTGTCATGGAGCGTGGGGGGCTTGGCGGAGCGGGGCGGGGCGGGGGAGAGAGAGGATGGGTGAGGCAGGGAGGGGTGGAGCTGGGCGGCGAGGAGTGGGGGGCAGGGTCCTGCGAATCAAGAATCGTGCCTTCCGCCAACGCGCACCCGCCAGCCCACATCCGCCAGATGCAGCGCAACGCAGCATAGCACAGCACGGCACGGCCGTACGGCTTTGCGCGCGGGGAAAAAAGGCATCTCCTTCCGACAGCAGAGGGATCGCAACTGCAGTTCCTGTCATCAGCGTCCTTCCAAGAAAACCGATTTTCCATATACGGAGAAAGGAAGGTGAATAGTAGCAAAAGATAAGTTTTGCGGAGGATGAGTGCGAATTAGATGTGTCTTACATCGTGTCAATACTGTATATAATATGTACTACATATCATATGGAAATAGGTCGTTCTCAGTATAGGCAGCTGTGGTGGTTTCGAGTACCATCTATAGTACGCAGATTCTTCCCTTGTGATTGCGATAGGCGCGTAGCTCATACAATCATCTGAATCACCTATTCATTATCTCATTATTGCCCATGACAATGAAAATTATTTACTGTACCTCTTTCTTCGAGTCTAAGTTACAATTATTGTAGATACGCACTACAAGACGAAGACATAAGCAACAGTAACGCGACTCGTACGCAATAATGAAAATTATGTGCGAGTGGCGTCACAAAGTAGAGACAGTACGATTGCCTTTCGCTTCTCCCGCTGCAGCTAAGAGAACCTCGCCTACGCTTCTTTTATTCCTTTCGGGTATTGCCGGGCATAAGAATGGAAACGTCATAACTTTTACACGAGCAGAAAACACAAACAGGAAATATACTGGAAGGATCCCATCACGGAAATAAAATCCAAAAGTCCATATCTTCTTTGTTGCATCCATCCGCACATCAACCGATATTAAAAAAACGGCAACAGCAGCCATACTTTTCCACGGCGCTGTTCCATCCTAGACGACCGCGCAACGGCATTCCCACGCGGTACATCCCAAGAAAAGCGCAATAGTTCCATCAAAAACCGGCAATAGCATCGGAAGAACCGCGGCGCCCGACGCAGCCCGGCCCGCCCTCGTCGATGGCAGCGCGCCGCGCCGCGCCGCGCCGTCAACTCGATCTCTCGATCCGCGCGCGAGCGACCAAGAACAGACGCGACGCGCGATGCGCGTCGGCGCGTGAGAGCCTCGGCGCGCGCGGCAATCGCGACTTCGCTGCGCCTCCGCGGCCTCCACACGCGCGCGGCGAGGCGGCGGCTCTGCCTGGGAGCGACAATCAGAGCGGAAATCAGAAGAGGGGAGGGAGGGGAAGAGAGAGAAGAGGAATGGGAGAATAGAGTGAGGAAAATGAGGATAGAGAGAGGACAAGGATGGAGAGGGAAAGGACCCCAGAGAGAAAGGGAGGATAGCGAGAAAAGAGAGTATAGAGAGAGGAAAGGAGGATAGAGAGAGAGGAAAGGTAGGGTAGAGAGAGGATAGAGAGAGAAAAGGAAGATAGAGAGGAATGAGAGGATAGAGAGAGGAAAGGAGGATAGAGAGAGAGGAAAGGTAGGGTAGAGAGAGAGAAAAAGGAGGATAGAGTGAAAAAGGAGGATAGAGATAAAAGAGATCGAGAGAGGAAGGGAGAATATAAAGAGGATTGAAAGAGGAAAGAGAGGAAAGGGAGGGTAGAGAGGAAAGGGGAGAAAGGGAGGGTAGGGAGGAAAGGGAGGATAGAGAGGAAAGGGAGATAAAGAGAGGAAAGGGAGCATGAAGAAAAGAAAGGGAGGATAGAGAGGTAATGAACGGGAGGATAGAGAGGTAATGAACGGGAGGATAGAGAGATGAAAGGAAGGATGGAGTGAGGAAAGAAAGATGAGGAGACATAGTTGAGAGGTAGTAAGAGAGAGATAGAGAGTGGGGAAGAGAGTAAAGAGAGACGCAGTTTCCCGAGTGTGCTGCGGATCTCACAGTCTGGCTGTGATGTCGGGATCGGATTAATTCCTTAACGGGTTCCCAACTTGACCAAATTATTGAGTTCCCTAATAATACTGAAATAAGAATACTGAATATAAATAATCAAAATGAATATGGAAATAAAACTGTCCCTTATTTAAAAAATTGGTATTAAAAAAATACAATCATAATTTAAATTAGTTGTTTACTATATTTATTTGCGAAAACAAGGTTTTTAAATGCATTATCTATTTATTGAAACCTGAATTATATGTATTTTTTAAGTAAGTATACAAAATATCTCCCCAAAAGGTGAAGATACCTACAACTGAAGATTATTTTTAAATATTTTTGAAAGAATACAAATTGTTATTAAAAATATTTTGAGCCCCAACCAACGGGGACAATAAGCTCATTCTTAGGCTATTACAGCCATGTATTATTCCATAGATGTGCGATGTCAAGGTACGCCGACAAGTTTTAGGGCTGAGAACTAAGACAATGTTATTAATTTTACTTTTGTTAATTGGAAACGTTGGCCTCGCTGTAAAATGTCACCCTTAAAGAGCAACTGCATCTTGAAAATTATAACAATTGCTGCTCCGGAATGAATATACTTACCCATTGTTTCTAAATTTTATGTTGAACAAAGTACAGTATTAATGTGAATTCAAGCCAATTCCGAAAAGGATTCACTATGTGATGTAAAATAATTGCGTCAAGACAACAAAGTAATGAATAATAATTTTTTGAATTAGTTTCTATACTATTATTTTTGATGAGGTTGCGTCAGAGATTTATGACATACTACTTCGTTTCTATATTAAGATACTATTACGATATTATTACAAATGTAATTGAAAGAAAACGTGAAACAACACATCATTTAGTTTTATGAAATGATTCTTCCGGTTAGCCAGTCTCAAAGTTTTAAATTCTTTTTTACAAAATACGAAAATTATCCCAGAATAATAATTAATCGCAGAGAAAAAAGTTAGTAAAAAATATAAACATGAACAGCATTATGATTTATGTTTATTTATATTTTCTCTTCATCTTAACCTTTGCCATTTTTCTGAATTCTGTATCTTCAGGGGAACGTAAGCATGCTCGATGCAGAAAAATAGTGATTCGCTATTTCTGAGATCAGCACTTAGCTATTTTGGCGAATGCAGTAGTCACTGCGCACATGTGGTTAAGATACGTGGTTGATAACTAGTATTTAAGTATTTAAAGGCACAAGTAATTTCCTAGTAAAAGAGACAGAACAAGGTAATATAGGTCTTATCGCATCCAGGCGTGTCGTATGCACACTTGTTATTCATCTCTTATTGCCGTAAGTTTTACGTTGTGAAATGTGAGTTCACATGCTGCCGAGAAATTCTGCAATATCTGTGTGAAGAGCAGCTTGTTACACGAATGTTCTTGTACATCACAGAAAGCGTGCAGGCACTGAATTTAGAGATAAAAAATTTAAGTGATGCGGTAAGAACAGAACATTGGCATGCGTAACCAACTGAATCCATAATCCAACGAAGAGGTTCAGTTCCAAAGAACACCAGTTGCAACCAGAATTCGTGAATTTTGTGACAGGTATTCTTGAACCAAATTACTACCATAACCTAAAGCATCATCCATTTTGGCGGTCTTCAACAAACGTTACTGGTTGTATTCACTCTAAATGGGCCTTCAGAGTCAACCTGAGACCATTTGATGGCGAGCACTAATGAAAAGAAAATGTTTTTCGTCACAAAATTTACGACGTCCAACATGTCAGGCGAAAAGATAAAAACTCTGTAAAATAGTGTATGTAATTGACAACTTTCTAAGAGAGAAGGTCGACAGTCACGGCGCTCCAATTTGTATGTAAAATACATGTGCCTGGTTCTGCTCATAATGCTTTAATATATCACGGGCAATATGCGCATTAAATTAGGTTTTCTGGTTGTCACCGATGAACTCGAAAGTTTACTTCTGAAAATTAAGTCAAGGATGTCTAGAATTTAAACATAGTTACAGCACGGAATTCTGACGAATGTTGTTTTTAACATAGCTTTTGAGGGAGTAGTAATAAGAGTTTGTTTTGTTTTTATGATCAGATATCCGACCAAAATTATCAGATTCCAGATTATAACACTCTCTCCGGACGCGAATTACTATTGATTAGGAATAAGGTATTCTGGAAGCAGTTAAAATAAATACATTTTTTCTATCTCCATTTGATGTTCTCCATCCAGCAGGTAGCCTGTTTACTTACCGACTGAACTACAAACGCTTCCGAAAACACACTAGTTTCCGTGAAAAAAAACGAGACGACGGAAGTAGCGACGAAGCGTGCCCGTGGACTGGTGTGAACTTCAAACGGGACCTCAAGTATTTTTACTGTTGGTGCTGGACCGGGCTACGACCTAGTGGGACAGGACGGAAGCAGTAAAGACATTAGGAACAACACCCGGGGCTACGGGGGCGACCGAAAGAGGCTCTGAAAACGAGGTACTGGTGGACCGGCTGCACCGATATGTACACGAACATTTGCACCTCGCCCTTTCAAGTTCTTCGTTGATAATTGTAAGATATTACTGGCGATTCAAATGCCAATGAACATATAATTCCGTTCTTCAAACTTACGGAATATTGTTTGAACAAATATTTTATTAAGCGAGACCGAAACCTAAATGTCTTATTAACAGAGACAGAGATAGTAGACAATGTCAAATATTTGAAACTCTTCCATTCATTGATTTTTCCGTCGGGCATGTCAGTTCCACGCGGTGAGTAATATTCTCACCCACTTCTCCTTACGTATGGGGAGCGGCCGTTCATGTCGCAAACCCCCTCCACAGATGGGGTGCGGATTAGGTCCACAGCCACTCCAATGGAATCCAAGTTACCGTAGGTAGTCTGCTTCCTTCCGTTTCCCCTCACTTATTTCACCATCTATCTCATCATTCTCCACATCCCCATTCTATCATCTACGTATCCATTAGATTATCGCTCAAGAATCTCAATTACTCATACCTTCATAGTTGAAGGGACCATGAATTTCAGTGAATCGTACAAATAGTGTGTATCCGTCCGTCCATCACTCACTAAATGTCCAGTACTGTTAGAGAGAGAAGATGAAGCATGGGAAAATATTATAAAGACCCCTTACGGTGAGATAATTGAGAAAAAAAAAGACGTCACTCAACGCTTGTCGGCTTACAGGTGGGAAACGGGCCATATTTCCGTATCCCTATAATCCACTTCAAAAACCGTCAATGAATAATCATAAAAATACTTCTTAAACCATTTAAAAGCATCGAAGACATCCCGCCATGCCAGTAAATATATAACGCCGCTAAGCCACCTCACCGCGGAAATCACCGCAGCCACATCGTCCACCGCAGTGTGCGCCCTCTACATCTCTACGCGAAAAGATGTGTGTGTGGGGGGGGGGAGGGGTGCTTGAGGTGGGGGCGGCGTCCCCGCAGGAAAGTCGCGCCCCGCGCCGCGGCGCCGCTCCATTCATCACGCACTCGCCGCGCGCCGTCACCGTCATCCGTCACCGTCAGCGTCAGCTTCCACCCCCCTCCCCGACTCCCCGCCCGCACTCGCGGCCTCGTCGCCCTGGTCCCGTGCACGCTGTAGCCACCGCCACCGCCACCGCCGACGACACCGCCTCCGTCTTCTCCTCCACCCCACACTCCTACGCCGCCCTCTGTGACGTTTGCATCAGGGTACCGCCCCATTACTAATGCTTCCGCGCCCCTTTCCCGCCCGCACTTGCGCCCACGACGTCCCAGACCCGTGCATGCTGTAGCCACCGCCAACGTTTGCGAAGCGGCCCCTATCTTCTGCACCACCCCGCACCCCGTCGCCGATCGCGACTCCCGATCTCTACGGCGTTTGCATCGGCTACATTCCCTATTCTGAAGCTGACCCACCCCTTTTAGCCACCGCCCCCTCCCCGCCCGCACTCGAGCCATCGTCGCCCCGGCCCCGTGCACGTCACCGCCACCGCCACCACCTGTGACGCCGCTTCCGCTCTTCCGAACCACCCCGCTCTCTTTCGCCGCCCTCTGTGACGTTAGCATCGGGGTACCGCCCCATTGCTGATGCCGCCTCGCCCCTTTCCCGCCCGCACTTGCGCCCACGACGCCCCGGCCCCGTGTATGCTGTAGCCACCGACAACGCTTGCGAAGCCGCCCGACGCCCCGGCCCCGTGCACGATGAAGCCACCGCCAACGCTTGCGAAGCGGCCCCTATCTTCTGCGCCACCCATCACCCGACTCCCGACCGCTACGGCGTTTGCATCGGCTGAAATGACGGCATTCGGCATTCGGCTTCGGCATTCGGCGTTTGCATCGGCTGAAATGACGCCCCTATTCTGAAACTGCCCCACCCCTTTCAGCCACCGCCTCCCCTCCCGGCCCCCACTTGCGCCCACGACGCCCCGGCCCCGTGTATGCTGTAGCCACCGTCAACGCTTGCGAAGCCGCCCCTATCTTCTAGACCACCCTGCACTCCTACGCCGATCGCGACTCCCGACCTCTATGGCGTCTGCATCCCCTATTCTGAAGCTGCCCCACCCCTCCCCGCTCTCCCCGACTCCCCACCCGCAATCGCGCCATCGTCGCCCAGGCCCCGTGCACGCTGTAGCCACCGCCACCACCTGTGACGCCGCCTCCGCTCTTCCGAGTCACCCCGCTCTCCTTCGCCGCCCTCCGTGACGTTTGCATCGGGGCACCGCCCCATTGCTGATGCTGCCCCGCCCCTCTCTCACCCGCACTCACCGATGTGACTCCCGCTCTCTGTGGCGTTTGCATCGGCTACATCCCCTATTCTGAAGCAGCCTCGGCCCCTTCAGCCACCGCCCCCTCCCCGCCCGCACTCGCGTCCTCGTCGCTGCTTCCCCGCGCACGCTGTGGCCACCGCCACACTGGAAGAGGTGGCTCAGGGCATCTACTCATGTCAATGCAGTGCCTCTGATCGGGAGGCCGTAAGTTCGACTCCAGACAGTCCAATATTTTGGACACAACTAGACAGCTAGGGCAAGTTCAGTCTACAGTGCAGACTTTCACGTGCAATGCTACAGCCAAATCTTATCCTTGTTCTTTCATTACGTTTTGAAAAGCTAATATCATTAATTTTACGAATCATCAATGATCACAGTTCCAGGAACTCTCATTGCACATCTCTTTCGCCCTAAACTCGTTCCTGGAATTTTAATTTAGAAATAAATCTTCCCCTACACACACCGGTTCCTTTAGTGACTCAATGAATTGGGTTTCCAAACAGCAAAAGCTTAGTTGGAAACGAGACAAATTGGTTGGCCGCGTATAACCTAGTTTGAATGTCTAACAGCTCTTGAAGAGTGGAGAAGCGGATGCAGTCATTTGAAGATAAATTTAATACACTTTTCAAAACATTGACAATTACTACAAACTACAACAGGCACCACAGTTTCCTTAAATCAAGAGGTACTGGAACACGTTGATAGAAACCTTAGATCAGTGTTCACCTGGAAAATAGTATTCAGAAAGTCTCATTCTAGTTCATTCAAATTTTATGTCAAGTTTCAGAGTTTCATTGATGATAAGTTTGCATATTTGTGTTATCTATGAAGTCAAAATACGTACATCATGTGCATGTTCTTTGGATTTTTGAGACCTGTTGCCAAATGGCACTTCATTTATGTGTTTCATGAAATTTTGGATCAACAGTGTTCTTTTCAATCTTTTCTTAAGGCAGATAACGATTTCAAAGATCTTGGCTGAAAATAGTAGTAGTTTCAGTAATATGTTTAAGTAATATCAGAAATAGCAACTTACAATATTACACATTATATGAAATAACGTTCAGAGCAAATTACTGTCTCTTTTCTAAGTAACATTTCACATTTGGAAGAATACGTTTTAACTGAAATTTAGATCACATTATGAAATTCCTAATTCCCAGATTAAATTGATCTTGCAGAGAAGAACCGGTCGAATCTACTATTAGGTGTCCAACATGTGAGCACTCATTTATGTTGTGTGAGTGCATAACTATTTCAAAAACGTGGCCAGATTATTTCCAAATTTATTTACACAACACGATACTGCCCTCGTCTAATTGTATTATTAACACTAGTTTCATTTTTACGACAAATATTGTTTTATGTCAGCTGACCTGCAAATCGTGACCCTATTCTATCCACAATTTCAAAACGAGTAGCTGAAAATGCTTTCGAATGCATTTCCAGCGCTCTTCTGGCGCTTGAGAAAATAAAAGCGGAGGCCAGATACTAGGAATAAATTTTAAAACGGAACGCGTAAAATAAATAATGCCGTCAAAACACATTCCACTACAGCGACCTCCTCCACAACCCGTTGCGCAAAAATTTCATTGCAAGTCCACCACAGATGTTACACTGGCGAGGTAAATTAAAATTCTCGTTAAACGAGAATCTTAAATGCCCAACACTACTTGCCATTTCATAGTAAAATATTTCACTCCGGAAGAGTAACACAACTCTAGAACTTAGCGCTATGAATTGTAAAAAAAATTGAAAAAGCATTGACAATTATCTGTTTATTATGAGTACGTTTCATAAGAGATGATTTTATATTTTGACTAAATTACTGGGTTAAATCCTGTTATTTTAGTTCTTGTGTTCGCGAAAAAAGTCATAATTAAAACTTTTTCTCCTATTTTGACAAAAACGAGACACGCGTCAGAAGCGAGTGGCAACATTAAAAAGGTAGCTAGTCTCCCAAATTACATTCTGTGTAGGAAATACGAGCTACTAAGTATCGTCATTTCCTCTTGTCATGTTGTACAGAGTAACAGGATAGTGCAACGGAATTATCTGGGAGACAAGAAGCTCGGAATCTGGGAGAAAGCAGTCTCACGCAGGTTATTACATTGTCCGCAACCATGAATTGAAGTCGTACAATAAATGTTGTAGTTTTAAATTTAAAATATTGATGCAGAACTAAATTTCACATATATTATCTAAAAACTATCTTCAGATTCAGTATTTCCCTAGACAGGTTATTGAAGTAATTCAAAGTTTAATAATTTTACGTTAGACTTTATAAATATTTTATTAATCATTGACCAATTTACTCTTATCATTCATATTTTTTGTTATAGGCAACAGTTTATATTCAATAAATTTAACGCGATAATGACAATTTTATCAAGCAATTTACTCAAACAATCGGAAATGTTAAGATAATCAACAATAATATTTATAATAAACAAATTTAAATTAAACAATAAATGACGAGAAATAAAATAAGAGCCCTACAGTAAAATACGACTATAAAGTACAGAATTTCAGAGGAAAAATAGATGTAAAAATATAGTTACGATGCAATAGGAAAATGAAAAATCAAAAATACAATAATTTGATTAAAATTAATCTTTCCATGAAAGACCTGTGACATGAATACGAAATATTTTCTCAGAATTACACTTTTAGCAGTTTTTTTTGTATTCAATAGTTTTCTAAAAATTATTCGAAATTCTTCCGCACAGTCCATTCACTTAACTCGGCGCCATACTAATGTTCCTGCGTGTGAAGCGATGTGGGCGGAGAACACGACTATGACAAACGGGGCCGTGGGTTCCCTCGGCGAGTGCCAGACGGCGTTGTCGTGACGTTTTTAACCCGCGTGTCATAACGCATTCTCTTAACCTTGTCGCGCCAAGTCGTTGCACAAGCGGAGGGAGACAGGTGCATGCGGAGGTGCCGCAACTGCTCAGAGCCACGGGTGAAAGAGATGGGCTCGGACCGTGCACCAATGTTTGCTCGTTTAGCGCAGCATCCGTTTGCGTCACGAACCACGTGACGACAACGCAGACACTTCGAAAAGCCAGAGCAGACGTTGGCCGCCATGTTGCATGGAGGGCGAGAGGTGTTGGGAAACACTTTCAAAGTGGCATAAATTGACAAATTTATCAGTAACACCGTCACCACCACCAACAACAACGGCAACTTAGGAGCAATAACAGCAGCAGCAACAAGGGCACCACCAGCTGCAGCAGCAGCAGCAACAGCAATAAGAACAACAGCAGCAGCAGCAGTACCAGTACCACCACAACAACGACTTCTGCTAAGACTATGTAATATTCGAAACCATCACGAAACATATCCTTGCCTCCCCACATCGCATTAACCCATCCTTGGCACATTTCTGGACTCTTTTTATTGGGAAGATAATAGGAAATAACCAACTGAACAATAAAAAAGTTATATTTTTGTAATTTTAAGTTGTAAATATTTTTCAGTGCATACTCAATATCCATGCATATAAATATACTAGTTAAAATTTGAAAGTTACATAAAACGTATGTCAAAAGAGCTCACTACGGTACCTAATGCATACGACAGAAAAATGACTGCAATTTATTAGGCTAATATATTGGCAACCAACGTACACCTTTTGATATCCATGTCTTGAACACACTATTTGTTCTCTCCTCAACTCTTTTATTTTCTTCCGCCGAGCTTACATCACCCAACTTCATACCTTCATAATTTTCATACTTTTCAAGTCTACACCAATCCCTTCCCTATACGTCATTCCTATATATCACACCTGACGATTGGATTTCTTCTACCTTATCCTTTTCTGCTTTCTATCTTGTTTCTACGACATGCTTCCTTTCTCGCGCGGTTAGCCGCTCCATTGTCTTCACGACTTTCTTCCGCTTCCAGAAGCTGACATCGTCTCGCCTGCTAAGATGTTTTTCTGGCGGTGAGAGGAAGCGGACGAACCCAAGTGAATAAAGACGTCGTGACTGAAGCAATTAGACGCCTTTCTCTACTCTCAATAACGAGCTCTCTTTCACTCTCATGAGCTTACGCAGCCAGGGCCGTGATTGGCATATGTATACACCGGAAGGCGAGTGGCTTCAAATCTTTTTTTAATACCGTTTATTTAAAGTCGGTTAACTCCCCCGAGTACTGGCAACCCCCATTTTGTCACAATGCATCATAAATTATACTAGTTTGAATGGAATGGTTTTCTTCCCCTTTCTTTGCGCCAAAGAGAACTTTCATGTTACACTGCCGGGCGACGTGATCAGGAGTACATCTCAGAGGATGCCTACCTGCTACAACTTTCCGGGGCGAGGTAGCCCTTAAATCCTTCATTGACAATCATTTTTCGTACCGATACTTTCGCTCTTTTACGGGTAGAGGAGCTACCTTTTTTTCCGCACCGCTTTGTGTTAGCTCGTAGGACCCGTGACTGACATTCTCATTACCGTTATCAGTCAGCCTGATTACTGGAAGATGGTGCAAGGCTGTAGGCCCAGCCTGATTCTCAGCGAGTTGTCGATTGGTAAACCTAGCACAGCGTTCACGGCGTGATGTGATTTTTGACGATAACGGTAAAGATGAAGTGTTTGGGGCTGTACGAGCCCTATTACCACGGTATTTGTCATTCTCACAATGTGACATGGTGGTGAAAAATAAAAATACACTTAGATGTATTTATTAAAGTGAAACTTCATCATCGCATAATAAATTACTTATGGTAATAACATAAATTAGTAATAAATTAGCTGTAGTAAGCAAAAATATAAACTCAATTATTAAATAAAATGAAAATGAGATACAATGACAGTCTTCTTTCTGATATGATGTTTGTCCAGCACTAATTGTGCTACCGAGTAGCGTTTAAGAATTATACCGCTCCAAAAACAACAAAAATGCATTCAATAGAGACAATTGCAACGTAACGTACAAAATACGACCAACACATCAAGGTTGTATAAATCGCCTAGTATTACATTACAATAGCGCAATATATGCGTAATTACTCGTGCACAATGCGTTTGCATGAATTTGAGATAAATGAAATTCAAAATCAAATTGCAACTTCGGAATTGCATTACCTTTTTAAACTTTCCTGGAAACCATCCCCTGTAGGCAAAATGGGCGAAATAAAAATTAGCAAATTGATATTTTAGGGAAAGAGACATGTACTAAACCATATTAAACCTCTTCATACTCATTTCGATTCTCTTCAATATTTGAAAATGTTCATTATGAGTACCTTGAATCACTTGATACAGCAAATCATATAAGTGCGCAATGTATACATCAACACCGTTTAAAGAAAATTGGTCATACCACGAAAACGAGTGCAGGGAAATAAAAAAGAGCTCGATATAGGGCTATTTTCAAAAGAATCAAGAACACAGGCAAATTAAACGAAACCAAAAGTAAATGTCAGAGAGAGAAGTCGAAAGAAACATATTATATATCATTAAATCTTTTTTTTTAATCGCAGAATTAGGATACAAGTGCACAGCGTATTGCATTCGCCGCATTGCATTCGCCGCACAGCGGTTGCATTCGCATTGCAACCTTTCTAAATTAATCAAATAAGGTTAATTTCAATTTTGTGTGAAAATGTTGCCGCCATTTATTTTCATTCAGTCAAACCCAGAAAATTATTGTTTCCCAAATGCCCGAAACGGCTATACTCATTATCATATCTTCTATTCCTCACGAAATGACGAACATATTTTTAAATTTAAAAATGTATTTTTGTCCTTATTGATCGATGTATCAAGGTTCTCCTAAACACATTTTCTTCCAATAATCTATCTCACTTACTTTATTATTAACTAAATAAGAGCAAGTATTCATTAAAATAAAATAAAAAGTACCAAAATTTTAACGTCAAATATATAGTATCGATTTTTTAAATGTACTTTAGAGCAGAGTAACGTAGAATATTTCAAATAGCCATCAAACCAAGTAACTAGACGCAATGGTGATCACATCTCACCAATTTAAACATTACGCCCATACCATAGAAAAATTCTAAGACCAATACTATAAGTTCGACCAATAATATTTTTACTTAATGACATTAATATCGCACGTAACATCTAAAATTAAAAGGCTTTAGGAATCTAAAGCAATGATTCAAACGTTCCATTCACTGCGCGAAGCTTTTACTCAGTTTAGACCAAAAAATAACAACTGCAACAATACGCCTCACAAATGATAAGCCGAAATGCTTACGGACTGCAAATACAAGCAATTGTGCTTTCTCTCATACTTTTCATCCCCTCTGCACTACAAAGTGGTTGAATGAGACCTGATATTTTCCCAGAACCATCAGTAATAAAATGTGAGTATTAAGGGAAAGTAGTTGAACGTTCAGAGGATAAATAATGAGAACAAACGAGGCTTGAGTTATGGCCCTTCACTCGGATAATATCCTCTCTCCTGGCAAACCAAGCCGCACCCAATAAACCACGGGCGTTTGCCCCTGATAGATAGGCAACTCAACGTGAAATAGTGTTTGCCAGATACACCTCTTCATGCAGACAAGGAAATTCGTGCACCTGCCAAACATCAGTGCTAGGTAGCTTGCCTGCCAGTCATCGGCAAAAAGTCACATACATGTGACTTGGGAAACTTCGTTATATCAAATTTGCTACCACCTGTTCATTGGTAAAAAAATATGACCATCGACAGGGCTACATGTCCTAAAAGTTGACATTCTGACACACCATGAAGGGCTTAAAAATATTTGAATGAATGACGAAAAAGCTGTTTGAAGCACGGTCCTTTAATTGATCATTACCCACGCTCTGTACAGTGAAGCCCAATATGCTCTACCTTCGGCCGCAGTATCCCCCAGTCGAGACCGAGTTGCCAACGGCTGGTTTCGCCAGAATGAGCAGCGGTTCTCCCCGAGGCTGCAGGACACATCCGCAAGTACACCGAGCGGCCCTCGCGGAATTCCGCCGCTCCCTCCCGCCCTCCACTCGTCGGGATGGGAGGTGGGCGGGGTCCCCGGCAGTGGTCGAACCGCCGGCGGGGGCGTCTGATCCTCGACCACCCGCCCGCCCAGAGACTAATTCCCTAATGGGGCGACGAAGCCCACGGCAGATGGGACGCGTTTTACGTCGAAACGCCTTCCCCGCCCCTGCCGCTCTCGGCGTGTCTCGTGGCCCCCGCCTGCCGCCCCACCCGCTCTCCAGCGGTGAGGTGGGAGGGCTCAAGACGAATGGGCTCGCCCAATCAGCGCTGAGTGCGCGAGTTAGACCGATGCGTTGCTCCCCCCCCCCCGCCGCCGCCAGTGGATATTTTATGCACACGTGTGCAGGCCGCTTAGCGCGTGTGCGGGGCAGGGTAGAACCAGTCGGGAATGGAAGGAAGATCGGGACAGAACACGACGCGACCGGGAGAGTCAGAGGTGCCAGGATGGAGGGAGGCGGAGCGATGCAGGTCGAGGCATGATAACATGGCGGGGAAGATCGGGTTGAGGGAGGACGGGGTGTGAGAAGCGAAACAAAACGTGGCGGGGGCGGGTCAAATACGGGCAGGAAGGGAAGGGTCGGAAAGACACCCGACGCGTCCTGGCGGGTCGAGACTACCCGAAAGGAAAGAGAGAGAGAGAGAGAGAGAGAGAGAGAGAGAGAGAGAGAGAGAGGACGGGCGATGCAGGACAGAGAAGAATGGGGAGGGTCATGGGAGAACACAGCGGTGCAGGCTAGGAAGAGGCGGGGTCGGTCGGGACGGCACATGCTTGGTGAGACGGAGAGAGGGGGGGGATCGAGAGAATTGCGAATTGGAATATGGTAAGGTGACGAACCCCAAAGTGATGAGAAGAGAAGCAAAGCGAGGTGAGAGACGGGTTGAGGAGACGTGTCGAAGAGGGTGGGAAAGGAAGGGAAGGGAAGGGAAGGGAAGGGATAGGAGAGGTGGACCTGACGGGGTGAGATTATTGACGAGAATTGGGATGGTGTGGGACAAGTTGACAAGAGCGGAGAGAAACTGACCAAGGTAGAGTTGCACGCAAGGAACGGGATATACAATGTGAGCGACCGCTAAGAACGGGCAGGCACAGGGGAATGAAGGACGAAGTGAATTGATCGGAAAGTGCAGATGGGGGTGTGTGGGTCGGACGTGCCGCATCATATCAAACGTGTCGAAGGGTAGACGAGAGTCGATGATGAGAGATGACGGTCCAAAGCAGATCAGATAGGAGCGCGCACGGATTGGGTCGAGTCGAGTCGAGTCGAGTCGGGTCGGGTCGGGTCGGGTCGGGTCGGGTCGGGTCGGGTCGGGTCGGGTCGGGTCGGGTCGGGTCGGGTCGGGTCGGGTCGGGTCGGGTCGGGTCGGGTCGGGTCGGGTCGGGTCGGGTCGGGTCGGGTCGGGTCGAGTCGAGTCGAGTCGAGTCGAGTCGAGTCGAGTCGAGTCGAGTCGAGTCGAGTCGAGTCGAGTCGAGTCGAGTCGAGTCGAGTCGAGTCGAGTCGGGTCGGGGCGGGTCGGGTCGGGTCGAGTCGAGTCGAGTCGAGTCGAGTCGAGTCGAGTCGAGTCGAGTCGAGTCGAGTCGAGTCCACTCCAGTCCGGTCGGGTCGGGTAATGCGGGATCGGCAGCGCACGGTGGGGAACAGGTCGGGGCCATAGGACCTAGCAACGGAACACGAAAGCGCAAGGCGGTCGTAGACAGCACAGATCTGCCTACTGTCTCTCTAAATTATTTGAATACACGGATCGAATTAACGTTCGGCAGGCGAGCGCTGCGCCAGCTCAGCACGAGGAAACGCGATCCGCCCCTGCTCGAGGCATTTAGGGAGGATTGCCTCGATTGCAACCTCCGACAGAGGGCGGAAATGGTGGTCTCAAGCTCGAATGAGGTGTGGAGCTTATATTTAAATGACAGAGTTTGTGTTAAAGATGAGATCAACGTTTATATGGTGTGTGATCAATAGTCTCCCGACCTAATTTATCGCGAAGCATGACTGAGAACACAAATACTATATCAACCAGTACATTATCCTGTATATTCATATTTTGCCAGTGAAACAGAGAAACTGGTATGGGAGAACTTTTATTTATGATAAACAGACATGTGTTTTGTCATTTCTTGTATAACTGCATGGCCGTTCTAACGGCTTTACGCTTAAGAAGTTCTCGTACTTTTTACGAAATCAAGTGTCTAATTCTTCAAAAAACTGCGATATATCCAAATCGTTAAACGATATATACCACGAATAAAATCTGTTTGATCATCCAATTCCTAATTTTCCAATTAGTTTTTATTTGAATACAAATTAGAATCATCAAACCCATCTATTAACTATCATCCATTAACAAAATCATTACGGTATTTTGATTTCCAAATTGCAGGTTACATTACTCATATGAGATTAGTGCAAATCCTATTATCTGATGTTTGAAATGGTTAATTTTCTACAATCATGAGGCAAACGTATCTCAACATTATTTTTCTCAAATTATTACTTCCACTGAAGAAAAATAACACCACTTTTTGCTCTGAAAGTGAAATTCAATGTAAATAAAATAAATCTTCGTAGAAATCACGATTGGGCGTTTTAGCTTAGCTGTTTCACACACAAAGCTTATTCCAGAAACATTCCTTTTTTCACTCACAGACGGCAAAACGATTTTATTTCAAATGTTCCAAATTACATCTGACTTATCTCTAAGCAGCGTTCAATGGAGCACGGGTAGTATTTCCTAAGTCTATTACAGGAGTTAAATACATTGATAATTGAAAACAATGTGCTGCTATAAAAACTAATTAAAAATTTCAAGAAACGAATCATGTACCTAAATTGCAATATTGCTTTTGCTTTATAGTGTCTTAGGGTACTCACAAATTGACAGTTACGACCACATTTCCTGACTCTAAAAACGAAGGAAATTGCACCAAAGAACACAAGATCCGTTGTTAGAATTCCGATCAAACTTTCTCCTGCATGTGACCAGGAAAACCACCAAAACTACAAATACGAACAATCGACCTTTGTACTCTCTATTCGCACGATTACATCAAACACATTTTCTTGCTATCGTCCTGGATCGTACTCGTGACTTTCCCGTTACCAGCTTAGCCTCTCATTACTTTCGAACGCTCGCGTCTACCGGAGCTTTTTTGCATCAAAAGCATGCAATATAAATATAAATAATAGGCTAGTGCACTCTATACCATAAATTCAAATTGGCAAAATAACTGCAATAAAACCACCTTAATAATTCATTTAAAATTCGTTGATATAACGGGTATTCTTAAAATTAATGGGTTTGAATTCCACAAAATGACATTCTCTAAAATCGCCTCTTACAGATATGAATCAGACAGATTCCCTGCACCCAGCAGCAGACGTTTAGAGCGCCCAAAAGTTGAGTAGGGAACAGCGGAGAGAGCATGGGGGCAATTAAACGGACTGGGCTAAAATGAAGTGAAGCTTTGGATTGGAACAGACTGTTGTAGTACGGGTAGAAAGGAATACAAAACGAACAGAAAATCGGAATACAAAACTAACTGTGAAACTGCAAGCGCAGTTGTAACAATGCTCATCGCTTGAAAGGGTGGGAGGTCCTACTTTTAGTTCAGTTCCTGCAAAACCAGCGAAATAGCTTCAACAAACAGTATATCTATGATGAATTCTAAAGTTCGACTGCTCTGATCGGTAGTTCACGTGGTGTTTTCGATAAAACACAGGTGGCTGATGGAGGAGTCATTTCATCATGAGAGCGGAGTAGATCCGAAGCAGAGACATGTCGTGTGACGTGGTGGTGAAATGGAATGAAGCGGAACAGAACGAGTTGAATCTGAGAAGAGGTGTGCAGAATACGTTGCAATGAAGTAAAATAGGGAGCGGTGTGATTGGACTGAATGGAACGGGAAGAAATGCAATGGAATAAGAAAGAATGATTCTGATGGAATAAGATGAGTTGGAATTCGGTGGGATGAGGTAGAATGAGATGAGATGAGTTGGGATGAGATGCGGTGGAATTGGATGAGATAGGATGAGAATGCAAGAGATGAGAATGGATGATATATAATGAGATAGGATGAGAATGGATGAGATATGATAAGAGAGAATGATATAGGATGATAATGAACGAGATTGGATGAGAAAGGTTGTGAAAGGAGGAGAAACGTTGAGATAGGATGAGTTAGAATGAGAATGGATGACATGGAGTGAGATTAGATGAGTTACGATGGGATAACGTGGGGAGAAGTGGGAATTAGTGAAGCAATTTGGAGGCGAGGTGGAACAGTGTGTGACGGAGAAAACAATGGCTCGAGTTGTGCTGTGTACGACAACAAAGCGTTGAATCGCGAAATTGTTCGTAGCGCAGTGGTGCAGTGTCGCTGGCACTGGTGCGCTGCGCTACAGAACGATCCAGGGCGTTTGAGTTGGTGGCGTGATGGATGATGGCGTGATGTTGGAGGGGTAGGGCGACGCGGGTGAGGGTGAAGGCGAGGGCGAGGGAGAGGGCGAGGAAGAGGGAGAGGGAGAGGGAGAGGGCGAGGGAGAGGGCGAGGAAGAGGGAGAGGAAGAGGGAGAGGAAGAGGGAGAGGGAGAGGAAGAGGGAGAGGAAGAGGGAGAGGAAGAGGGAGAGGAAGAGGGAGAGAGAGAGGGAGAGGAAGAGGGAGAGGAAGAGGAAGAGGGAGAGGGAGAGGGGGAGGAAGAGGAAGAGGGAGAGGAAGAGGGAGAGGGAGAGGGAGAGGAAGAGGGAGAGGAAGAGGGAGAGGAAGAGGGAGAGGGAGAGGAAGAGGGAGAGAGAGGGAGAGGAAGAGGGAGAGGAAGAGGAAGAGGGAGAGGAAGAGGGAGAGGAAGAGGGAGAGGAAGAGGGAGAGGAAGAGGGAGAGGAAGAGGGAGAGGGAGAGGGAGAGGGAGAGGGAGAGGAAGAGGGAGGATACGAGGGCGACGCAACGGTGAGGGCGACAGAAAGGGCGTGGGCGAGGAAGAGGGCGAGGGCGAGAGCGAGGGTAAAGGCGCCGTCATGGTGGCGTGAGCGCGCAGGCGAGAGGGTATGCGTGGGGGCGGGTGAAGGTGAGGGCGAAGGCGAGGTTACGTCACCCTGCTCTTACGAGCGAAGGCAGGGGCGAGAGCGTGAGCGTGGGCGCATGTGCGTGGGCGCAGACGCGGGCACGGGTGAGGGCGAGGGCGAGAGCGAGGGCGATGGTGAGGGCGCGAGTGAGGATGAAGGCGCAGGCACGGTCGCGGACGTGGGTGTGGGCGCGGGCGTGGGCGTGGGCGACGCGACGGGCATGGGATTAGGGCCGCCTCCGGGCTATCAGGCGGCGGCGCGCGAAGTAATTAAGTCGCTAAGCTCCGCGACGCGCGCGGATTAGGGCGCGGGCAGCGCCGCTTAAAAAAGACCGCGGCCGCAGCGCCCCACACTCCTCGCTTTCTTTCACGCCATTTTCGCCTTTGTGGCCTTCCAGGGGCTTCTCATCATATTGAATTCTCGGCAACGAGGAAACATACTCAACATTTAATTTTTAAATTTACTTTTAGGATTATTTTATTAATTAACTAGTAATTTAATACAGTACGTTAATTATATAATAATACGAAATTTTATTAATGATAGAAATTTGCTGAAAGAGTGGAGTAAATTGTAGAGCATAACGGAAACAATTTTCGAATAACGGAAAGCTGAGTAATGGATTTTAATTTTTAAAGTTTGAGAAATTGATATCGGTGTGTGTGCAATGAAAAATGAAACTTCAGGAAAAATGATGATATCCAAGCGTCTATTCAGTTTCTTGAAAACTACAATTCAACACTGCAGCTGCGGCAGATGGTAGTGATACACGCCTGACGATAAGTCTGAAGAAGACTTCTCACAGTTATTGGGTCTTACTTTCCTGAAGTTTTACCCTCAATTTGCATCACGTTTCTTCACCAATGAATGGGGTTATATTTGACCTTTAGAAATCAGCGTAATAAAACTACTTCCGCTTTCCAGCACCCAAACGAGTCGAGTAAAGACGTCACGTAATGACGTTGAGTAAGAAATATTATTACACCGCGCTCACTTGCCAGTGTAACTTATTGCGATGTCATGGAAAGCGATTAATGAATGCTTTTGTGTAAAAATATATAAGACGTATCTATTGTTATGGTTATTCGATTAAAAATTAAAATGTGTTTTTGGAGAAGCCTTTCGTTCTTCGAGAAGCAATAGACAATGACGAAGTATAACGTTTATTACATACGAATATTATAACCTAATATGTTATATAATATATCTGATCAACTTCTCTTGGGAGGTGTTGGGCAACACAAGTAAGCGGAAATGTCATTAGATAAAAAATAGTAGTATTCTAACGCAGCAGACTTTCAGAGGTGATTCTAAAATAAACTGTTGAATACTAGAAAAAAAGTAATTCCTAATTAATGATGAAAAACGTCTCAAAAAATGTACCCTAACGACCACGTTCGAAGAACATAGTTTATAAATGTCTTGAATGTAAATAATAATTGACAGAAGTCAGTTTTCATTACCATTTTTTACCAAGTTCACATTACTTTACCATAACGTAGCACAAGGTACCCTACAAATACATTGATACTTTTAGTATAACCTACGTCTTCCTGGAAAACTAGATGCTAAAGATTGCTGTCAAGTCTCAAACAGGTCTGGGTCAATTTCCTGGGAAGTAAGGTACCGTACACCACATCTAAATAAAAAGAAATGATGAAGTTGCTGAAAATTTTCAAGTTGATCATATCTATCAAATGAATAATATTAGGTCGCCAATCGAGAGCGTCCACCAGCACCCAGCCATCACTGCTTAATATTAAACAAGATTAGAGACCCAGAAGTCAACCAAGAAGAATTACGTTTCATCTATGGGGATGACAATCAAAAGAAAGCAATAATAAACAGTAAACCAGAATTCAATGAGGCGACAAAGGACATTGGTTCGTAGTAAATTAAGCAAACGCGACGACCAGATGAAAAACAAAATGCCTTTTAGTGTATTGTAATGAAGACATGTCGTTATTAAAAAAAATACCATGGCAACTGCGGTTATTGCGGTAACCTCTTCAACCAGGCTCAGCCCTGACGGTCCTCTCCCGTCCAGGGGGCCTACCTGATGGTCCCCTCCCCTCCGCCGGCGGCGCTTGGCGTCTGCGCTTCAGCAGGCAGGCAGTTCATTACGCGGCCGGCAGGCGCCATTGAATGCCTGGCGGGCCACCGCCTTCCGGCATTCGTCTGAATGCCACGAGCGAAGAGCGCTCATTTTCTTACGAGGAGGAGCCTTATAAAACGGCGCGGACTTGAATGGGATGAAAGAGCCACCGTCTGCCTCGCCTTGTATTACATAACCCTATATTTCGCCGTCGCCGTCCTCCTCCTCCTCCTCAGCCCAGCGGGTGGGGGGGGGGGCGGGGGCGGCAGCAGAAGGGCCGGGAGCGCCCTTAGCCCTGGCGGGTCCTCCTTCAAGGCGGCCGGCCCTAATAATTTATGGGGCAGTCATCGCGAGCGGACGTGAAGGAGCGGCGCGGGCCGTGAGTAATTACCTCTAGTCAACGTACCAGAAAATAACATAAGGGCCGAGGGTGGAGCGAGGCGGCGGCGGCGGCGGGGACGGCGCGGGGGCGGCGGGGAAGACGAGAGAGGCGGAGGACGGAGACGACGGCGGCGAGCTATCACGAGCAGGCCATTTACAACGAGATGACTTGGATCCCACCGCCGCCGCCGCAGAAGGAAGGGGTTTGTAGGAAGCCTTTCTGCTTCCTCTTTCGCACCCACACGGCGAAAACCGCTCGCCACGCCCCCTCGGCGCGCCGCCCCGCCCCGCCCCTCCCCGCCCCGCCCCGTCCCGCCCCTCCGCGCGGCCGCGGGGTGACGCCTTCGCCGCTGCGCCCAGCTGGAGAGGCGCTACCGGGGTCGTGTTAGCTACAGGGCCTCGTGCCGTTATACAATCTTGCTTTGCTTTCGCGTTCATTTATGGCCGTCAGTTCAATCCCTGCTTTCCGCAAACGCCAACTTCTTTCTCTTTGGAACACTTTCGGTTTATCTTTGCGATTCCCTCATTTGAAGTCGCATGTGGTATTGTGCTCGTTTGCCTGATCAGGTCAATTTATTTTTTTTAAATTAATTAATTTATTTATTTTCTGAGGCTTTCGAACCGTCAGCCGGTTACCAATTATGTCCCGATAGGACGCATATTCGACCATACACTAGACACCAACACACATGCGGCATCACATACATGAGAGACAAGGGACAAACAAACATTCCTAAGGTGGGACTCGAACCTTCGGACGAAAGCGCTGAGTCAGTGCACGTTCGTATCCATCTCGGTCGGCCAGAATGAGAATTCGTCAACGGTCTAACGAGTATGCATTTGTATGATTTCCTCTGACCTTACATTCGCATGCCTTATCAGCAAAATAACCCGAAGTTAACTTTTTAATACACCGTCCAACGTCAACAAAATTCGTCAGAAGATCAGAAAACATTTCGGTTTAGTCATAATTCTTTTTGAATATCGTTACAAGCAACAGTTCATCTCTAATCAGTACAGAATAAAGAAGCAAGTGGCGAAAGTAATATTACAATTATACAGTAAAAACAATTTTTCGAAAGCACAACTGCAGAATTTCGTATTCGAACAGAGAGGAATTTTTTATGGAGCTCCAGCACTTTTGACACTCGCAGACATCCCTGACCAGATACCCCCATCATCAGATTTTTCTGCTGGCGATTCCGTCTTCTTTCCTAATAATAATAATAATAATAATAATAATAATAATAATAATAATATGCCTTTATTAATATGGCGAGGCCGTTTCCTCTACCTTCAACCTCCATCCTCCATATTCCTCATGACACCAGGTCTTCGAAGTTGTTTCTCTCACTACTAACCCCTCCTCTGCTACTCTTTCTGTACCCATCCTTACCTCAGGACACGTTCCTTATGCAATCTCTGAAACCATAAACTCAGTCTTATTCATATTCCTGCTATATTCTCAGTATCTGTGTCACCAAGCCTTCAACATTGTCAGTGCCTTCATCTCTGCACCCGCTACACTCTTCGTCGTGATCCTACCCTAAAACTATCGTTTCCAAATCAGCTGGAATCACTACCCCCGGCAAGAAACATCATTCGATAGATCGTCCGACACTCTTTCTTCGTTCCAAGATCTGCTCACGACATCGACTCTTCTCCCGTTCTCGTACCTGCTACCAACCCCAAATTTGTTTTTGTTACCGTTCCGGATTCTGCTGTTCTTGGTCCCGATTCTCCTGATCCCGGTTCCGTTCCCGATTCTACTCCCACCCCACCTCCGTTCCGCTGACTATCCATACTACAACGTTCGCTATTACCATTTCGCCAAATATAATCTACTCCTCAGCCCCCACACCCTGGCCCCTACCTTCTCCAAGAGCCCCGTTTTTCATCTTTCCAGTTTCCACTCTCTTTCAGTGTATCTTCCACCGTCACATCACATCCACATTTCCACTGTCACCCACAATCCACCCACCTCTGCCGCTGCCACCGCAGCTAGTGCTTTCCCAACTGCCCCCTCCGTCACAACGGTAGCGAAACGCTCTCTCCCCTCCCGTGGCGACACTGCGCCTCAAAATCCACAACTAGACGCCCCGTCGCGTCGACGCCGCCGCGACGCTCCTCGGCCTCGCGCGCGAGCGACGTCGCTAACGCGTTTATTCGCACCCCCCCTCCCTCCACTCCACCCTCGCGCCACCCGCGCTGACGCTCCATTTCGAAGAGACGCTTTCTGCGGCGGCGTCAAAAATATTAATCTCGAAACGAGGAAGGTGGCTCCCGCGGAATGGGTTACGCTTCGCGGATACGACGACGACGACGACGATGGTGGGGGGGGGCGGTGCAGGGTGAAGGCGACGGAGGAGGGGTGGTTGCCGACGCTATTGAGTGGAGTCGGTCAGGGGATGGTGAAGACGCCATACGACGGCGGAAGCGACTACACCACAGACGATGGCAAAGGCGTGGCAGGATGAAGGCGACGGAAGAGGGGTGGTGGAGGCAACGGTGGAGGCGGGATGGAGGTGGCATCCAGTCGAGTCAGAGGCAATAGTGAGGGGAGGGCGAAGGCGCCATACGTCGACGGAATGGACTACGACGACGACGATGGTGGAGGGAGGGTGGATGAAGGCGCCGTTGGAGGGGTGGTGGAGGTAACGGTGCAGACGGGATGGAGGTGGCATCGAGTGGAGTAGGAGGCTACGGTCAGGGGATGGTGAAGGTGCCATACATCGGCGGACTACGCCGCCGACGATTGCAAAGGCCGGGCAGGATGAAGGTATCGTTGGAGGGGTGGTGGAGGCAACGGTGGAGGCGGGATAGAGGTGGCATCAAGTGGAGTCTGAGGCAACGGTCAGGGGAGGCAAAGGCGCTATACGTCGGCGGATTGGACTACGCCGACGATGATGGTGGGAGCGGGGCTGGATGAAGGTGACGGAGGAGGGGTGGTGGAGGCAACGGTGGAGGCGGGATGGAGGTGGCATCGAGTGGAGTCGCAGGCAACGGTCAGGAGGGTGAAGGCGCTATACGACGGCGGAATGGACTACGCCGCTGACGATGGTGGGGGCGGGGCAAGATGTACACGAGTGATGAGGGTTGGTGGAGGCAACGTTGAAGGTGACATTGAGTGGAATTAGTGGCAATAGTCAGGGGAGGGCAAAGGTGTCGTTAGAGGGGTGGTGGTGGCATCCCTGGAGGTGATAAGGAGACGGGCAATGGCGTGTGGGTGGCGGTGGAGGTGACGTGACATGGGCAGCATGGTGCTAACAGAATGGAAGGGAAATATGTTGACGGCAACAAGAAGAAGGCCTTCACGAAGATGTGACGGAGAAGGCAGAGAGTGCACGGTGGATTCATTGATTAAGTTGCTAGGAGTGATTGTTAGGCAGCTTCATCTGTATTGCAAGTAGAATAGTATAATATAGCGCAACGTAGAGATGTAGCCGTAAACAACAAACATTCAGGACATACAGAATCGCCATGGGTCCTGAGCGAGAGAAAATGTTAGTAATAATCATATATTATTTGTAACGTTGTGTAACGTTTCAACCTACATTTTAGTACGTTTTTTAATGTTTTTAATATGCAACTTTGTGGATACGAGGTTGTACTTCTTGGAACATTTCACTTCATCGTCGCAATGCTGTCCCTCATGAATCATTATATCCACCGAAACTATCACGTCCCTAATCAAACCACCGTTTATTGAGACAGATGACGAACATATTTCTGAGTAACCCAATTTAAAACGTTCCTCCGGCGTGAGTATCCACTCCAGGTTTTGAATCACGTTCGCAGCTTTAGCGCCGACAGCGTTGTGAATGTTGTGTTGAAGATGGCTGCGACAATTTCAGCGTAGGAAACGTCGCAACGGCGCGAATGCAGGCGGCAGAGGTGACGATAGCCCTTTCGTTGCGCGCGGGAATGACGTCGGAGGTGGCGGCGATGAGGAGGCGAAAGTCCTCTTGCCGTAAATTGGACCGCAATTCCCCCGCAATGGCCGGACGACGCTTATGGGATTATGCGAAAGACGGATTTCGACAGCGCCCGCCTCGCGCCGCCGTGAATTTCGCGGCATATCGCGGGCCGCTCGGGCGGCAGTTGAAGGAAATTAGGAGAGCGGCCAAATACCCCGCGGCATAACAAACAGGCCGTTAAAAGTTGAGTTACTGAAGGTTTGTCGCTCTTGACGACGCGGCCGAGCTCGTGGAAGCCATATCGTGAATGTCGGCTCTCCGCAGACGCCTCGCCACCTTTCAACGCGGCAAAGGCGCGAATAAACGAGCCCCTGCGTCCTCGCGTCGTTTATTCTGAGAAATTCTTTGAAACGACTCTATGACTTGTGTATAAAAACGGTCGTGAATTTCAGCTCTCGACCTTTAGTGTTATCCTTATTTTTCTCTCGACGAAAATGCAATTAAATTTTCATATTTTGGGGGAATTTCTTTAATATCTTTTACTCTAATCATACGTACAGTTTCGAGTGGAGTAGGAGATAATTTCTGACATTTTGTGAAAGTAAAATTATTGACTTGCCAAGCCCTCCTTGTAAATAAGAAACATGGGCTCTCTTTACATCATGTTAGTTTCAGAGTCCAGAAAATTTACAATAAAAATACATTCATACTTTATGTTTCATTACTTATGTGCACCACATCGATAAAACGATTATTGCACTTCCGTAAGTAAAGTGAAATGCCACTTACCATTGCACGCCAGTACTAGAACGCCTCAATTGTCGTTACACAAATGTAAATATTGGCGTAGTTAGGCGAAAGAGCAGGCTTTATGGCCTGAGCCTCGCCAGTAATAAAGACAATAATAATAATAATAATAATAATAATAATAATAATAATTTTAAATACGGGACTGAATGTTTTATTTCAGTATTTGTTGTTCTCCTTTTATTTACGATTGAATCAACCGTTTTGGGATCTCATCCGCCCTTGCCAAGCGGTGGTTTCCTAGAACTGGCAGTGAACTACTTATTCTATATCTGTGATAATTTATAATTCATATTTATGAATAGTCATTTTATAATATCAATATACTGCCTGCAATTAGGTACAATATCATTCACAATTATATACTTTTATGTAAAGAATAGAGATTTAATAGAGTAGAAAATCTGGAAACTGAAAAGCGATTTTCGCAACAAATAATATTTATAGATAATGTACAAATGATAAAGATGAAGAAAAAATTAAAATGAATTTAATTTAAATAAACATTCGCCCATTTACCACAAAAAAAGGGGGGGCAACTCACTTTCTGTGGCGCGCGCGTAGCCAAAACCGAAAGTGAAGAACGGGCCAGTCCTTGGCGAGCAGAATACGAAGTGACGGGCGGAAGGCCTCCTGTCCCATTGCGCGGGGGGTGGGGGTGGGGGGACTGTTGTGCGGCTAATGGAGACTTTCGATGCGACCGCCCGCGCGAATAGCGATGAAGTCGCCGAGACGCCGCGACCTCCGCACGCAACGCCGCGGCGCGTGGCCAGCAACACAACGACTTGCGAGCGGCGCGGCGGGCGCGGCCGAAGGGGGGAAAGCGACGCGTTCGCATTGCATTTTCAGAGTTTTAGAAGGATGCGGCTACTCTTTTCTGAACGTAAGCCCGTATCTTCATCTTTCTTGATCAGGTGATAATAGTAGATCCGTCTGACCTGGCACTACAGCTCCTGACAGGGCCAAGGCCTACCAGCGGCCTCCCGGACTTGCGGCCATGGGTTAAGGTATAAGTGAGGTTAGCACTACACTGCATCCCTACGCCATATTCTGGTCTTCTCAAGCTGAGAAATGAGATTTCTGATCGTCATACTGCAACAGATATTGGGACACTGCGAGGAAAGCGCACACTATAATCTGCCCGGGAATGTAACTCGGGATCGCGTCATGAAAAGAGAGAACCTTGACCAGTGAGCTACACAGTCTTTGACATTCGACGGTAATATATAGTTTTCCTTCATTCCGTTCTCCATCCTATACTAGAGCAACATTGGAATAAACATGGAAGAAATATTAAAAATATTGAGTCAAAATAAAGATTTGGTATTCTAATTAATATTACTTAGATAATGTTTCTTTACGAGATGAACCTTCTGCTCTTCAATACATTTGCATACTTTAATTAGGCGGTATCATTTAATAAGATTCTTAACAAGTAAAACTACCGTTTTAAATTGAAACTATTTTTACTGAACTACTTTATATTTGTAAAGATTTGATAAATGCACAAATATTTCCCACATAATAATAGTTATATATTACGTTGAACTGTCATATTTATTATAAAAACCCTTCATGCTGATGGAAAAGAGAAAATCTATCAATATTCCGCAAAGCATTGAATGTGGACAAGGTAAATGAATCTTGACATCAATGCCCTAACACACCTGTCCAGCATCTTCAATTACTAAAAAGTTTCTAATCCTGAAAAACCTTATTCCAACATGAACAGCATATTCACTTCGAACGAGCCAGCACTACATAAGCTGCTCCGACGTAACACGTCCTCTTGACATCTTGACGCTATCGGCGCCCGCCAAAGTCCCGCAACTATGGAGGATCGCGAAGGCGCTCTGAGGGTCCTTGCGGTGGCGTGGGAGGGAGCGGGGGTGGAGAGGGCTCGCAGATATGAGGCGACGAAGATTAATACGGCTTCTTATTAAGGCGCGTCATTCACCGCGGCCGCGTGACGGCGCCGCTGTCGCCGCTGCCGGCGGACGAGAGCGGCGCTGCTTGCGAGTCGCCGCGCGTCGCGACGCCTGACGTCAAGGCGAGACGCCGACGCCGACGCCGACGCCGGCGCGGGGTGACGGGAAGCGGCCCTCGTGACACACTTCCAGGGAAGCAGCGGCGGCGCCGGCGGAAGAGCTGCACGGGAAGTGCAACGGCAGGGGGAGGAGGATGCGAAGGTTGAAAGGGGCGGTGTGAGAGGGGGGAAATGAAGGGCGATAAAAATGTGATTGTTTTGTTTGATTAACAGTTCCGGGCGCGCCAACTTTTAAAGATCATTAGTCCCGTAAGTGTAGTATATGTGCTTTACTCGAGAGATGGCAGAGATCATCCCACTCTGGATGGTGAGATCCGAATCCGACGTACCAGCGGCTAACGGGGTTTCTCAAAACCAGGTAACTCCCATCAGCGGGGTACCGTCCCAGTCGGGAAAAGCTCCAAGTTCCCGATCGGTCACCCGGATGTGTGGTAGTGCAGTGCATGTTATGGCAAGTGTATTTAATTAAAGGATAAGGATAGGATAAGAAAGAGGAAGGAAAGATCGTGCGCGGTCCGTGGGCCTTTTGTTAGGGCCCTGCTCCGGCATTAACGTGGTATTGATCGTAGAAACGACGGAAAACTACCGTTCAAAAAAACCGACAGATAAATTCTTCTCTAGACAGCGACTGAATTCGACCTCGCTACCTAACTCCCAACTGGTGGTGCAAATAAGTGAGTATGTGTGTGTGTGTGTGTGTGTATACGGGGAGAGGAGGGGGTACGAATCAGAGAGGACAGATCGCACACGATCGTGGCCCGTGTGTTGATGATTGTCTCTTAATGATTGAAGAAAACAAGTCCCCACAGCCTGAATATCCCTCCAGGTCGTGGTGGAATTCAACCCATCTCTGTAGTAAGTAAGTAATATGTATAATATGTAAAAGTAGAAAATTCGCCACTGTCGGTTCTGGAATCCTACGACCTCACGGTCAGCAACGCTGTGGAGGCAACGACAATACCACTAGTGAGCAATCGCGTTCGGTTTACGATGTAAGGACCGGCAACCGATGGTTATGGCGGAGGTACAGCCGTCCATCAAAATTTTAGAGCATTCGTAGCCGAACATAATTATATGCGATTCACCAACACATGGGCACTAAATTTCTCAAGTTGTTTTGCCCTTGAAGCTGAAATTTTGGACACTTCATTTCGCAGAAACTCCCGCGTGGAAAAACCGCAAACACAAAATGCCATTGTCACCCGCAGCTTGCCAGACGCCTAAACAACACCAATCCGGCGCGACCTTGCTCTAAGTCAAGAGGATGCGCGTGGCACGCCGCACGTCGCCGCTTGTTTAGGGGAAAGACTCCCCACGCGAAGCGCCGCGGCGGGGTTCGTGTCGAGAGGCACGCGTGGGCGGAGGCACGGAGGCGCGGAAAGTTACCTGGAACACGCCACTCCAAGCTTCCCGGAAGCGTCCGGTGACAAGCTGCCTTCATTCAGTCGGCGGAGTGGCGTAGTGGCCACCTTACCGAGGTCAATGACGGAACAGACGCGCGTCCGACTAGCTGGGAGAACGTTCTGATGCGGTACGTGAGAAACAAGAATGTAGGTGTAGTTTTAGCGCAATTGAAATGAGAGATTTGTTTTCTCTTATTTATTTTTACGAATCAAATGAGATCACAGAAAAACGTCGAATTATGTCTCACTATGTTCATGTCTGTTAAATCTCACCAACAGATAGCATTTTTTGTCAAATGAATTGAAAACATTTTCTGAAATTGCGTAATAAGCAAACCTATTTTCATTACATCATAACTTTCTTTTTTAAGATATTTGTAATGACAGAAGTGGCTTTCACGGAGTTAGAAACTTATTATTTTCATGAATGTCTATGGCTTTTAAGACGAATACTGTGTTTGGAGTGAGTGTCTGTTTGTAGCAGAGTAATGAACAATAAGATAGGTGAACGAGGAAATAAAGGCAGTTGAGGGAAAAAATAATTCATAATAGTTTAAAGGAGAAAGGAAGAGTTTTGAGGGGAAAAAGCGGAAGGGAAAAGACCAAAAGAAAGGAGGCGAACAGAAATATTAGGCTATTTCGAAGAGAATGAGGTATTCTCTTGTCCCGTTAAAAAAGCAATGGACAGAAAAGAATGGAAAGTAATAAAAACAGATAAAGAACAGAATATCCTTTGATGTTGATAGGGACATGAAGTTCTGGTATCCCAAAGGCAAAGTTAAAACACCTTTTATTACAATAAATCGTTATATTTAATTATCGTTATTATGAGCACGATTATGATTACTGGCGGATCCGAATGTCACTTTTGAATACAAAATAAACACAAAAAAGACATATCTTGCGGCTCGTCAATAGATTCCATATGCTCTCCATAGAAAACTATATCTCCGCGCCATTCTCTTGACGCAGACGTCAGTTCTGGAGGAGCTGCCGTGTGGATATTATTTCTTAAAAAGGAGCGCCCGATCTGGCCGGAAAGGAGAAAACCGGAGATGACGTCAATCGGATCTTTTCACCGCACACCGCACACCGCGGGGCGCCGCCGCCGAGACGACTTTCCTCGCGCGGAGATCGCGTTTCTTCCTTCGAGGAGCCGAATATGAAAAAACACTGCGCGGGCGTGGGCGGAGACCTTCCCGGCGACAGAGAGCGGCGCGGGGTTAGCGCGACGATTCGCGCCTCGTGCCATGTGCTGGGCGGGGACGGGGATGGGGACGGAGAGGGCTGGGCTGGGCTGGGCTGGGCTGGGCGAGGCTGGGCAGTAAGGGATGAAAGATGGCGGCGTGGAAAAGAATTGTAGCGAAAGTCGGTGGCGGGAGGGCATGAAATTGACGAGGACGATGGAACAAAGAGGCTGTGAGACGAAGGAGAGGACAGCGTTCGAAGTAGTAATGAAAGGTTGGAACTGCCAACGACAATATTTTGTTTTGTTTTATAAATGATTCCGGGCGCGGCACCGTCTATGGTCATTAGTCCCGACAGCGTAGTGCACCTGTTTATCGAGAGATAGCAGTGATTTTCCCCAGACGGATGGTGAGATACGGCGCCGACCAACCGTCGGCCAACGGGATTTCCCCCACCAGGTATCTCCCACCAGCAAGCGGGGCACCGCCCCTGTCGGGACAAGCTCGAAGCTCCCGAAAGAGATGGGAGCAAAAGCAAAGCTAGCGTCGAAGGAACAATGCAGGCCTACGATTACGCAAGACGAACAAAGCTCACGTGAAAACCAATTTAAAAAAATTATCATGAAAGTAAATAAATTATTGTTTTTAATGAAGAAAATCAATTAAAACTCGAGGAGTACGCCGAAGACCACAAGACGATGAAGAGAAGGACAAAGGATGATGAAAAGGAAGCTGGGGAACAGAAGAAACGCAACGATTGCGAGACGTGGGTACGCGAGATTGGAAGACACAGGAAGAAACGCAATCACTTAAGGATGAGAATATGGAGGCTGCTAAATATGATAGCAAGAGCGACAGGGTACAGGAAGAGACATGAATAGGCAGCGAGACAAGGGAGAGCAAGACTTGAGACTGAAGAATGTGCCACACGATTGGGCAGTACAGCCAGGCAGGTTGGTAGACGATAGGTAAGACAAACTGCAACATCCTTGAGGGAAATGGAGGCAGTGGAGACGAAAACGTCGAAGTGACAAAATAACAAAAAGTAAGCTTACTGGAAAGAAACATTCCGTGTAAATGGGATATCAAAGTGACTCAAGAGAAAATAGGACAGAGACTGACACAGAAGAGAAACGGAGAGGAATGACCAGAGGAAACAATGATGATGAAGTGGGCGAAGGAATACGCGTAATACGCCGAAGGGAGAGATGTCGCAGCGCGGAGAAGTGAGGCGGAGTCAGAGGAGTTGTTTTGGCGCTTTCAAAACATCATCTCGGCGAGGGAGGCCGGTGGGGTCCTAAGCAAGGGACAGCAGAAAGAGGAAAGCAGGAGTGGTGCTCTTGGGGCAGGGCAGCTTCGTGGCCAAGCGTTGGGGGGTCGGTACCCTGTGTGCAGAGGGACCCAGACAAAACAACGGGCCGAGGGTAGTATATCCATGGAGTCCCTTTATTTCCAACAAGTGTTCACATTATTCACTGTTATCATTACTTATTAATATATTTTAAAGTGAATAATGTTTCAAATTTTTTTATATATTCAAGGAAATACGCTTTTTATACATTCTCGGGGCCTCACTTATAATAATAATAATAATAATAATAATAATAATAATAATAATAATAATGTCTTTATTTATGACGAGCTCAGACTGTAAGGCTTGCTTCTCTTCTGCCGAACCACTTAACTATTTACAGTTACATAATTACAATTGAAGCGTTCGGGCGGAAATAATGATAACTGACATTTCACATTACGTACGAAAGTGAAATGATCCAATTAAATAACGGAAATGTGCTGACAATGAGTAATGAAAAATAAAGTATTTTCATTGCCAAATTCACGGGGCTCTAAAGTTAATATGATATAAAGAGATCCCATGTCTTTTACGTACAAAAAGGGCATTATAAATCAATAACTTACTTTTGCAAAATCTCAGAAGTGCTCTACTACACCCAAATGCATCAATTGTGAACAAACTGCAAAAACGAAAGTAGGGCATATTTTACATTTATTTTAGTGCAACTTGTCCGAGCTTCCCCACCTTCCGGTCGCCCCTGGGTGTGAGGCCAGACGGATCGGAGGAAGGGCGGTGGGATGGGCGAGTGGATGAGAGTGAAGGCAGCGGAAGCAGTTCGAACAGAGGTAGCGTGCCTGGAGCACGGAAGGAGCCGTGAGCGGTAAAGTCGATCAAGAACGATCGGTGGTGAGGCGTCGAGGCGCTAAACGGGGGCGCTGGAGGGAACGCACGACGACGCAATGGATACGGTGGCAGAGCGGCGTGGGAGAAGGAGACAGCAGAGGTTGGTGCCAGGGAAGGGTGGCGAGATGACAGCAGTTTCGATATGCAGCGGAAGTGATTAGGGCAGCGAGAGTACGGCACGGGCGGCGCGAACGGTGACGGCGCATAAGGCATGTTCGGTGACAATCGGCGTGAGACGTAAAGACGAATCTGATGCGTTCTGTGCCAGGGCAGCAGGGCTTAAAGTCCGGTGCACTGGAGGGAAAGGAGACGGAATGGGGAGAGTGGTAGGCTGGGGTTGGGCGGAAGCATAGGAGTGGCAGAGGAAAGGTTGCGGAGGCAGTACGGCGAGGTGTGAAGGCGGTGGAGATGGGTGCGGTTAAAGCATGGAGGGAAGGGTGGCGATGCGGTAGCAATTTGGATGTGCCCCGGAAGCGACTAGGGCAACGTGAGTGTCGCGGGGCCGGCGGTCGAGGCGACGGGGGAGGCGGGGGCGGAAGAGCGGTGGGGGAGGTGGGGCGGCGACGGCGGAAGGGGCAGCGAAGGCGGCAGGGGCAGCGGGGTCGGCGGTGGGGGCCGCGGGGGCGGCGGAGCGGCGGGGGCGGCGGGAGTGGCGGAGGCGGCGGGAGCGGTGGGGGCCGCGGGGCGGCGGAGGTGGCGGAGACGGCGGAGACGGCGGGGGCGGCAGGGCGGCGGGGCGGCATGGGCGGCGGAGCGGCGGGGGCGGCGGGGCGGCAAAGACGGGTCGGGCGTGTTCGGCGGAGTTGGCGACGGCGGGGACGGCGGGGCGGCGTGGGCGACGGGGGCGGCGGGAAGGCGGGGGCGGCGGGGCGGCGGGGCGGCGGGGCGGCGGGGCGGCGCGAGCGGCAAAGTCGGGTCGGGCGTGTTCGGCGGAGGTGGCGGCGGCGGGGACGGCGGGGCGGCGTGGGCGGCGGGGCGGCGGGGCGGCGGAGCGGCGGGGCGGCGGGGCGGCGGGGCGGCGGGGCGGCGGGGCAGCGGGTCGGCGGGGCGGCGGGGCGGCGGGGCGGCGGGGGTGGCGGGGGCGGCGCGAGCGGCAAAGACGAGTCGGGCGTGTTCGGCGGAGGTGGCGGCGGCGGGGACGGTGGAGTGACGCGGTGACAGCGACTTGAGGCGCGAGTGCTGATATTGGCAATATCCGGTCGCGCCGCCCCACCCCCACCCCGCCCCCGCGCCGTCCCGCGCGCGAGCGCAGAAATGAAACGGGAGCGGTGGCGCTGGCAGCCGCCCGCAGCCGCGCTGGGTTTCGGGCGCTCAAAGCGCCCGCGGAGGGCGAGGGACGACCGGCCCGCGGATCAGCGCAGCTCAACGCCCGCGCGCGCGCTTCTCAGCACCGGATCGGCCTTCGAAATGCGAGGGAACACACCAGACGGTGGATTTCTACACTTGGATGAATAGACGGATTCATTTCTAAAGATTTACCACGATATCTGTCTTGGCTGTATAAAAAGAATGGAAGATTGAAGATTACTGAAATTAATATTTTATTGGGAACCATTTGGATAAAAGAAACGAGGAAGACCACCTGTAGCATGGGATGCAGATTTTCTCATAGAAGATGGTATTACGAAAAGTAGTACAAAACCCCACGGCCTATATCACAAAAAGCAGACTTGATTGGTTACAATCTTCAGTCGGATCGTCAGTGCAGTGCCTCAGTTCACGAGGTCCTATGTTCGAATCCCGACGGTGACTGGATTTTCGACACTCGCTCGAATTCGCTCGCTGTCTCGAGAAGAATTCTAGCGGCCGGCTGCTCTGATCGGTAGGTTTCCATGGTTTCTCCGATCAATACCAGACGAACGCCGGAGCAGTACCTTAACAAAGGGACCAAGGAGCACGCGCGATCTTTCTTTCCTCGTCCTTGTCTTATCCTCGTCTCTCACTTATACACACACACTAACATGCGCTACACCACCACACATGCTGGGAGCTTAGTGCTTATTCCGGCTGGGGCGATGCTCCGCTGGTGGGAGTTACCTGGTTGAAAAAAAAAAAAAAAAAACGCCAGCCCCTGGTCGTTTTGTGCGAGTTCTCGTCATCCAGTGTGGGAACACTCCCGCCACCTCCAGCTGACACTACATTCACTACACTTACGGAACTAATGACCTTAGCAGTTGACGTGCCCGGAATCATTAACTATAAAACATCCTTCCATCGGATCCATTACTTTCTCCACAGGGGTACCAACGTTATGACGTATTCTGAACCATCGCTAAACAGCGCTCCTTGATTCCGTGGTCGCTTGAGCGTGAGGCCGCCTATAGAGACGACAAGCTTCCGGTGACCCGCGATGCGGTGCTTCCATGAACGCAGCATCAATGTTGGATGCCGTCCGCGTGCGGCCGTGTACGGAGCCCTCGGCGCTGCCTATCTCGTCTGCGACATGCCGGGAATTGGGGCTCGAAATAGCGAGCGCTCGCCCAAGCTGTTTATTTTATTGACCCACAAATCACGGCGGGTACGGTCCCAGAGACTGCGAGGACGAAAGGAAATATTTTGGAGAAAAACACGCACGCAGTTCTTCATGGAAAAGTGGATAACTTAAAGACGAAGTTGATAGAAATACGTAAGGTGCTAAGAAATGTGTAAATACGCAGCTGGAAAATATTCAATAAAACGATATAAGCGAATGAGAAAATACCACCGCAGAAACAACAGAGAATAAAAGAGAAGATGCATGAAATATTAATCAATGATAATTGCAGGTAGACTACGACGTCCTTGTCAAAGTAATATATTTAATCAACCTGAAAAATTAAGTCACTTGCACACACATATTTCAGCATGTCTTTCTGGAAATTATAATGGGTTAAAGGCGATCAAAATAACCGAATAAGCATTAACAGAGTGGTAAAATGTTTTACTAAAACAAATTTCAATTTATGTAATTTACTAGTTAATTTGTTAATAATTTAACAAGTAATTTAATACTTGGAAACTCCGCTGTGAACTAATAATGTCTGACAGTTGATAGAATCTTACGACGATATGAACATTATTTCGTCATTATTTCATCATGAGATAATTGCAGGATGAAAGAGAAGAGGATATGTGAAAGGAACGCTTCTATGAGAAATATACAAAATAAATCTTTCGAAAAAATTTAAATAAAAATCTTGAAAGCATTTTCGACAGATGTTCAAAACACTCATGAAATGTATCTTTGTGCTCTTAAGTAGACTGGTACTGTTTACACATTTTTTTAAATTTTTTTTTTTATTTCCCTTGACTCTTTAACCAAGTAAACCCCCAAAACAAGCACGAAAATACCGGCTCTTCAAAGGCTATAAAAACGCACCCGAAACTATCCGGGGTGGCACAAACCCCATCCGCCGGGGGCCCACAAACGGGGCCCCGGGGAACGGCCGGAAGCGGCAGACTTTGGAGCGAAGTTTAGAGGAGAGACTGGAAATAACGGACGTTAATGCTTCAGACGTCGGAATCTTGGGCCATAAAAAATTCCGGCGGCGGCGGCGGCGGTGGCGTGCAGCGAGAAACAGGGCGCGGAAACGCCGGCTTCCGCCCGCGGCAAAGAGTAAACAGCCCGCCAGGTGTCCCGAGCCGGTGTGCCCTTGCCCGCAGTACGAGCCTTGGGCGCGCCGCGTATGAAGGTGTTCCTCTAAAGGCCCGTTCACAATGCAAGCATAAACATAAGCATGGCGTTAACGTAAAAGTTAGGACTACGTCCATAAGCGGACTCATTCACAATGCGTTTGCTCAAGAATAACACGTAAGACGTTCACTTAAAAGCTTGCAAGCTTCAAGTTTCTGTGCTTATGCTGAAGTAAGACATAAGAAATTAACCAATCACAGAACGGAAACTCAAAATCGAGAATCGAAATTGGAGCGAAGTCGACAGAAGAACTATCGTAATGTGGGCCATGGACACAGTCGATAACTTGAAATCGATTCTCACATCCATCGAATAATAAACCAGAATGTCACACAGCCAATAGAAACTCTTATTTTGTTTAGGTTTATGTTAGACATTGTGAATAGTTCAGTCTATCACTTATGTTAATGTTTATGTCTATGCGCTACGCTTATGTTTACGTCAGCATTGTAAATAGGCCTTAAGAAAAAATCGCTGACAGGTTGGGAAAAAATTAATGTGTGTGAACGATGACATTGGAAGTGATAGTAATGAAGCCATTTACAAATGAACTAACTGTAAACGAACGCACTGGCAAAACGATTGCATGGACGTAACTTGCAATTAAATTGCCTGCAGTAGCTCTCAAAGCGGTCCTTTGCAATAGTAATCTCTCTATATCAAGTAGAGTGGGCGGGTTGGAAGACACGGCTAGAAATAGAGCGTTGTTGCTACTGACGTCATTATTCTCGTTGTTGCTATTATCGTCGGTTTTAAACCTCCGGCTATGCGAGAGTCTACGCGTATTTAGAAAACACGAACTCAAGAAAATCTAAAAACATTGAAACAGTTTCGATTACGGCTGAGATACGAAAATATTTTGTTATATTATTCTTCATATTCTCATACTGCGCGTACGGACTGAATTCTTATGCTCAGCCCGTCACTGCTTGCAACTCAGATGAACTAGTGGTATTGTAAGACTGCAAGGAATATGAGGAACTGGTGAGCTGTGTGTGTACACGATAGCATTTTATTTATTGTTTTTGCGTACTGGGCTCGTGCTACATTTTGGAAAACCATAGTGTGTGGTTTCGTTCTGCAGAATCGTTTGTTGCTGCAGGATAGCAGTGAAGATTATATCTAGAAGCATTTTGGAGCAGTTTGGAGGGAGACACATCTTGGTTGACTGACATAAATTTCTTTAGTTTTTTTTTTCTGAGTAATTCACCTTTACCAAAAAGTTTTATTACATTACTTATACTAGTGTACCTCACAGTTTTGCTGGCGTTACTCACACTTACAATTGATCATAATGAATACAGCCCAGAACTTAATATAAAGAGAATCAATGAAAGGAAACAATACGGCGACGGTTTACGAACAGGAACGGTTGCGACAGGAACATATTCCATGTAAATTGACGTATGTGATAAAACAGACATATTTTTTTAAAAAAACTTTAGCACACATTAAAACATATTAATCGTCATAAGCGTTAAAGTATGGATTAAACTGACCAGACATAGCATCATAAACATGCGTGTGTGTTTATTTCATATGCCAGTATTTTTGTTAGAAGCGGGATACGTAATATGCGATACGGAATATTAAAGCCACAATGCCTTAAAAATGGATCCAATATCACAATAATAACTTTGAAACCCATAGTGAACTACTGTAAACAGCATTGAGTTTCGTAAAATAAGACATAACATGGAAATTGTAGGTGCAGTACGCCATTTGTTTGCGGATATAAATGGTTTACAGGATCGCTCTATTATTCTCACGTTGCACAAACCCACCAAACCTACCACGCAAAACCGAGAAAACGTCAAATCAAACTTATTAACCGATTGATTTTATTCTTTTAACAGAGAAAAACTCACATAATTTAATAGAAATGACATGTTTATCATATTATTCTCGCATATCTACATTGCTTAGAGATTTAATTATCTTGTCATACGAACACGTGTGCAGAATAATCTTACATTATCTCATTTAACCAGGAAGCACTTCCAAACACAACGGAGTGGTCACAAATTACTTGATAGCGTATATTGTGACCTGTTAATTGTATATGTTGAAATGTCTTGCATTATATTATAGCGAGGAAAAGTGTGCGGTAACCCTTGGATATATTTTGGTTGTTCTTGGAGAGTTCTTGGTCTAGAAATAGACCAGGAGGAAGAGAATACGAGGAAAATGGCGATAGAGCACGAGACAGAGAGAGAGAGAGAGAGAGGGAGAGACAGACAGACAGACAGAGACATAGGAGGTAGAATCAGAAGACAAATTAGGAGGGAGAATCAGTAGACAGATGAGGTAAGAGAATCAGAAAACAGATCAGCAGAAGCAAGCAGGTGATAGAGCAAAATAAGAGTAGGAGATATGAAAAGATTGGTATAAACCAGGCGAGAGAGAGGAGAGTAAGAGGGAGAGAGCGGGAGAGAGAGGAAGAGAGGGAGAGGGAGAGAGGGAGAGAGGGAGAGGGAGAGAGGGAGAGAGGGGGAGAGAGAGGGAGAGAAAGGGAGAGAGAGGGAGAGAGAGGGAGAGAGAGGGAGAGAAAGAAAGAGAGAGAGAGGGAGAGACCAAAGTTCAATCAGCGATAAACCTGGAGGGAAAGTCCAAGTGTCTGAGCGATACACGAGAAGGAAGACTAGCAACAGGCCACAGAGCAGGAGGCTGCGATAAGCAAACTGTGAGTGACAAAACAAGGAGAGCGGGTGCATCGCTTGGCGCCGCGGCCGCCGAGCTGCCGGCGCCATGTCGACGTCGTGGGGGCGTCGCGACGGCGTCGGCGAGCGTCCAGAATTAGACGGCGCAACAAGGCGCCTTTGACGCTCTGTTTACCTGCGCAGGCGCCGAATTAACGGCGCTCACGCTGCGTCGCGCCATCGCCCATCGCCCTCATCGCCCTCGCCCACCGCCCGCGCGCCTTGCGTCACGCGCACCCCACGCTCACCGCCCCCGCCCTCGCTCGTCGCGACACCCCGAGCGCCCACGCTGCAGCTGCACCGCGCCAGACACGAGCGGAGGCTTAGACTGGAGTTTTCCAACGCTCCATATGGCTCGTTCGATCTTGTTTCGTTCGATCTTCTTCGCCCGTTCGATCTTGTTTCGTGCGACCGGGAGGGGTGGCTCAGGGCATCAAGTGATGTCAGTGCAGTGCCGCTGACTGGGAGGTCCCAGCATCGCGTCCCGACGGGGGCAGAATTTGCGACACTAGGCAGATAGATAAGTTGAACTCAGTCGCTGTCTGGAGGAGCATTCCAGCGGCCGGCTGCCCTGATCGGTTGTTTTCCGTGGTTTCTCCAATCAATCCGTGGACTATGATTTGATTCTCCCATCTGCAGAAATCGGCCACTTTGCCCTTTGCCTCTCGCGACAACTCGCCCACTCCGTCACTCCCACGCCTCGTTCTCAGCCCCAGCGGCGCGGCAGGCACTAACCGAAAGCTGCCGTGGATTGCCCCAGTTCTCCATATGGTGCAATAGTGATCGATCTCATTTCGTAAAAGCTCATAAGGAAGACTAAAGTTGCGGCGTAAAATCTGGTGGCAGTATCCTACCCTGATGCCTACAGGTTTGGTTTGGGTAAACAAAGTTAGTACTCAACACGAAAATTAATATAAAGTAATTAATATGACTTAATGAAATCTGAACGGTGTTACTTAGTAATCCTTAGACAAGAAATGGACGCATATTTGCGAGGGCCTCGTGAAATTCATACAGTTCATACTGCAATATATGCTCGATTAACACATGAAAATTTCATTCTTCCCCACACTCATCCGAATTTGTTCTCTAAACAGCCATCAATTTCGTGGAACGCCCTCACTCTCGTTGTTTAACGGAAGGCAGTGTAACTCAGGTACTTTAAAGCAAGAGAATTCAATTTATGACGTACAGGTATAAAGGGATATTTTGCTTTTATTCCCTTGAAGGAATTTGTAATGTGCTATTTATGTACAAAACGTTACAACATACAAACAACTCACAAACGAACGACTGTGAATTTGAGTGCCGAACATTTAACTCAATTACTGTTTGTTCACCTAGGAACTTTTGCGTAATTGAGCAATGTACGTTGCTGCATTTTCGTGAAATCTAAGAATACCCCAGAGTTTGTTGCACCATTCTACAGTAATTTTCCGTTCCCACGCATCGTTACATCTGCCACATCACTTCAGTGCGACACCCACGTTTACGAAACCGCCCACGCCTCCCGCTCCATCTCCCCCACGTCTCACTCACCACTCACACCGCCAACGACCCATCGCACATCACCAGGGGGATGATAATCTGGCAACTAGCTCGACACGAATGGTTTTCCCTCCACAGAATGAACTTCCTTCTTCACCTTCTATCCTCAATGAAAACAGTCGTACACATGGTCATCTCTGTCTCATCGTGTACGTCTCGACCGGCAAGCCTTGACATGACGACAATGTTCGTGTTTCCGCCACAAAAGAGCGGTAGTAAAGAAGCAACGCAGGAGAAGTCGTGCTTTTGTTCTGCTAGCGGAAACGTTTCGACGTGATACCACCTTCTAGAAGTAAACGCACATGTCACGCCCGATACTCTCCTGCTGTCGTTGGCAACTGTTCATACCGTCAGCCCCAACACATCCGTTGCTTTCATAGGAGTTTAGGGAGTTTTAGAGCCAGGCGTAAGGAGATATCCTTAAACTCTATTGATCACGTGAATAACGCCTTTATACGGTCGTAATGAACAACTTTCAGAAGAGTTTTAGCAATTACAACATTGCGTTATGCATTATAACAAAGGAAGCATTTCAAGCGTTAAACATAAAAATTGCATAATATATCAAAGAGTGTAGGCTAGTGATGAGACATTTAAAACACGTTACGAGTCAACAGAGTAACAAACATACATTGTGCATAGAGTTTTAGATTTTGTGGCCCTCCGTGATGAGTATGCAGTCTGCTTTTCTTGAAAATATAGGAAACACCTTAAACCAGCGTTCATTTAAGACATAACCTATCGCGAAGATATAATTTTAACTCCTTTTTCGAGAACTTCTTTCCTGTCACCTCTCCAACACATCCCGATAATTCTTGCCAGCGTTGTGGAGTTGGTAAGAAATAATTGTAACTGCTCACATACGAAAATCAGTTTACCAGAGTTGGAAAAATTCAACTTTTCCTGTTGTTAGGCGGACATTTTGCCGCTTGTAAGGTGACCGTAGAGACTCCCACAGGCGTGCACTATTTATGAAGGTATAAGGTCGTACCTTACGCCTAAGGTAAGACGTTATGACTTCAAGGTCCGTCACATGACTGTTAGTGCATAACGCCGCTACTTATGAAGATATAAGGTCGTACCTTACGCCTAAGGTAAGACGTTATGACTTCAAGGTCCGTCACGTGACTGTTAGTGCATAACGCCGCTACCTTACGCGTGGCGCTAAAACTCCCTGTTCTCATTGGCTTTACGCTTTAGTTCTGCAATTACAGGATGGTAGGAGTGAATGCGAGCTCGTGGCTCGCTATTGGTCAGCGCTCACGCTTGCCACTACGCGACCCCGGGTTCGATTCCCGGTCCAGCGAAGATTATAGTGTGAGTTTTCCTTGCAATGTACCAGTGTATGTTGCTGTGTGACGATGAGAAAACTCACTTATCAGGTTGAGAAGACCGCAATATGGCGTGGGGATGTCTTCGTGCTAGCCACACGTACCTCCTTAACCCGTGGCCGCGAGGCAGGGACGTTGCCGGTAGGCCTGAGCCCGTTCACGGGCTGTCGCGCCAAGTGCATACATACATACGTAGGAGTGAATGCACTTTCTTCTACCCGGCAGATATGAATTTAACTGGTTAGGAAATGGGAAGGGGCAAGGGAATTTTTGGACCCGACTTGATTCTTTTCCGACAGCGACAAGTCAACACGAGCGGTTGAGTGTGGGGACGGTCCGATAGAGGTCAGACATTTCTCTGGAATCGATACATCGCGCCGCACGACAACAAAAAATATGCAGCAGCTGAGACATGTCAGATTTTTGCTCACTTTTTTTAAGAAGCATTGTACTACTTGTGTGCGAATCAAGCACGGAGACGAGATTCTGTTTTGCACGCGCCTGCTCAACCACAATGTACATTGCCCGCCGATCATGAGGTCCATTTCATCTCATTAGATATTACAATTAGTTTGTCCGATATTTGGGGCAGTCAGTAGCGCGCAATATTCCCTGAAGTGTAATCGATGCGTGTGACGAAGTTCGGAACAAAACGTTTGTAACATACCCAGTGACGCGAACTCTACTGGACAGAGGCCACGTTTCATTTTCGAACCGAAGAGGCCATCGTTGGCTTTCGTCATATTGATGTCGGAGTTTACAATTACGACCATTCATGTGCATTTTGCGGTCGTCAACTCGGGTTCGCGTATTCTATAGAATTCTCGCGTTTCCGTTTCTTTCATTTCAACAGTGCGATGTTTTCATGCATACATCACCAAAGGCGTATTGATATTTGGCGAGGTCCGAAACACGATCAAACTAAAATTCTCTATACATTTCTCTATATTAAACATTGGTAATGAAAATAAACTATATTTGCAGTAACAATAATTTAAACGAATATTTTCGCATATTTAGGATCTGAAATAAAACGTAATCAAAATCGTTGGGTGGCCCAATATAAGCATAGAATGCTTAATCGGCTTACACACAAATCCACTCGTCACCAGTGTTAAATAATAAATACTTCATCTCACCAATATTATAAACATTATGTCACATTCATTTCACCAATATCACTAGTCATCATAATCACCTTCCCATCAATCATGTCATTGAAAACTGATTGTATAGTTTCTCGAGTTAGATATAGAAAATAGATATAAAGTTTAAAAAAAAGGATAGTTAGCCTGATCGATCTCTCAACCAAGTACTGTTTGTTCTCCATGAAATAAACGAGCTCTCCGTCACCTTTGGAATGTATTCTTTATCCGCGAGAACCAAAGCTCTATGAGTCAGACACTCCCGCAACGTCCATAACCTATGCACGGTACAACTCACTTATCTGCCTCCCTCATGCCACCCACGTCGATCACGCGGCCAACAGCGACCGGATCCTCCAAGCCCCACACCTAACTCACTTGCGCACTCACGCCAAGTCTTGGCTACGGCGCGCACCATTCATTCGTACTACCGTTTTATACAAATATCAATAAGCCGTGCAACAAATTAGATACTCCCAACGGCGAATCTCTATTAATGACACCGTGAAATTGTCGTAAAATTGAAATTGTCTTATCTCAGAAAGAGTAATCAAATTTTCAGAGCAATTTATTGAAACACACTTCAAGGGATTTCTTGAAGATTACTATTTAGTGCGATGAGGTTTAGGTGTTCCGAACGTGTCATCCATTCGTTTTATTCATTAAAATAGATTATCCTTTACAGAAATTATATTATACATGTCATGCAGTACCTTTTATTAATAATTAATTTCTCACAGTATACTTAAGTAAAACACTTGGTATTTTAAAATACTGGATTGCATTGAAACATTACTATTAAACATTGTTAATTACCTTGCGAATGATAGAAATTACTTCTGCGTTGAGTTAAAAATAGACTTCTGTAGCCGGAAGTGTTCGGCTGAATCCTATTCTCTATGATATTTTAGCTTTCCTTATTCTCTATTGTTTTTCCGTCGATCCTCGATAAGGAAAAATATTCAACCTGACTTTTATATCATATTCAATACAATTAATGGATTATTTTCCGTGGCGAAGCTCACACCTCAGGCCTGCTCTTCCGCCTGACCACGCAAATTCTGCTACACTCCTTTCACCGTCCAGCAGAGAGAGAAGGTATCTCTTCGGCGACGAAACTGGCGATTTCGTAAACAATTTTCCTCAGAGCCTTCTTTTAGGTTCCATGATCTTTTACATGCTGTAAATCTACAACATGGAACATCCGGCTTTACTTCCCTTCCAAAGGAAGACGTACTCGCGGTGTTCCTAGAAAATGATGGCGACACATCATGGGTAACCAATTGAGAATCGCTGAAATAAAGGATACCGAATTAACCAATTTGTGTAACGTCAATAGAGCTGACAAGCGAATCAGCTTTTTCAAATAGTCAAAACGTTAAAAGTAAATTTGTTTTTAACTATTTGAACGCTTTTTTGCCACCGCTCGCTTGGTTCACATAGCATTCCACATTCTCTCCAGCTGTGAGTTTCATTCGAGTAACGAGTCTCCTTTTCTTTTCGCACTACCTCTGATCTTTTCTCTGCATTTCACATTTGAGGCATTATTCCCCTGAATTAGCTTTGATTAACGGGAGCATCACACAAGAACAAAATGGCAAAAGTGTTCTTGGAATCTTTTTGTTCGCATTACTACCTCGAAACATTTGAAGTCAAAAACATATATTCATATAAAGGATCAAATTAAATAAACATATGAAATACGGAGAATAATCTTACTACGAGAAAATATATCATTTCTTCAAATTTCAAAGAAGTTGATTGCCTGGTGTAGATAATTATTTAAAAAAATAGAGTTCCTAATTAATAAATGTGTGTGTGTGTGCGCGCGCGCGCGCGCGCCTGTGGGTGTATTTTGTGTAACGGAGAAAATATACTTATGCGGCTGCCTTAGGCTCCGTACGCTCCGGCTGCCGTAGGCTCCCAGATTTGTATTTGAAATTTTATGCTATAGTACATTTTAACGTAACATTGCATTACATTTGCACTGAAGTGTCAAGTGCATCATTAAGAAAGATTTCATTCGTAGATTTGTTGTAATTGAGCTGTGGATGTTCTGGTCTCATGTACAATAAAATATTTTTATTTTTTATTTTTCTATGGAAAAAATAACATTAGTTGGATTCTCATTCTATGGAAAAAATAACAAAAAAACAAACATAACACAGCTGAGCTACGTTACTCGCTTTTCGGCGCATCGCGCCACGGAATGAGCCCAGATAATAACTAATATATTTAATTTCGCACTTTCAATAGCAAAGTGACAGATGTGCGAACTCGTCGATTTTCAGCTATAAGCTGATAAGAGGTAACCAAGAGGCACTGCTACTATTCTGAAGTTGATTTTGAATTAGTTCAATTACTGTCCGCTAGAAGGTGAATATTTGGCACAATCTATAACGAGTATTACAGTACTACGAAACTTAAAATTGCAATTTCTGAGAAACCAGAAATTCGCACTTGTGTCACTTTTCTATTGGAGGTGCGATTTGTAACAGCTGTTTATTAGTCAGCTGAACCTCGCATCGACAAGGAACGCGAAGAGGGCCAGACCCGTGGCGGCTGGCCCTGTAATGCGGACGGATTGCAGCGCGTGCTCTGATGAAGCACGCAAGCCGTGCATGCACGGGCGCGGCGCGTGAGTCACGGCGCGTCAGAGACGTCCGCGCGGCCACGCCCCCTTTTACCCCCCCCCTCACCCTCCCCCCCACAATTCGCATTCGCATGCGACGCGGGGCGCGGGACGTAACGGTGGCGCGGAGGTTCTCACGTCGCCATTTGTATTCGGGCGCACCGCCGCCGCCGCCGCCGCCACCGCCACCGCCGCAGCCGAGGCCATGAGCATAGAGGATGCCGCCCCTCCCCTCCCCCGCCGCCAACGCCGCCGTTGTGCGCAATCAATCCCTTCTCGACTATGCGTCTCACGCTTATACTCTCGCTGCAACCCGTCGAAGACGCCGTGGTAGCGGTGCACCTGCAGCTTTATGAGACCGACATCAGAGCAAATGGCGCACTTCCACCTCAGCCTCTCCTTCTTCTTTACTTTACAAGTTCTTCTTCTGTCCTTTACTGCGCATTATTACTATCTAAATTCACAACTTCGTTTGGTTCTCACACTGACGCCTCTTATATCGATCCCTTTCTCGATTATGATTCTCTTGCTGAACTGGTCGAAGACGTCATAGTAACGATCTAAATCGAGCTTTATTAAGCCGACATCAGAGAATTGGCGCCCGACATCACAAGACAAATCTATTCTTCATTATTTTACAAGTTCTTCTTCTTCATATCTTTACTTCACTTCTTTCTACATTCACAAATTCATTCCGTTGTCACATTGTCGCCACTGCAATAAATCCCTTCTATATCTTGTTTCTCACGTTTATGCTCTCGCCACAATCAGTCGAAATGCACTTTTGAGTTTATCAAACACTGTCAAAGAAAATGACACACATTCATAAGAGAGGGTCGCAAACTGCGTTCCTCTTTACTTTACTGCATTCTGTGTTTACACGTTTATTCAGTCGTCATATTGTCATCACAACTTCTGACGTGTGGAATAAATCTCTTCTCTACCACGCTGTCACAATCTTATACTCTCGCTGCAGTCGAAAAGACGTTAATAATGAATCACCTTCATGCTTCAGTCTTATCATGCCAAGGTCAGTGGATTTGATGCTCATTGCGAGATATCTTAAGTTTTGTTGTTCGTGTTACTCACCCAATTCCATTCGTCTACCATCACTTCGTCTACCATAGCGTAATCAGTCAGTTTAGTCGGTGGTGTAACTCAAACCCTATTCTCTTGCTGAAAGTAGTCGAAAAGTTGGTACAAACGGTAAGCTTTCAGCCTTATGAAGATAAGGGATCAACACTTCTTTGCAAGATGGATGTCGATAATTCCACACTGTGCAATTTATTAAACTAATTGTACAGTAGCCGCCGCCGTGATATCAATATATTCACATGTCTTTCACGCTCGTACCCGCACTCTCGCAATCTAAGTGATTTAAATACCGATGCACATTGTGCCTTATCAAACAAAGCTCAAATCATTGATGTTCCTCACCAAGACGGTTATAACTGACTCTTTCTGCGCTCCTTATTTTTACACTATTTTCTTATCATTGAATACGCGAATCTTGAATTGTTAATTTATTGAGTATGGTTGAAATGTTACTTTATTACGACAATCAGTTGTAGTTGTTAGTAAACTTAAGTTGCAGGTAATACGAGGAGTACGATATATAAAATATTTTAACATTCCTTGCATATATACTTTCGTTCATTTCAATAATGTTTATTAAAAAACATAAAAAAATACATCACCAACAGGAGAGTAACTGACCTCACAAAACTAATCATCAAATAGGACCGTGCAATAGGACCATCGCAAGCCGAATAGAAACAAGAATCACATTTCTTCCCACCATTTTTACTGTTATCACCGCCGGCATCGTCTCGCTCTAGGTGGCCGAAGTCAATTTCTAAATACAAATTCGCATTGGCCGTTCGTCCGACCAACGGCAGCTGGGTGGAGGAGAGACTCGCTATATATAAACCGATGCGCAGTTCACCTCCACGCACATTGCCCTGAAGAAGGTCGCAGTATAACGGTCGAAATGTTGCCAATTATACGTAGGACGCGGAGTCTCGCGGACATCCAAGTTTGTATTGCCTCCGAACGCAGAACCTATGCTTTCACCGATTTCTAAGTTTATTTTCAGAGAATATTATTGAATTTATGAAAAGCTTCGGCGTAACTTTTGGATGAAGTTTTCAATCGAACGCGAGCAGCTTGTTGTCTTCGATACATCAATAAAGAAATTTCAGACGGGACAATGAGGCTCACACTTCCCCTGCCCCCTCCCTGCTCCACTGCACTCTTGCACTGACGATGCGGTTGCCGCCGAGAAACTGGGTACTTGTGTAGGCAGTTCCAGCCCTCCTTTAGAACTTTTAAATGTGAAAGAAATACTAGAATCGTACAAACCTAGAAACAAACAAAGAATAGAAGACAAGGAATGTACTATCTGCGAGATAGGTCGATCCTGCTTAGACAAAATGGTGGCGCTCAACACATTTCAACACTGTCGCAGCTGAAATTAAAATACCGTTGAAGCATCATCGCTGAAATCACTTCGTATGATTGCTTCCTCATAAAAAACGAGGTAGAGACACCTATACTCTCTCACACACGAAAGGTACCTACAACACACAATTGCGCAATTCTTTCTGGAGACCTTACCAGCTGAGTTTATCTCAGAGACAGCATTATCGCTGACTCGGCAGTGACTCTGACCGGGAGGTCCGGTTGCTGATTTTCAAGACTAGGTACATAGGTAGGTCAAATTGAACCGCATCTTGAGGAGCATTGTAGCGGCTGGCTGCTCTGATCAGCCGATTTCCGTCGTTTCACCGATCAATACCATGCGAAAGCCGGAGTCCTATTCACCTCCCCTCACACACACACACACACACACACACACACACACACACACACACTCCCAAACACTCCACTCATGACGGGAGACCAGACGGGAGCTTGGAGATGTCCCAGCTGGAGCAATGCTCCGCTGGGAGAGATACCGGAAGAGGGAAATCTCCCTAAAATCGACCTGTAGTCGGCGTCGGATCTCATCATCCAGAGAAGATGAAACTCCGTATCCTTCCGGAATAAAAACCTTCACTACACTAAAGGGACAAGTGGCCATAGCAGTTGACATGCCAGGAAACATCAGTCAAGCTGGAGACCTTCAGAGAGTTTCTTGTGACGGAAGCAGTCCATCCCGAGGTCTTCGCCTGAGCATCAAAAGTTGTTCGGATCCCAACTGCCCGACGTGGCACGCGGAAAGAGCAACGGCTACTGGTGCCTGAACAACCTGGAGGTTGTAGCTCCAACGAATGAAGGCAATGCAATTTTCAAAATTCAAAATATACTAATATATAACGTGTAAGCAATTCATGTTAAATTAATTAAAAGTAAGTGTAATAAAAATATTTATTGAAATATTACTGACATAACTTTATGCGTAGTATTCGTGTCAGGTACATTCACCTCCCGCGCACGTGGTTCTGGCTTTGACTTCCAGTGGACACTTACGTTTTTGTATTAGTTATGCATTGAGATAGTTGACGGTATTAGAACTCACACAGTAGTAAACGCAGTAATGGAGCCAAGAGCGTGGCGCACTACCTGGGAACCGCACACCAGACGCTGGCGAGAGCGCCGGTTGGACGCTCTTCGGTTTCAAAATGATTTCGTATACATCAATATTGCTACAGTATTTTGATTATTGAACGTCATCAATAGCAAACTGTATATTCCTAAGACATTATAAGATCTTCTTCGATTTTCTTGGGGTTGTGCGACCGCGCAACCTAAACAAGAGCTGCCCGTCAGAGAGAAAGAAAGAGATGAAGAGAGAAGGAGAGAGAAAGAGAGAGAAGGAGAGAGAAGGGGAGAGAAGGAGAGAGAAGGGGAGAGAAGGAGAGAGAAGGATAGAGAAGGAGAGAGAAAGAGAGAGGAGAGAGAAAGAAAGAGAAGGAGAGAAAGAAAGAGAAGGAAAGAAAAAGAGAGAGAGAAAGAGAGAGGAGAGAAAAAGAGAGAGAGAAAAAAAGAGAGAGAGAAAGAGAAAGAAAGAGAAAGAGAGGGAGCGAGAGAGAAAGAGAGGGAAAGAGGGAAAGAGAGAGAAAGAGAGGGAGGGAGAAAGAGGGAGAGAGAGAGAAACAGAGGGAGAAAGAGAGAGGGGAAGAGAGAAAGAGAGAGGGAGAGAGAGAGGGAGAAAGAGGGAGAGAGAGGGAGAAAGAGAGGGAGAGGGAGGGAGAGAGGGAGGGAGAGAGGGAGAGGGAGAGAGGAGAGAGAGAGGGAGAGGGGAGAGAGAGAGAGAGAGAGAGGGAGCGAGAGCGGAGTGCACGGGGCGGTACTCACTGACGTGGACGATGCGCTGCGTGGCCAGGTCCTTGAGCACGCGCTCCACCACGGGGTCGTCGGCCGAGTACAGCTCGTGCTGCGAGATGCGCGCGTGGAAGCGCTCCAGGTTCGTCATGTTCTTCCTGCGACACACACACAAACACCTTCGTGTTAACCACTGCTTTCTCGGCAAGATTTTTGCAAGCTCATGCCATCAATATTATAAATATGTAAGTGAAGGGTAAAATATCATCAAAACACAATTTCCAGAAGACATCTACTTTCTTTGTCAGATTATAGATACAAGTTTTATTTCTAAATGTATAGTATGTGTATATGCAACAAACTCTATTAAAAAATCTCAGAATATACGCCAAATTATCTTCAGAAGTTTTTTTTCATATTGGTGTGCATGGATATATTGTATTTTCTATATTTTGATGTTTATTTTATATGTCCACGATGGAGCCTAGCCGTAGGCATGCTCCATGTTGAATGTTAAGTACAAAGCTCTCTCAGGATCAAATATTCGAGATCATTTTATTTTACGCACAAAAGAAAGTACAAAATTCGCGAAAATTCGGAGAATTAATATCAAATTTTTGCTTTTATAATTTTCATCTCTTGGCGTTTTCTATATTACACACACACACACACAATGTTGTAGTGCAAAATAAAACATATATATCTACATTTATTAATAGTTTTAGCTGAAGTTTTTAAAAGCGTAATAAACGCTAATGGTATACCTCTCCTAAAAGTCTATCTTACATACTTTGGTTTCAAATACAAACATGTATCTGCTAATTTAAAAAAGTACGAATATCAAGAAGAATGTGGACTGTAGAGAGGGATAATTTAAGGGCAATGGGTACGAAAGACGGTAACAAAAAAACAGAAGAAAGCTTGTCGTAAAATGGCGGTAGAATGTGCAGTAAATGTGGAATATGAAAAGTGGGACAGGATATGGAGAATGGAGGAGGAAGAGACATGTGTTAGTGAAAGCAGAAGTTGGAAGGTGGAAATGAAAGGTAAAAGTGGAAAGAAAGATGGAGGCGGAGGAAGAATGTGATAGTTGATATGAAAAGTGAAGATAGAGCGTGGAAAATAGAAGTGGACGGTAGACAAGAAGGTGGAGGTGGTCGTGTCGATGGAGCTGGACAGTAGACGGAGAAATTGAAGGTAGAAGGCGTTTTCGAGGAGGAGGGGGGAAAGGGAAGTGAAAGGGGGTGGAAGGGAGTGCGAGGGGCCGGAAGGGCAGCGAGGCGCCTTAACGAGGCGCGAGCGCCGGAGCCTGCAGCCTCCTCATCTCCGGCGGAAGCGCGCTAATCCACTGCCCCCTCCACACACACACACACACACACACACTCCACGCCACTCGCCCACACCTGCATACGGTGGGAGGCTGGTGAAATAAGAAAACTCTCAGAAAACCTACGGCGAATCAGTACTATCCTTCAAAAATTCTCATTCAGAAGTTCATTCGGCCTACGTTGATAGGACACATATCACACACAAACACACACATCGCATTTGACATATTTACCGCATATTAACCTGTTAGCATAATGGCTAAAATTGGTGTTTCTTCTTGGAGAACCTTTGTGCATAAAACGAGTTCCCTCTGAGTTTTCTGGAAATTTCCTCACTTCATCAGCCTCTCATTCCACTGATACTCCATCAGAAGTCATTTATTATTAACGTTAGCTACTTAATATATACGGGCTGTCTATAGCATAATCCGCATCTTATGCTTGAGCTGCCGACAATCAATAAATAAACACACGTTCTATGCGATTCTGCCGAACAAGTTCTGTAGTGAACTCTGCGACAACGCTCGCACACTTCCACGCAAAGAAGACGTAATGGATGCAGAGACCCGAAAGTTGTGCGATTCTTCAACTGGATATGTAAGTGGTTCCGCAAATCAGCAATAATACATATAAACTAGAATTCATGCAAATCCATTCTTCTGAATACGCAGTCGCGTAATCAATGCAATAGAAAATATCTATCATCAGGTTCCGTTCCAGTCATTTTCCACGGTGATATGTGTGAGAACGCAATTCAGACCGTGCACGTCGGTGCGAACGACAGCGTCTGGCTTCGGGGGGGAATCATTGGGGAGGGGGAGGTTGCCTGGCTACATGCAGCAGGAGCCAGCGTGAAATTGACTAGGGGGGTGAGAGTAATAGGGGGATCAGGTAGGGAAGGAGATACGAGAAATAACATTCGACACGGAAGAGATGTGCGATCTTACATGGAAACTAATTTTGTTCTTGCGTTACAGAAAATAATATACTATGGAAAAATAAAAAACGGAAATTTTCAAATTTTATAACAGAGAAACTGCTTGTGTTTACTGTAATTGCCAAACATCAACGACACATGAATCCATATTAAACAGTTCGTAAGTGGAATTACAGACATTTCTAATTTTCAATGAACAGCAATTGTGCAGCAAATTCTCAATGCACCAAATCATTGTTTCGTAGTATTTGTTATCCATTACCTGACGGACCAAATACATTTATTATGAAGGTCAATCTTTCAATGCCTGATTTTTCACTCAGATACCATAACCTCTCTTCTTTTATCAGGCCGTACTGGAAGAGATTTTGGAATGTAATCAGATGTGGCAAAAGGAACGATAATGGCTCACAAAAGAATCGGAGACGAAACGGTGTAAACCAAGGCACACTGGAGAAGAAGGAAGGGTGAGATGAACGACGAGGACAATGAAGTCCCCATGCATGGAATATGTAGAATAGACGTGATTCCGGTTAACAGTTATGTGGAAATAGTTTTAATTTAAGTTACTGAATGCGAGGAGAAACGATGAAATATCGCGAAACGAAGAAAACTCGAGCTATCGAGGTTCACGTTGTCGAGGATCTACTGTATTTAAAGGCTGACAAAAGCCTTCCAGTTGTGAGGAGAGTGAGGAAAAGAGAGAGAGAAAGAGTGAGAGAAAGAGAGAGAGAGAAAGAGTGAGAGAAAGAGAGAGACAGAGAGAGTGTAAGAGAGAGACAGAGAGAGAGAAAGAGAGAGACAGAGAGTGTAAGATAGAGACAGAGAGAGTGTAAGAGAGAGACAGAGAGAGAGAAAGAGATATAAAGAGAGAAAAAGAGAGAGAGAGAAAGAGATATAAAGAGAGAAAGAGAGTGTGTGTGTGTGTGAGAGAGAGAGAGAGAGAGAGAGAGAGAGAGAGAGAGAGAGAGAGAGAGAAAGAGAAAGAGAAAGAGAGACTGGAAAGAGCCCGAAGAGCTGTGGAGGGCCAAGGCAGTCGCCCTTCTCCCTGTGTGTCGAACGGTGCGGTCACCGGCAGCCGATTTGTCTCGAGCGGGCGGCCCCATGTCTCGATACCGCTCCCCACCCTCACCCCCCGTAGAGCGGCTCCCAGCGGCACGGCAGGGGATGCCGCGACGGAGAAAGAGAGGATTGTGAGAAGAAGCGGGGCGGCCGAGGGGATGGCGGAGGTGGCGGGGGCGAGGACGACAGGGTCCATAGAGGGTCTTTGGCGGTGGCAAGAGAAGGGTCACGGCGACTGGATAGGACGCGCGGCTGGCGGTTGCAGCGGGAGCGGAAGGCAGGAAAGCTTTGGCGGTGATGGCCTATTGTGGCTATTGCGGCGTTGAGGGCAACAGTGATGACTAGGGGTAGGATTTTAATAAAATGTAATTTTTTTCTTTTCACTTTAGAATGATGTAGTTTAGTATAGACATGTTTATTATGACAAATTTGGAAAGGAAATGACACATTTAAGTAAGTCATTTTTTCTCGTTGGTTTCGACTTAGTCATTTTTTAACTTTTTAGTTATTTTTACTGCATTTTTTCATTGATTTCATGGATTTTAATATTATTTTAATGGCACTTTCTTCTAATAATATTTTCAAGATGCAACGTATGTTCTCCACAGAATTCCTGAGTAGCCTATTCAATTTCTTCGCTCACCTATTGTAATGTCAGCCGGGATGAGTTCTACGTAATCTATGGTTGCTGTGATGCCTATCAGTGGCATTGTCGGTTCGGCCGGTATCGCGTTAAATAAAGACAGAGATTTCATGGTAAAGAACAGTCCAAACCAAAGGGTGCAAGCGAAGTTAACTTGAACGAAAGGAAGAAGCCTCGACTACTCGGTAACATATCCAACAGCTAGAATTGTTCATCTGAACTGGTTTTGATCACATTTTTACGTCATTTTTGATTATTTGTAGGGAATTTTAAAAACATTGTAAGAACAATTTATAGATCATTTTTGGTGGGTGTTTTAGGAAATCAAAATCCGCCCCTTGGTGAGGAGGATGGCAGGGCGACGGGAGGGTAGCAAAGGCAACGGTGGTGACGAAGACGGCGAAGGTGATGGCAGGGGCGGCTGGGTGGCGGAGGTAGCTGGGCGGCGGGGGAGGTGCTGGCGGCGCGAGGGGAGGAGCGGCGGGGGCGGGGTGGCGGTGCTGCGGGGGCGGGGGGATTGCCGTGGGTGGCATGGGGACTGGGGAGCAAAGGTTGCTTCCGGAGGTGACTACCGGCAATGGCGGCAGCGGCAGCGGCGCGGGAGGTGGGGCCAGCGAGAGCGACAGAGACGGCAATGGGGGAGGAGGCAGGAGCGGTGGTGGAGGGCGCAGCAGCGGGGGTGGTGAGAGCAACAGTCGGCAATGGGAGCAGTGGCGGTGGAAGCGGCGGGGGCAGTAGCAGCGGCGGTGACAGCGGCGGGGGTGACAGAGGCGGGCGTGACAGGGAGCGGCGGCGGGGGCGGCATCGAGGATGGTGAGAGCAACAGATGGCAATGGAAGAGGCAGCGGGGACGCCGGCGGTGGCTGGGGTGGCTGCGGCGAGGGTGACAGTGGCGAGGGCGGCGGCGGCAGCGACGGCGGGGGCGGAATTGGGTGTGGTGAGAGCAACAGACGGCAATGCGAGCGGCGGCGGTGGCAGCGGCGGGAGCGGGGGTGGCTGTGACGGGGGTGGGGGCGGCGGCGAGGTCGGAGGTGGGGACGGGGGCGGTGTCGGCTGCGGTGGGGGCGGGGGGGGGCGGCGGAGATGGCAAAGGGGGCGGCGTCGTGCGCCGCGTGATCCCGCAAGCGGAAAGAGCAAGCGGCTCTCAGTCTCTCTTGAAGACGGGGAATTCAAAGGTCAGGGCAGACAGCGAGGCGCGCGGGAGGTTGGGGCGATCCCGCCAAGTAGACGAAAGGGGAAATGCGCAGACTGGCGAGAGCACTAATCCACAGGATATTCCACCCAAGGAGGAACATTCTGAGAGGAAAAGAGAGACCAGAATGAACAACAACCAGAAGCATAAATAGATAATGGAAATGGGAAAGAAAGAAAGAACTATGTATTGAATACAAAACAAAAAAATATAGAATATACAGAATGCGAGCTAGTGAACTCAGACTATCTTAGTTTGTGAACAAGTGAGGAAATAGTACGAGTAAGAAAATAGAGAAGAAAAACTGAGATGAGTATAGAAAATACAGAGATGTGATGAACAGAAAACGAAGTTGAAATGAGATAAATGTAACAATGTAAAGATGTTAGTCGTAAAGAGTATATCGTTGGGAGTACACATGGAGGAGAACATGCCTAGGTAAATATATTAAAAGAGAAGGGAATTTCAGCCAGATTGCAGGAGATGAAGAGAAGCATATAGAGTCGGTGATGGAGCAGCATGGGCAAAGAAACCCTTGACGAGGGTGCTTGGGAACACGCACGGCCGCATGATCCCAGCACGCCGCCGCCGGGGCCAGCCGGGGGAGTCGGTGAATCGGGGGAAGGTGGGAGGCGGCGGTAAAGAGCCCCGCGGGAGCCGACGGCAGCGGCTTGAGGGATTTGGGCGGAGCCGGCGCCGGGGGCTACGAAACGAACAGATCCGGCCGTCGTCGTTGCGTTATCAGCGGTGACAGAGCGATAAATAAAATCAATGGCAGGGGGAGAAGTCGGCTGTCGGGGCGAAGGTCCAGGTGCCGGAGCGGGAGTGGTCGCCCGCCCCCGACGCCCGCCCGTCCCCGGGCGCCCGCCGGCCGCGCTGGGGGCAATCGATAGCTCTGGGCCCTCTCGCGCACCGTCCCCCCCGCCCCCCCCGCCGCCTCCATCGCTCCTCCCCTCAGGGCGAAGGGTCTCCGTCAGAGGGCAACTACCCCTCGAGGGGGAAATCACGAAAAACCTCAGGGGAGGGGAATAAGAGAAACGAGTGTGCGGTTGGCGGCTACAGCGCTGCTTCACAAGTTATCGCAGGAGAAGAATCACAGTGGATTCACAGCTGCTGGTTGTACACTTCAGAATTTCAGAACAGAAGTGACAGCAGACTCGTAGTGTTTATATAGTTAGGGAGTAAAATTTCATTTACGACAATATCATTACCTTTTTTCCCCTGTATTTTTTTTCGAAAAAGAATGGGTTTTGTAGTTGAACGACTTTAAAATTGACAATAATATAATTCTAAGAATGCACATTCATTCCTCGTATCCAAGAAAAACGTAAGAATGTTATGATGGCAAATAATGGAAATATTACCAAGTCGATGACAATTTTAATATCAAAATGTAAGATATCTTCAGAAAAAAATTGAAAAGTTAATCCTACTAATTGGTTACTAGAAATGTAGTATTACGTGATATCGAGAAGGAAAATAATTTGGTGTGTTATCATTTATAATAAGCTTATCTCAAACATACATTATACGACGTTATTTGCGTTCTTAACGATACAGATATATATTTTCTACACCGTATATTACAGAAACATCTTTTCTCTATAGATCTACTTTTGCGCTCTCAATAAACCGTCTTGAGAATTCCTGGAATTAAATACCTAACTACCCAGGTATAAACCTCCGTAAGTACGCGACGACGTTCTCTCATCGTTGACTATAGAATCTCGGATAGGGGTCGTTTTATATTCAGTGGAGCATCAAAGAGAGATGGGATTGCATCACACTGAATGGAGAAAGACTTACAAACATGAACGATTTCAGAGAAATTAATTTTAGTCGTTATATTCAATAATGAAAAAGTAAGTTATGATGGCAAAGAAATAAAATTCAAACTCAATCACATATTTTACAAATTCTCGTATAAGGTAGGCAATTCTACCAGCAACTTTCAAGCACAAACTAGTTAAATTGAAAAATTTAAGAATAAGTTGCATAAACCTTTCTTGTAAGATATAAGAACAATAGCTAATTTCAAGTTAAGGTTTCTCTATGTCAACTATACGATCTTCACGAGCCCAAAGTATCTTTACTTTAAAGCAAAGCTATCTTTCAGCTCCCAACAAACCATAATCAGAATTCCTCGAAACTAAACGCCCAACTAGGCTCACAAAGCCTCTATAAGCACTCCGCGACGCTCTGTCCTCTCCAACTGCACAATCTGGGGCAGGGCACGTTTTCTTCCCATCGGAGCACCAAAAGGAAACTGGGATTGGATCAGGCTGAATGGAGGCTGAAGACTAGAACTTAGCCCGTGGGCGGTCTTCCTCGGCCTTCCGCCGCCACCGCGCGCCGCCGCCGCCGCCACCGCCGGCTGCGAGTATTTCTTCACGATAAGCGCGTCCGCCTTCGCGACAACTTCGCGCTTCTAATGGGCAGCGCGGTGAGGGCGAGGGGTGGGTGGAGGGCTATGAAGGGGAGGGGAGGTCCTGGGTTTGACGTGCGTCGCCTACTAATGAACGACGCGGAAGCGGCGCGCGCGCGCCGTTTTCCACAAGTCGGCGAAAGTTGGCAACTCGACGGCTAATGTGAAGTCCTCGCGTTTCCAGATGCAGATTCAATAACAATTCTGTGTCTGGGTTCGCTCAATTGGCCTTGGCTCGAGTTCTGAGTTAAAAGGACGGGGGTGGGGAACGAGCAGTTGAGTTGCCAATGGGAGAGTTTGCGACGGAGAGGGAGGAGAGATGGAGGGGCCAGCAGAGGAAAGGACTCGTACGCTGCTTAAATGAATGGTTCCCCTGGGTTTTACCTGACACAACCAGATATCACTAATATTATTCGTATTATTATTATTATTATTATTATTATTATTATTATTATTATTATTATTATTATTATTAACTGTCCATAAAAAAATTAAAAAATGATACAGTATTTAACATGAAAAGCACGACTCCTGGAGAGAAAAACACATTACGAAGGGTGAATCGGGGCTAATATGACTGAAGTGTAAACTTTTAGCATAATTCTATTCTGTTTGTCTACAAGAAGAACAGTAAATAAGTGACTTGATGCTAAAGATATGTATGAAGTTCGAAAAAATTAAGGCGTACCACTGTAGCGATACCAATTTCCTCATACAAAATTTCATAAGGCTGAGGGCAGTTGGGAGAATGAACAGACGGCGTTGCACGTGCAACCTCGCTTATCGCGACACCCGTTTGCGCCCCCGGCACATTAAGAAAGTCGTTACAAGGGTCAGTCGTCGAAAGATTCACTGAGAGGCACGTGTTCGCATGGCCAGCTGCGAACCTTCTAGAACGCTCTTGAAATCGACATCCAGGGAATCCCAGAGCGATAAATTCTTTCACGGACAACGCCTGTCTTGTGCAAGCATGACCGGTGTTCTAGAAGGAATAGGAAAATTCTGGACGCTCACAGTGACGCAAAGAGTTGAAACTTCCGTGGCTTCCCCGTCGCGATTGGTTGGAAATAGTGTAATGCGCAACTACCTTTGGCCAATAGCGACGCGACTATCATAAGGAGCTGGAACATACGAGAAAACGAGCGGGGGTAAAAGTTGACCTAATACAATTTCGAGTGAGAGAATATCAGAAGGGCCAGAGCATCAGACGGGGCCGGAGCATTCAAGGCAGGGCAGTCGGGAGAGAATCTTCTCTGGGGGATAACTATTCGTCGGGGAGAGACCAGTGTGCCTCTGAAAAACTTATAATTGTTCGTCGGAAGGAGCCTGAGTTCTAGGCTGAGGGCAGTTGGGAGAAAAACTTATCTGGGGTGGGAATTATTCGGGCGAATGTGCCTATGTGGGATTTTATTATTTTGCTGCGAGTTTTGAGCATTGTGCCGGCTGCAGTAGACAGAGAAAATTCTCTGGGGTGGGAATTCGTCGTGAAGAGAGGCGAACGTTTCTCCGAAGGATCGCTGAACTGTCCGAAGTTGTGTTCGACAATTATTATAATGAGAATCAGAGGTACGCGTAGTTAATTACTACGTTCCTGAGATTGAGATCGCCCGGCTACTCCAAGTCTACCAGTTACTACCAGTCTACCAGTCCCGCTTCGAGTTCAACAAGACTACCAGACGCCGACAACGCAGCCACGCGTCGCTGCCCCTGTGGTGGCGTCACGACCCGACCGCCAGCTGGTGGCCCGAGAGGCCACCGACCTCCGCTGAATTCTTCCGAAGGACGGCAGCCGTTTCCTCGCCCGCGCCGCGCCCTCCCCAGGCGCGCAGAGACCCTTTCCAGGCAGTATTTTTCAATGGGCATTCGTCCCGTGTAAAGTTTTGTAATGCGGCGCCGCGCTATGGCGCATCGATTTGTAACTTTTGTATTTTGCCATTGTAATGTTAATTATAAGTCTTCCCAATTTTTAAGCTTTACTCTGAATACTAACTTTTCATCTTCTTTTCTTTCCACCTAATTTTCAGATTTCTTATTCTATTTACAAGTGTAACTTCCCTGGGGCATTTTAAATTATTTTGCCCAGGAATAAAAGTGATTTTTACCAGTGATCAAAGTGTTTGTTTCATGTTACCAGTATCTGTTTAACAATTCCTTCCATCACCGACTGAGCTATTAACCGGACCGCTTACCGGGCATTCTCTCCCGAGACGACCGGTGGGTGTTACACCACAGATCCTTAAAAAACTCAAAATGTGTGTGAAACTAGCTCTAGCTGCTGGAGTAGCTATAAAAAAGAGAGCTAAAAAGCTAAACAGCTTGACATCTCCATGAGTTTAGATGAGCAGCAACGAAGAGGTTGTAGTGGTTTAGTGTCTGAACAGGTGTTTCTTTTTGTCTTTTGCTGTGTATGAGGGATTGTTCATGACCATTCTGAAAGTTGAAAAAGAAGCCTATAAATTAAAGTTGAAAACATTGTTTAATTCTATTTTAATACAATAAAGTAACGAAAATATAGTGTATACAACCAGTTTAAAATCAAGATACTTAATTTAGATAAACAAATTAATGAATATTAAATTTATCGAAAAATGTGTTAAAAATCAACTCCCCTCTTAAGCCCAAGTTCTGGTCGCTCTGCTATGTTCCACCACATCTTTTCTTTCACCGAGTGAAATGTCGTATGGCTCTTTTCAAGAACAAACAAATTTTTCCACTATTGTTTGTCTCTGAACTTCATAAGTTTCACCAGCAGTTTATCATCATCAATGAATCATGACGTGCCCAATACAATGCAAAATCATCTTCGAACAAAATTCTGTTACAACCCCAATCCTCAACTTATCATGTTTATAGGTTTCACACTGCTCTTTGTTTTCAATCTGATGTTTAAGTTCTATGTCTGACCGTTCTCTCTCAACTACTCTTAACACATCTTCTATGTCCATTAGATGTCTATGTCCGAGTAATATAATTATTTTATATTGAAATTTCCGGTACTCGATCGCTTACAGATATCATGTGACCATCAATTTATTGAATTCAGCGAACATGGAAAGGTTAGAATAAATTAAGGAGGAATCGTAAAATGAGAAGAAAAAGGAAACCCGTCGGAAGAACCCGGAGGAAATATCTCAGGAGCCCACTAGTCAATTTTACAAGCAGTGACCAGGATTTCAATTTCGATGCTCAGGGGTGGAAAGCGAGCGCAGGCTGCTTCTCTGGAGGCCACCGTGCGCACGGCCGAACGCGCACGCACACGCGCGCACACAGGCACGCACGCACACACACTCACACACATACGTACTCGTGTTCACCAGGCGGCGGTGGCGGTGGCGATGGCGGTGGCGGGGGAGGGTGTGTCGGTGGCGGGGGTCGGCGGGGGCGGCGGGGACGGAGGGTGACGGGGGTTGCGGAGGCGCTGGGGGGCGGTAGTGGGCGCCGGTAACGGCGGGGCTGGCGGCGGGGGTGAAGGCGGGGGTGGTGGAGGGGGCGGCGGCGGTGGCGGTGGCGGTGGCGGTGGCGATGGCGATGGCGGTGGCGGTGGCGATGGCGGTGGCGGTGGCGGTGGCGGTGGCGGTGGCGGTGGCGGTGGCGGTGGCGGTGGCGGTGGCGGTGGCGTCCAACGCAGACGCTGCACCTCAAACAGGGCCCCATTTACATAGCTTTATTGCTTCCCGCCCGCGGCCCGGTTTACAAGGCACCCGCCCGCCGCGCCGCTCGCCGCCCCCGCTCGCGAAATCCTTCCGCCCACGCGCCGCCCGCTTCCTCCGCCGCTCCTCACTTCACGCCAGCTGCCGCCGCCACCCGCCCCCACATCCACTACTTGCCGCTACCACTGGTCACCAGGAGCGCCCGGGGATAACAAGAGCTAACCTAACCGGAGATAACCTGATGAAGTAGGTCCAGCAGCGGGCTTTACTTCAAAAATAAGTTGACCCCAAACACGTAAATAAAATGAATTTCTCCATTCCACAGACATAACCTTTAGAAGTTAATATGAATTACATGTATTTTTTTTGTTTTGTTTCCAATGCAAAAAAATTGGGGACCCATTTAAGTCACCTTGCCATTGCTTCCGTCCTTCCGCCTTCTGCGCGCCCGTGCTAATCACTGCCCGCCGCTATCTTCCAGTACGCCCCACGCACTGCTTCCCACTGCCTTCACTGACCTTGCTACACTCCCTCACTTGCCTCAAGTGTCACTCTCTTCACGTGGACTTGCCAGCCGCTTTTGCCCACACCCAAAGCCACTACTCCCAGCAGTCTACAATTCCCAACCCATCGCTGTGCACCACCACACACCGCCTGTCAAAACCCATCTTCTGCCACTTGCAGGTCGTCTGCGTACTGACCGAATCTCGCCAGCCGCGACACGTAATCTGAGGCCATCCTGATCTTGCACTTGTTTAGACACTCTTGCCAACTGTGCTAGTTTCCGCCCTCATGTTAAAAAATTTACTATATTAATTTTTTATACTGATAACGACGATGATGGATTTGCATTTCATTCCACAACAGTATGTGTACATTTATTATCAATTTAATACAATATTGCATATCGTATTCTTTGAACGTGTTCGTTAATTTTTACTCTTAGAAATCATCACTTGTTTCTTCCAAGACATATTTTAAACGATGGTACGTTACGACTTATTGTTACTTCTCTTTATTCTGCCTTCTTTTTCTCACTGATGTTTCACGCTGCTAAAGAACGAGATTGCTACCCGTTGCTGCTCGCTCACTTCCTACAATCTACCTCCAGAATTTATTTGTATCTGCCCTTGTAGTTAAACCGTCCTCGCCGTCAAACATTGCCCAGCGCTCTCGTTGCCAACTTTAGACTTCGCTTACCGTTCCACACTAGTCTGACTCCAGGATTCATTGGGGCACATAAGGATTCCGCATGCTCTGAATTTGCCCCCGTCTGATTCTTTCGGTCACTATGAGGGACCCATTTCACTGATTATTGAAACTATTCTTCTGCATCACGAATATTTTAAATTAAAATTTATGATGAACATTTAAAATTGTGTTAATGGCTCCACTATCACGTATCTACTATCACATAAAACAGGTATCTGTGGCGCCAATCGAATCAACTTGCCGGGAGAGGTGGCTCAGGGCATCAGTTGAGAGTTTGTCCTGGCTTAGTTTGCCCAGGAGTTTGTCCTGGCTTAGGTGGTGCCCCGGTGATAGGATATATCTGGTGAGGGAAACCCTGACCAGGTAGTTAGCCGATGGTAGGTCGGAGCCGGATTCCGTCATCCAGCGGGAGAAGATCACCGCCAAAACACATTCACTACATTCACGGGAATAATGACCTTAGCAGCTGACGCGCTCGCTAATCACTAAATCAACCACACAATCGAACCAACATATTACAGTCACCCAGGCTTACACACGGACCGCTTACATCATTGACCTTCCCTCACTATTATCTCGTTTGCACCTCCACTGCCACAATTAGTTTTTTACCCTCGACGCTGCCCCTGCTGTCACCACTCGACCTCCACCCACCCACCCTCCCTTCCTTCCTTCCTTCTGGTACTCGCGCGCAACCTCGCGGAGTTCGCTCGCATTTAAATTAATTCTGTTTTCTTTCCGTGAGTGCCGAGGTTCTTTAATCAAATGTATTTGTGCTCCCTGTCAGTTCTCTTGAAGCCCGAATTTGTTTTATTCATGTCATATTTAAACAAAAGAGGCTACACTTGATGAGAAGAAAAGATAATACACGTAGTGCCGGAGACAAGGAAATTCCGTTTTGAAATTTTAATTTCATTCTAAAACGCTCGCCATTAAAACTCGCGGAGTGGCGAGCGAAGATTGAACGCGGTGAGGCGAAGGAGGCGAGGAAGGGGTAGAGGGCGGACGGAATATGGTCGGGGAAAAGCAGGGGAGAGAGTGGCCAGGGAGGTAGGAGAATGAACGGCGCGGCGAGATATCTTAATTTAGGCCAGGGCTCCCCAAAATGCGCGAGAAGAGTGAGAGGGGCAGAGTTAGTGAGTGAGTGAAAGAGAAACAGGGACGGAGGCACGTTCAAACGTTTTGAAATAACTGGTGGGCTGCAGAACCAAAGTTGTAAAATTTCATTATAGTGCTTGTGCCGGCCTAAATGGTGCAGATGGCAGCAGCTGCGACCATTCTGCGTTCGAGTTGTGGGCTCGAATAACGTGAAAAGCTTTTTTTGTATACTTCGTTGCTGGCGCGTGGGAGGCAAAAGCAAATCACAACAGAAATATGTATTATGTAATCATCCTGCAAATGATGCGAGTAATTATCTCTTCTTCATTCATTATTACAAAATTACCTTAAAGCTTTTATGAAAACATTGCAAAATAACATCAGAGATTCAACTCTAAATGAAGAAAATCGTAGATGAATTTTAATTTTGAAAAATCGCTTACTTTAATTAGTGTGAAGAGGTTTCCTGGCCTCCGCTCTCTCAGACATGGCACCATTGTTACACGACGTGCCACAGAAATCGTTCTATTACAATTTATTACAATACTTTTCTAACATATATTGAATTAATTTTTCTTTGTTAAGCATGCTAATAAAATTCATGTCCCATTAACACGAGATCAAAAATTTTAGTAGCTTTTAAATTGTCAATGCATATTAAAAATAGACATAAATCATTATGAAACAACTGAAGAAGAATGGTCTTCAGAATATATTGATACGTAAAACTATCCACCAATAGAAATAGACACACATGACATATGAGCTGTACAATTATATTAAGCAAAAATTATGTTACTTTCAGTTAGTTTATAAAAATGATCCTCTTTCGCTATTTAAGCCGTAGACAGTGGCTCAATGTACACAATAATAAAAATAAATGTCCACTCCCACAGGGGTACTGAGAAAGGGAAATGTAGAAAATACGTCACTTCGGAAGTAACCTCTTCAATTCCCTGAATCTAAGCCCTTTTCAGCAGGAGACTAAAAAACGAGAAGTGATTTCAAAACTGGGACAGAGAATATGCGAAACAAGCCCCTTGGAATGTAGACAATGTATAGAAAAATCTAAGGCTGGTTGGACGTCTTAATAGACGGGGATGAAAAAACGAGATACTATGAATATGTATAAAGGAAGCTTACATTGTAGAAATTATCGCATCACTGCGGTATTTGGAATTGCATCGTGTTTCTTAGTTAACTAACGACTTTAAAATCACACGATAATAATCGTTTTCAAATGCAAGAAATTTGCATTCACTGTGTTTATTACAATTGAAAAATGCGCAGAACAAGCAAAGTTTACAGAACAGAAAGAGCGAAAGAAGAATTTAACAGGAAGTCATAAGAATCGTCGTATTATATGTAAAATGTTTCCAAGAAATGAAGAAAATTTGGAGTATCAAATGCAACATGTAACTTCTAGGAACGTAGACAAGATTTGTATTCGCATAGGCGAGTTTGTTGTGGGGAAGGAAAAGGAAACGATCAGATAAACTTTTTCTTTACATTGAGCCCATCATTAAATTCTGCGATACAGTACCAACTACGTTCTTATCTTCACGCCAGGAGTACATCGAAAGATTTTTCTTCGGAGTCAATTTACTAAAGATATGATCTTTACTGGGGGCAATAACTGCAACCAAACACTACGGTCGGTCGATGTTGGCATGAGCCCCTAAAGTAAATAGTAATATTTTGTTACATGCATTCGGCTCGGACCTTGCTCTTGGTCAGCGTCCTCGCTTCCGACTACGCGGCCCCGGGTTCGATTCACAGACTATAGTGTGCGTTTTCCTTGCAATGTTCCAGTATATGTTGCTGTGTGACGATGAGATAATTCACTTCTCAAGTTGAGAAGACCGGAATACGGCGTGGGGATATCTACGTGCTAACCACACGCATTCCCTTAACCCATGACCGCGAGAAAGGGACGTCGCGACGGGGACCTGAGCCCGTTCACGGGCTCACATTTTTTATTAAAATCAACAAATAGCCCATCACAGAAAGAATGCATATACCATTACCAAGTTCAAATATTACATCTGAGTTCGCTGTGCAAATAGTGTTGTCCAAAATAATATTTTTGAGAAAATCGCTTTCTAAAAGTTAACTTTTACTACATTTTTTTAAATTTCTCGGTACAATGTCGACATTTGTAGTGTAGACACTGCAAAGCATTCGAGTTAAATCTATATTCCAACTTTGGATATAGCCGCCTTTATTCTGCAAAAGGCATGATATTTTTTCTAATTTACTCAAAATACACAAACAAATAATTCAAGTATAAAAGTTGCATGGTACTTGGCTTTGTACCCACATCTAGATTTAACTCTTTTATATACACCTATGTCGCGTCAAGTACATATAAACAAACATACATACATACATACATACATACAGTCATTAGATCAGTAACACCTTTAATTACGGACTATAAGTCACAATTCACAAAAAATACGACTTCCATATTTCACTTGAAAAGAACTCGCAGGTTTCTCGTAATAATTGTCCAAAATAATATTTTTGAGAAAATCGCTTTCTAAAAGTTAACTTTTACTACATTTTTTTAAATTTCTCGGTACAATGTCGACATTTGTAGTGTAGACATTGCAAAGCATTCGAGTTAAATCTATATTCCAACTTTGGATATAGCCGCCTTTATTCTGCAAAAGGCATGATATTTTTTTCTAATTTACTCAAAATACACAAACAAATAATTCAAGTGTAAAAGTTGCATGGTACTTGGCTTTGTACCCACAACTAGATTTAACTCTTTTATATACACCTATGTCGCGTCAAGTACATATAAACAAACATACATACATACAGTCATTAGATCAGTAACACCTTTAATTACGGACTATAAGTCACAATTCACAAAAAAAATTCGACTTCCATATTTCACTTGAAAAGAACTCGCAGGTTTCTCGTAAATGAACGCCAGTTATAACAAGACGCAGGGCATAGGGAGCAGGGCGTAGGGCGCAGGGTGTGCTCCGTGCCGAAGCGAAGACTCTAACTAAGGCCCCGCGCGAGCAGCGCGGAGAAGGGCGGCGATGTCACATTAAGCGCGATGAGTGTTAACGCCCTCCGGCAGGGGCGCCTCCCCGCCTCGCCCCCACCCCCCACCCGCGACGGCCCAAAGTGCCCGTCTGTCTTCCCGCCGCCGCCCCTCCGCCCCCGCTTCCACCATTGCACCCATCTCTACCGTTGACGTCCCCTGGCCCACGACCCTCGCCGTCTGCAGCGTCTTCAAGGCAGCCGCCACCCTCATTGTCGTAGAACTCACCGCCTCTGACGCAGTACCGCCGCCATCGCCCTTCCAGCCTCCGACGGCCTCCACACTTCTGCAGCCCTCTCGTCACCTCCCCGCCGTCTTTACACTCTCCGACGTCCTCAGCGAACCCGGTGAGAGGTAGCTCAGGGCATCAACTAATGACATTGCAGTGCCTCCGACCGGGAGAGCCTGGGATCACGACGGTTAAGGATTTTCGACACTAGCTAGATAACTAGGTTGAGTTCTGGCGCTGTCTGGAGGAGATATCGAGAGGCCGGTTGTTCGGATCGGTAGTTTTCCATGGTTTCTACGATCAATACCAGGCAAATGCCGGAGCAGTGCCCTAACAAACGGGCCTCGGATATCACGTGATATTTCTATCCCATTCCTTGGCCTATCCTCACTCACCCCTTACTTACACACACACACACACGTACACTTACATGTCCTACACTTCCTCATCTCAGCTCCCTCATCCGCTGATCCTGACATTCATATCGCCGCCATACACTGCCGTCGTCCCCGCTTCCTATGTAGTTTTCACCCCTCCTCGCCACTGCTTGTCCTTGTCGTTGCTGTCTTATCAACGTCTGTTGTGCCCTTATTATCGTCCTTGGCACCACACTGCCATCTCTTTCTCTACCTATTCCCTTCGTCCACATCTTTCCTTTCGTCTGTCCCTTTTTGCACCTATCTCAGAAAACCTATTGTCATTACCTTCGTCCTCACTATCACTATTATTATTACTATTATTATTATTATCGTTATTACAATTATTATCATCATGTCTCAAATACCATTCCCCAACTCATCCGCTTTCATCCCACGGCTCCAGCCCTACAGCCGGTCCTACCTTCGCCTACACCGCCGCATTCACCGTCGCAGATCCCTCTAGCACTAGTCCTTTCTAACTATATTCCCCCACTCCCATTTCCTCTCAACCACCTCTATCTTACATATCATGCTGAACGCCGCCGCCAGCATAAACGTCTCTGTCGTCACCATCCCCGTTTCCTTCTCGCGGACCCCGACACCACGCCGCATCCCAGTCGCCTCCACTCTATTTACTAGCGGCCACGTCGCCGTTGCTGTCGGCAACCTCTGCCTTCACCTCCACCGTCACCGTCACCTCCGTCTCTCCGCCGCCTCAGAGCCCCAACTGCCGGCGCCCTTTACATCACACACGGCGCGGCGCGGCGCCGCCGGAGGGCCCCGGAGTTCGCGGCGGGGGCGGCGTCGGTTGGAACGCGAGGGTTTGGGGGAGGGGGGAGGTGCGGAGCGCACATTCCTGCCCAGGGCAATCTGCAGGCGCGGGCGGGCGCCGCCTTACTTATGAGCGCGGAGTTAATTCGACGGCGCGGCGCCGAGGGCTGAGGGGGGTGGGAGGCGGCGACAACTCGCGCGGGGGCGGGGGCGGCGAAGAGCCCGCGCGCGGCAATTAGCTGATGACAGATGCGCGGCCGCGCCCTCGTGACACGCGGCGCCCGCGCCTACGCCTCCCCGCCACGCCCCCCTCCCCCCCCCCACTCACTCGACTCGCTGCGCCCGCACTGCGTCCCGCGGCCGCCCCTGTGACTTCAGAAGGGCACACCTACTCTTGACGAAGACCTGGCGAAGCAACTGTACGGCCCTGTGACCTTGTGACTCCAGCAGGGCACACCTACTCTGACGAAGACCTCACGAAGCCACTGTGTCGCCCGCGCCTCCCCGCCCCGCCCCCTCCCGGCCCCCTTGCACTCACTTGACTCGCTCCGCCCGCACTGCGTCCGCGGCCGCCCCTGTGACTACAGAAAGGCACAGTTACTCTTGATGAAGATCCGATGACATCAAGCACCTCTACGGTTCCGTGCCCCTGTGACTCCAGCATGGCATACCTACGCTTGATGAAGAGCTGACGAAGCAACTGTGCGGTCCTGTGACCGTATCACTGCAGCGGGACGCTCCTACTCTCGACGTAGACCGACGAAGCAATTGTGACCCCGAGATCCTGTGACTCCAGCAGGGCACTTCTACTCTGATGAAGACCTGACGAAGCAACTGTGGCCTGGTGACCCTGTGACTCCAAAAGGGCACTCCTACTCTGACGAAGACCTGGCGAAGCAACTGTACGGCCCTGAGACCCAACGACTACAGAAGGGCACTCCTACTCTTGACGAAGACCCGACGAAGCAACTATACGGCCCTGTGACCTTCTGATTCCATCAGGGCACTCCTCCTCTGGCGAAGACCTGACGAAGCAACTGTGCGCCCACAAACAAACGAGAGGACACGTACGACCAGTTTTTTTTATCGATTATGAGTATAAAGTTATATTTTGTACATAATTTTAAAATTCATTTACTGAGCATATGTCTAGCATATGCAGCCATATTTTCCCAAAAACTCGCAGGCAGAAATTGGCTGAGGACAGACGTGCGGTCATATCCTCGTGACCCACAGCAGCAACCCTAGTGCCTCCTCCACCTCTCTCGGCGTCCCCGTGGCCCTGTGACGCCAAGACACACTTACACTGCACTCAGACTCGCGACTTAAAGGAAGGGCACATGGACTAAAGGCGCTTTTGGGGGAGCGCTTATTGGCCCCTTAAGTTTGATGCAAATATTAAATAACGCTATCTAGTGGTTAAAAAATAAGTACGCCATTAGATGATTTTTTATTATCTAAAACTAATATTTTGAACGCTAAATATCATTTAAATTAATAATTTATTGAAAGTAAGAGACTAAAAGTAGAATGGAAATACGCATTACAAAGAAGAACGAGGTCTGGATCGCTAATTCGAAAGGATTTCGGTATTTACCAGCTCAGAAACAACACGAGCATCACAATCAGAGAAACGAGCTTCTTGAATTTATAATATACATGATGAATGCGAAGGGTAATGCTCAGGGTATTTTGCGAAAATTAATTGAAGAAGAAAATCCTCTAAATTGGATTTCGTGTTGTTCAAAGAACGAAATCCCTAAACACGAAGCAGGAAAGTAGGATGCAGTACGTCTGCAGGATTTCCCAACGGCTTCAAGCGATATCTATATTTTCGCCAGACCTCGATAATGACGAATTAGAGCTAATCGATTTTCCAAAATGCAAATTACATTCTAAATTCATAGTTTTGAAAAATCAACTAAAAAACTTTGAATAACAAATTTACCAAGAATTTAATTTAACGAACGTAAACAATAATTTACACGTGCGTATTTTTAAAAAAAATTTAATATTATTGAAGATTGCCGAAATTCAATTGAAAAATATGTGTTGTCTTTTCAAACATAACATGATTTTATTGTACATTTGTTATTTGGCCAATGAAGTATGGTCAGCCCAAGTTGTAAAATGTAGTATGTTATTATTACACATGTTTACAAATCGATCTGTCCATAATTCATTGGCCAAATAAACAAATATATAAAGTAAGGCTGTTTTTTATTGTTAATGGATCCTTCATGAATAAAATCTACCGAAATTAAATCATGTACTATACCACCCTCCAATTGAAATTGCAAGGTCCGTCGTCGCCACATAGCGCCCTAAAGTTGTTCTTGGCTTCCCCTGGCGAAGCGCCACGCCCGTCTTCCAGGCCTCCGCGCCCTCCGTCAGATGTCCCTCACCCCGCCGTGATCTCAGCCTCCCCCTCCCCTTGACGCGACCTCCTCCTCCTCTTGGCAGCGCCATCTGCAGGTGAAGGGCCGACGCCGCGCCTTGTCATTTGCCGCCGCTGCGCCAGCCCGAGGAGCGCAGGGGGCGGAGGCGGTGACGACGGCGGAGCAGTGACGAAGACGGAGAAGGGGCTGCGGGCATTGTTCTAGGGGTGGGGGGTACGAGAGGTTGAGGGACAGAACATTTTGGGGGTCAGGACTCAGGAGGCGTCTGTAGAGTCATTGGAAGAGAAAAATCAGGCGTGGGCGGGTGCAGTTGGAAGGATCGAGTTGAGAGCAGGTCGGGAGCGGGTCGGAGTGAGTCGGGAGCGGGTCGGAGTGAGTCGGGAGCGAGTCGGAGTGAGTCGGGAGCGGGTCGGAGTGAGTCGGGAGCGAGTCGGAGTGAGTCGGGAGCGGGTCCGAGTCGGGAGCGGGTCGGAGTCGGGAGCAGGTCGGAGTCGGGAGCAGGTCGGAGCCGGGAACGGGTCGGAGCCGGGAACGGGTCGGAGCCGGGAACGGATCGGAGCCGGGAACGGATCGGAGTCGGAAAGGGATCAAAGTCGGGAAGGGGTCGGAGTCAAGAGCGAGTCGGAGTCGGGAGAGGGCTGGATACGGGAGCGGAGCGGATTGTGGAGCGGATCAGAGTCGGGAGGGTGCGTGTCGGAGTCGGGGAACGGGTTGGAGTCGGGGAACGGGTCGGAGTCGGGGAACGGGTCGGAGTCGGGAGCGGGTCGGAGTCGGGAGCGGGTCGGAGTCGGGAGTAGGTTGGAGTCTGAAAAGAAGCAGTGTCGGAAGGACAGCGGATTCGGAAGGGCAGCAGAGTCGAGCGGTTAGCGAAGTCGATAGCAAGGCCAGTCGAGTGAATCCAAAGGCAAGAGAGATGAAGGGGTGGAATTGAAAGCGGTGCACAGGTGGGAGTGGAGTGTACCAGGTCGGAAGCAGGCTGGAGGTGGGGCGCAGCAGAGTCTGCGCAAGAGGAGTCGTAAACGTCGAAGAGTGGGGAGCGGGGTGCAGCCGGTGGTGAAAAGCGAGCCGAGAGAGGGTAGATATCGGGGCTTGGGCACACGCATAGTACCACGCCGGGCGACGACAGAGCCGAGGCGGAGTTGATGTCGGGATCGAGGCGGGACATGGGCGAATATCAGGAGAGACGTGGCAGGCGACGCAGAGGGGCGAGGACGGCGGGTCGACGAGCTCAAGAACAGCTCTGCGACCTCGACAGCGGAGGCGCATTAATAAGCGAATTTGAGCAAATAATTGATTCGCGTTAATTACTCGGCGCGACGCCGCTCGCTGAATCCGACACCACGCCCGCGCCCCGGTGACAAATACGCACGCACGAGAAAATGCCGCTCCCGCGAGGCGCAAGGGGGCGTGTCCTTGTCGGAGACTGAACCGACGAAGAAGTCGGGACTTGCGAGGTGTCGCAGTGCGGCTAATTACCATCGCATTAACCGCGCTTACATTCCGAATAGCTTTCAACGGTTTACGTTGGCGTCACGATTCCTGGAAAATTTCGGAAACTAAAGACTTGTTTTCACCTTCAGTCGTAAATGAAAACAACATTCATGCTGGAATTGTTGAATGTTTGTTGACAGGTGCCAGGCAACCATTTCTCGCTGGTAGTGCGTTCGAATGTTTGTGAAAAGTAAGAATGTTTTCTCTTTATGAATGTGGCCTGCGGGGGCAAAGGAAAACTACCAATCACTATTTACAAGTTTTAAATTGCATAAAACGAAAAACAATGCATACCAGTCCTTTACACTATTATCACAATATATCCCAACAGTTGTATAGGTGTATAAATAAGAGAAGAAGAAAGAAAAGGGAAGAAAGAATAATAAATGATGCATTGGAATAGAATAAAGGGAAGAAATAAGAAAGAAGAGACGAAGGAAAGAAAAAGAAGAAAAGAAGTAAAGAAAAGGAATTAAAGAAGAAAGAAAACAGGAAAGAACGAACGAAAGATGTCCAACAAGCGGACTATTTACAATATACATTACGTATTCCCCATTCCACCTACTCCAGCGATTTAATGAATCTAGTTGCCTCTGCACTTGTTGAAGCGTCGTCCGTCATATTCAGCGGTTTCGCAAGAGCATAGCAGAGGGAAGCGCACGGTGCCGGGTCGGGTCGGGTCGGGTCGGGGGCGATCGGGTGGCGCCTGGCCAATGCCCTCTGCCCTGGGCCAAGCGACCCGTCGCCGAACCCCGCTCTCCTTGTTCCGCGCGCGCTCAGGTTGATTGGTCCTTTCACTAATTACACGCCAGGTCCGATAGCCTTCATGCGACCCGAACGGTCATCAGCACTCTGCGTCAAGTGTTTCACAAGGAACTTGCAAATGGAACGTTTTGCAACGGCAACTCTTATGGCCAGAGACGTGAAACATGTGGCTATGAGAAGAAATGAAATGAAGAAAAAAACATCGTGAAGAGCTGAAGAAATGACTATTTTAAACGGAGTGACTCCAACTACATAAAATAAATATTTTAAGGACATATCAGCGATAATATTTAATTATACATACAAGAAATTGCAATGTTTATTTATCTGGGACCAATTTCACTACAAAGTTCTGGTAGTACTACTATATATTGTTCTATTAAATTATTGTACTACCGTATTATTTTAGTCTAGAAAGTCGCCATGATACAAACAGTACTCATTCTGCAAAACATCATGTTTCATCGTACACATTTTTAGGAATCAAATTTGATCTAGAATGATTGAATCAATCAATCAATGAACAAACGAATGGAGTAGAGATCGAATAAACAAAAGAATTAATACAATAATTGAATGATTTTTATGATGGTAATGTCGACAATGGTAATAAATGATACATCGTTATCTAGAGAAAATCTGTCACAAAGTAATAATACAGCACTGAGAACATCAGCAATATCGAGAACGCGCCGCACGAGATCCACGAAACAAAGTCACGAGACAATAGTCACGAACGATTCGGTTGCCAGTGACCCCACGCCTGCCGGGAACCCATTCGCTGAACGAAACGGAGTGGAAGTCTTGCTGTCTTCTCCAAAATGGATTACAAATGGATGATTCAACGATTCAAAGGCACAAATAAAAAAGGAATGAACAAACAATGAACAAAAAATGACTGAACAAATAGATAAACGAAGCAACATATGGACGCAAGGTCGTTAACGAGTATACAGTGGAAATGGCTAGCAGGTTCACCCCGAGACCACTTCCTGCCAACACTCAACAATCTACACACAGCGACGGGATCTGACACGCCCGGTATTAGATCTCGGAAACAAAACAGATTAGCCTTCCCGACAGTCGGTGTAAACAGAGATAGAGGCAACTGCATGGCATTCAGTGCCAGGCAAGTGCACCATGCAACCTGAGCGTCATTCGCAGAGCAAACGCATGACAAGTATCGAGGAATGCACCGCACCGACTAAGTTAAATGCGATTATGAACTCAGGAACGAAAACAAATGCAAACGCATGAACGAATTAAGCAATGTAGAAATGAATGAGTGATATAAAATAATATTAATAATAATAATAATAATAATAATAATAATAATAAATTAATATTACCATAATGGTGATAAATAAGAAGTAGAAAAATGAAGCCATCTCGAGACGATTGTCTCTGGCAACCAGCAATCAAGCAAGCGCGGCACTCATAGACACCAAAACAATTATCCTCCCTCACAGCCGATACAAACACAGCTAGATAACATTAAGGGTTAGCGGTTGGTGGGCGAGCCGGCCTAAACGACTGAGGAGATGGGGACAGCTGGGAATCAGGCAAAGATAACGGCGGAACGGGCAGAATGGCGCGGGGTGGGTGAGGCGGGGCGTCGGCAGTCTGGTGTTGGACTGAGCAAGGCAGAAGGAGATAGACCGGGGTGGGGTGGGGTGGGGTGGAGAGGAGGTGCGGGAGAGGGTGGAACGGGAAGGAAGGGGGCGGAAAAGGGCGAAGGGAGCGGTAGGGGACGGAAGGGAGTGGGAGGGGCGCGACGCAAAAGACGGGGCGGGACAAGGCGGGGAAGGGAGGGGAAAGGACGAGGAGTGGAGGGGAAGGGCGGGGAAAGGATTTGCAGGGAAGGGAGGGGGCAGGGAGGAATGGATGGAACGGTGCAAGACGGGATGAAGCAGGGCGGGTGGGGGCAGAGCGTCGTAGGACGGGACAGGGAGGGACGGGACGAGGAGGGGCGAGACGAGACGAGGAGGGACGAGACGCAGAGGGACGAGAAGGAGAGAGACGAGACGGAGAGGGACGAGATGGAGGGACGAGACTGAGAGAGACGAGACGGAGAGAGACGAGACGGAGAGGGACGAGACGGAGAGGGACGAGACGGAGAGGGACGAGACGGAGAGGGACGAGACGGAGAGGGACGAGACGGAGAGGGACGAGACGGAGACGATCGGGAGGGGGCGGGAGAACAGGACGAGAGGTGTGGCGGGACGGAACGGGTTTTGACGAGACGGGCCAGAGAGGAACGGTACGGAACGGGCCCGGGCATTGTGGGTTGGCACGAAACGGAATGCGACGGGGCGGAGAAAATCTGGGAGGGAGGAGGACGGGGGAGAGGATGGTTCAACCGGCGGAGGGAGGACGGGACGCCATTTGCGGAGCGAAGTCGCGTTAAGCATCGCGGAATCCACCTCTCCCGCTGGCTTAGCTCAGCGCGGGCGCCGGCTTCACTTAATCCCTGGCTGCAATGGAGTAGCGCGAGTGCCGGGCGCCATCTGATGATGATGATCCCGAAGCGGCGAATCGTTCACCCGAGGATTAGCACCTCCGGAATCAACCTGACAGCAGCCTATCCGGGATGAAACAACGTTCAGTCCATGTATGATTTTATGCTGACCACGCTGAATAGTCCCGAAAGTCGAAACCCTCTTTCGTACCTATTTTGCAAAATTGATACCATTAATTTATATTTCAGTTCTTTTACATAAATATTTCAGCATTGATAATTATAAAATTAAGAACTTTGGGTTTTTCTGTCAAAAAAAGTTTAAGTAAAATTTATACCAATTCAATTCTTGCTGCAAATATAAAAAAGCTTTAAGAGTGTCTTAATGAGATTAATGACTGGTTTCAATGGTATGAGAATATATTTAGAGTGATCTGCAAAATGGCTCCTATCAGTACACATTGAAAATAAATTTCAAAATGTTCAGTTTTCCACTCCTTTATTTTATTTGTGTTCAGATTTCTACAGAAAGAATGCTGGGAAAGTTAAGACTTCCTACATCAACACGCAGCGAACCCAATTAAATGACAGCGTTTTGTATCTCTGCGGAACTGGTAAATGCAACTATTCCTAAGAGTACATATATAACACATGAAAAAAATTGAAAACATTACAAATTAACGAAGTTAAACACGCTGTGTTAAAACCAAGAAAAATCATAAGCACGATTTGCAGATACTAAAGGCGAACATTCCCTTATACATTTTTATGAGTTCCAGAGAAATCACAGGTAGCTTTTGAGGTACTGCATTTGTAAGATGGATACACGTGTAGAGCCAGAAAAATCGTTGAAATGATAGGCAACGAAAGGCACATACAGCCGCTACCACTCAAATAATTTCAACCAACCAATCTGTTAATCTCACCAAATCCATCTCCCATCGCTTTCCTGGCACGTCATGCATCGTTCACCTCATCTCCTCCTATCCAATTAGTGCATCTCCACCCCACCCTCCTATCACGCCCAATATCACCCGTTACCGGGCCATTACCGGCCTCAACCCCACGGAGTCCGGGGCTCGTCCGGGCCGTCGCGACCCTCCGCCGCCCGGAATGGAGAAGCCGCGCCGCGCCGCGCCGCGCCGCGCCGCGCGCGCGCCACCGGCCAATCTCCGGAGAGCCCCTCCGAATTACTTCCCATCATTTCCGCGCCGCGGGGGCGGGGCCGGGGGCCTGGGCGGGAACCAAGCCGAGGGCAGGGGAGGCGCCGGGGACCGAGCCGAGGGCAGGGGTGGGGGAGAGGCCGGGACCGGGGACGTGGACGGGTGGGGACGTGGACGGGTGGGGGCGTGGACGGGTGGGGGCGTGGACGGGTGGGGGCGTGGACGGGTGGGGGCGTGTACGGGTGTGGAGGCGTGGACGGTTGTGGGGGCGTGAATGGGTGCGGGGGCGTGTTCGGGTGCGGGGCCGTGGACGGGTGCGGGGCGTGGACGAGTGCGGGGGCGTGGAAGGGTGCGGGGGCGTGGACGGAGGCGGGGGAGTGGGTGGGCGCGAGGCTGGGGGGTTGGGGTGAAGGTGAGGACAGACAGGTGACGGGGTGAGACGAGTGGTGGACGATGGGATGACGACGGGGATACGAGTGGAGATGGGGTTGGCGGGGTTGCACGGCGGTGGCCATGCCAGTGGCATACTGTCGTGTCGGAGGGGAAGGAGCGGGCAGGAGGCGCGGTTAGGGGAATACATAGGGAGAGGCACAAGGAGGAAGCGTGTCACGGAAGAGGTGAAGTAGAGCGAACTGGAGGAAATGGGATCAGAGAGGACGTGAAGTGGAAGAGGGGCGGCAGCGCCGCAGAGCAGGGTAAAAGAAAGGCGTAGAGGAAGCGTGGCAAGGGTGAAGAGTGGCATGCGGGAAGCGAGGTAAGAATACAGCGGGACAGGAAAGAAGCACAGCAGGATGAAAGCTGGGCAAAGAGGAAGCTGGAACCGGGTATCATTATTGGGGCTGCATGGAGATTGGGCCAAGAATGGGTAGTGGTACAGGGATGTGAAATGAGTCGGAATGAGGACTGGTGCGGGACTGGGATAGTGCAAGAAAGGGAGGGGTGAATCAGGAAGAGAACCCAGCGGTGGACCGAGGCCTGATGGCGAGCAGGAAGGAGGGGCAGGGCGTGTGGCGACGGGCGTGGGCGAGGGTGGTGCGAGGGGGCAGCGCCTGGGGGCGGGGGCGCGCAGTTCATTACCGGGGGAGCCGCCGCCGCCGCCGCGCTGGCCCGCCCGCCGGCTGGCCGGTGGCGTAATGAGCGAGAGTGGCCGGTGGCCGGGCGGCGCAGGGCTAGCCGCCGCACTCTCCCGTCTTCCCGCGTGAGAGGCACTGCACCGCCAGCGGCCAGCGCCTCCTGGAACCGACGCCCTACCTGCGGCGATTCCTTATGTAATTTTCGCGGATGGCCCGCGGGAGCGCGTAGCAGTCTCCCGTACTTCAACTAAAAGGCTGCATGCAGCAAATGATGTAGTTACGCGCAGCGTACCCACTAAAGTGACAGCATTTTGTGTGTCTGGGGAACTGTGTGCAAATCTCGGTCATTTTGCGAGGAATTCACGAAGGAAGCGGCACAGCATTTTCATATAATATCCCCGTCAAAGTTAAATGTAGAGGTGGATGTGTCGTATACGGACAATTCGGATAGATCGTCGACTCGAAGCAGTTAGAGACATAGTGGGATGTACTCAGTTCTGGGTGCCGGATAGAATTCCGATCACACCATGCAGGATTTTTAAAAGTGTTTGTAGCTGGTTTCATTTAATTTTGTTGCTTCCTCTGAATCACATTTGATCAATTTTTTCTTTATTTACATCCCTATTATTATTATTATTATTATTATTATTATTATTATTATTATTACTATTATTATTATTACAATTATTACCTAAGTTTGTTCAAAGAATTGATTGCCGTGACCGGGATTCGAACCCGGGCTGAAGGTGATAATTATGTTATTATTATGATTATTATAATTATAGTAGTATTAGTATTAGTTTTATTATTATTTACTTTTTACCTCGTTGAACATTATTAAATTTATACTTCATTATATTTTTACAGAAAGTATTTTCATGCAACAAAAAAAATTAACGAATATGCTATGAGGACTGTTAGTACAGTGACGACTGCGAGGACGGTGACGACTGCGAAAATTGCGAGGACTGCGAAGACCGTGAGGACTGCGAAGACCGTGAGGACTGCGAAGACCGTGAGGACTGCGAAGACCGTGAGGACTGCGAAGATCGTGAGGACTGCGAAGACCGTGAGGACTGCGAAGACCGTGAGGACTGCGAAGACCGTGAGGACTGCGAAGACCGTGAGGACTGCGAAGACCGTGAGGACTGCGATGACCGTGAGGACTGCGATGACCGTGAGGACTGCGATGACCGTGAGGAATGCGAAGCCAGTGAGGACTGCAAAGCCAGTGAGGACTGCGAAGACTGCAAAGGCTGTGAGGGCTGCGAAAACCGTGAAGACTGCGGCATCGTGGCAGTGGGGAGATGCCAGCGTTTCTGGCAAGGACGGCTGCGGCGTAGACCCTACATATACATCGCCACACAGCAGCGCCGGCGCCGGTCAAGGAGAGAGACTTGTCACTCGCCTGACGCAGACGAGGCGCAGCGCAAAGGACGGCGAAGCCAAAGGGCAGCCAGCCGCAGCGACCGGGCCCTAAGTGTGCCGTCCCTCGGCAAACGGAGAGCGCGTCCACCCGGGGGAAAACTCACACACTCGCGCACGTTTGCTCACGCCCGCGCACGGCCTCGAGAAGGTCGCAGAGCACCTCGCGGAGTGGAGCTTGTGTGATTCACGCTGGTGATGCACGAGGGCAAGTGAGTTGCCACATTTGTTGGAATGTACACGGACAAAGATAAATCAAGTGAATAAAACGAGTTTATATTCTGGCTCCATTTTCTTCTTTTTATCAAAATCGATTAATTTATTTAAGGAGGGTTACATTTAATGAGATTTTCTTTGACCTGATCGTCGAAAGTGGCATCATTCTAAAAAAAGTATTTTGCAACTTCCTTTCTTTCGTTTCTTCGCCATTTCTAAATGATCCACTTATGTTTTATAAAACTTCGTTTCACTTAGTTTCATTAATTACACTTTTGGCTTTGACAACTTGTAATGTTTCCAATAGTGTGTATATCTGAATTCTTTGACTTCTCAGTCTTTACTTGTTTACCTAAAATATTGGAAACTTCATACTAATTGTAGAAAGAAGATATTTTTTTTAAATTCTGCACTCAGTAAAGAAAATAATATTTTATGCAAACAGAATACGTTAGAGAATAAATAAATTTCACTTTGCACCCGAAACTAAAATATATTTTTTAAGAGTACATTAGTGAACAATTGGATATAACCATAACTATTTGCATTTGGTCATTATTGATGCTCGACGGCTACACACGATAACCTAACCTGGAACAAGCATTGAAACTACGCTCGGTCTGCGAATATAGTTCCCAAGTACAACACTAATTCAACAATAATTACCGTTTCTAGGTTATACTATATTTAACAAATTCCTTTTCACTCAGTATTTGCTTCTTCTCTGATGAGAACTGTGGAGGATCGGCAAATATCACATAGTAAAATACGAGTCATGTTTTGGCAAGGTCACTGCAGAAAATGTATGAATCATTACCTCGAGAGCTAAGAACGAATATGACATCGCGAAATCACGCCTGCATTCAGAAAACAAAAGTCATTACGACTACGGGAAATTACACGATCCACCATGAACGGTGCAATTGCGATGCGAAGCGAAAGAAGCTATGGAAATGGTTATTTTGAAAGTTGTGTTTGAATGCAGTGATATATTCAGACACATGAACATAATAATTATAATTAACATAAAAATAGCCCTCATCGGGACATGCTCTAAGTTCTCGACATGAGAGACTTATATGAGAAAGATCGCGCACGGTCTGCGCCCTGTTTCTGAAGGAACTACCCCCAGCATTCGCCTGTTCGGGAAAACCAAAAAAACTGCCGATCAGAGCAGCCGGCCGCAAGACGTATCCTCCAGACAATAGCTGAATTCGATCCATCTATTGAAAATTGGACACCATCGGGATTCAAACCCAGGACATCCCGGTGAACGGAGCTGCAGAGCCTGCGGTGTTGCCGATGAGTTATCGCAGGCAGTGCTCTTGTTAAATCAAAAGTACAAACTGCAGATCGGAAAATTCGCAGTCGAAATATCATTTACACTGACCGTCACTGCAGAATCACGACACTTCGCGGAGCACAACTTAATTGCGTTCTCGCGAAAGCCGCGTCACTTTGAGCCCCCAAATGGAAGAACAGCTTCGTCCGCAGACGGATTTCCACTTAATTATTGTGCATTCCAACGGCATACGATTTCCTCGAAGTCGGACGTTTCGAAAATTTCACGGAGACACTTCTGAACATGCCGTGTCACACCCATGGCCATATATAGATCTTGAAGTGACATTCAGTGTTTCCATGAAGTACTTAAGCAAGGGAGGAAAAGTGTATGCTATTCAACTGCATCACTAACATCTAAGAAGAGAAGTTAATACCAAGGAAAAATAGAATTCGTTAAAACAATTGAATAATTATTTATTTGGAAATGAGATTTAATCCAGTCTTACAAATTTTGCATGGCAACATTTTTTTATTAATTTTCGTTAGTATATTACAAACGTAAATACCATTTATACTTATACGCTTTAATACTACACATAAGATTAAATTATCAATGTATACACATTTTTTTAAATTAAGCTAAATCCATTTCAATTCTCACTTTAACATTCACGCTCAGTAGCAATCAACTGAAATGCTTCCACACACTTTTGTCTTTGTTTTACTTTCTCTAAAAATGTTTCAGAACGGTAATTCGTCAAGAATACAGACAATTCATACATTCACAACTCGCAGACACAATGAGATCTTGATACGTCATAATTCAACACAGTGATGTTCATTTTTGTAATTATCACATCTCCTAATCATAACTCACATGAAATGAACTGCACGAGATAAAATTTAAAAAAAAATTAAAGATAACCGGGTTTGACATAAATCATCCTAGCAGCTTTCTGGGGAGCTCTTTTTTCTTCTACTTCGAACTGACTGTGCCCCGACAGCGCATAAAAAAAGGAAGCGAGGAGGGAGAGTAAAAAAAATGAATACGCACGTACCTTTCTCAGACTGTCACAAGCACACGTATCGACGCATCGCAGGAACGCATTCGAATCCGCCCGAGTTTTACATGTGACCTGCACACGTCGTCAGCACTCATACTAAGCGACGCATTGTCTGTTGGGACGTAACTTTTGATACCGACAGGGTGATGTTCAGAAAAATGAAGCTGACGACAGAAACAAATATTATATTTATTTTGTTAAAAAGAAGCGATGCCAAACTTCACATAAACCAAATTTAAAAGCCGATCGACAGTTAGGATTCGGGATCTATTCGTACGAATGAAGACAAATTAAAGGAAATCTTCGACTGATTAATTGGAGAAGCAAAATATTGTAAAATTATTTACCGGACAAATGCGAAAATTATGAAAATGAAAACTTTGACTTAGTAAGAATGCTGATATTCAAGCACAAAGTTTCAAAAAATATTTCATTAAATATATTTTTATAATTTTTACTAAGAGCTTTAAAACACGCAAAATAAAGTTCTAAACATAGTTAAAATCTTATTTCTAGCTTGGAATATTTTCCCCATCAAACTTCCTTTTTTTTAACCCTTATATTTTCACAAGCCCTTCTAAATGAGATCAACTTGCCCAGATTCACCATTATTTTCAAAACATTCCATTCTCCCACGTAATATGTGAAATATCTTTATTAACTTCCACCTAAATGTTCCATTTTCATTTAAATGAAACGTTTAGATTAGAAGCGTTCTTTGTTACAAAAAAGGTAAGAAATTACAAACATTCCCATGATGAACGCGTAAATATTCAATAGCATCGGGCTTTCGGACAGAAGTGAAAATAAGCCCGTAATTTCAATTCGAATTTTCCCTTCCTACAACTCACACGTCCCAAAAAAAAAACGAACCGGTAACTCGCTAGAACGGTTTCCGTCACGTGAACGGGCGTCGACATTTACAGACTCGCTCGTGAACCATCTCGTGTTTCGCGACGCGACTCCAGCATCCAAGGACGCCGAAAACATTGAGACTGTCCCGCGAAAGAGTATTTCATCGCATTGTTTTGCATAATGTCCGCACGGGGGGCGTGATGAAAGGGCTTGAGCCAAATTGCGCTATAAAGACATCGCGCCTCGAAATATACACCACTCGTCCCGGACACCGAACCCGCGACGCGTTCCTGCGATTTACGCGTCGCCGCAGTCAGCGCCGCCGCCTTCGGGCGCGCGGGATTGCGTTTCGCGCCCCGCGGGAATAAATACGCCTCGCGTTAATAAATACGGCGAGTGGAGAGGAGGAGCAGACGGCGAGACCGAAGCGAGGGAATGGAAGTTGGGGAGTAAAAAACGCTCAAAAGTTCTGTCCTTCCCATATGAAACCCGTTCTATAGATGAGGTTGAATTCTGCTACAAAAAATTACCGTATTTACGTGATCGAATGCGCTATCCAATCTAATGCAACCCATTATTTGAAACCTAAAATTATAAAAAAAGTCTGTATCGAATGTAATGCGCATCAATTACAGAATAATAGGTACGACATTTTATTGAAATTCATGTAATACGATGAATTTAGCTTATATATAATTAGTATTCTACTGCTTTACACTTTAATGAAGTATCATAAGACATTCTTGTCTTTGCCCTCCATATCGTAACTAAAAACCCGCAACAATATGCCAATGATAAATGAAACGAAGCTGAATTTGAAAACTCCAGCAATTCATTGTGACGTAATAAACGAAATAATTGAATGAAGTCAGGCGTTCTACGGAAGGGATTTGCACTCGAATCTAAAGCGTACCACGATTCTGAGTACTGCATTCGCGTAAACGCGGTACTTCAAAAAAAAATGTTTTATGGGAAAAATGAAATAATGTTCATACTTTGAGTCTTAAACATATTCTGATGCCAACACATTTAAAAATCACTGAAGTTAAGTTCCAAACTTCTGGTAGAAAATTTATTAGCATTTATTTAATTAATATATAATGCGACACGCACCTACGATTTATGACCCGTCTCTGTAGCCCTATGCGTGGGCAGGGTTGTGTTTCCCGCCCTGGGGAAATACAATACGCCTCGTGGGAACAATTTATGCGTGTCAGATATAAATATGGGGCGACGCTATAAGAAGAGGATATCGGAGGGGGAGTTTCAATGTTGATAAAAAGGGATTCGATTCCTCAACTCTCTATGGACGAATCTGAAATTTAATAAGACAATTTCGTGCGGTCCGTTTAAAATTTACAATATTTCACCATGACAAAGGCAATATGTTGATAACGCTCCCTTTATAATTAAATATGGATGAATTAACTTCAATATTGTTCGCTCTTATATCTCTGATTATTTTGCTGTTCTAATGTTTTACATTATTGTATTCTATTAATGTGCTTCGCTTTATTAAGTAAATATTTTTGTAAATAATGTTTGTATTAATTATATTTTTTATTTTCCTTTCCCAATTATGCATTTAAAAAAGTATTTCTGTGTTTATCATGTGGCTTTTTATTGATATCTGCGATTTGTTGTGTAATACTAACTGAAATTAGGGCTCTGCACTGTTGTGGGTAGACAAATACATTTAGGACTATTTTCAATTAATTTCTTTTCGCATAAAACAGCGAAGACGAAATGTCTGTAATTACCTAATTCAACAGAATCTAATGGTTGTGAATGTGAAAACCAACTCCCGTTTTCCCGGGCCGCTCAACCATATGAACGAGTAAGTCACCGATGCTAAAGAAAGAAGCAACGTGTCATGCAAAGCGCTTCGCCATTTGTCAAGAGGCCCTCCCAAATTGCGTTCGAACGGAATTCATCTCCAGGAAGAACGTCCATGAACAAGGACATATCGAAGACTCCATGGCGACAGTGACCGCGAGTGGCGGGCTAATTACTGGAACGTCGACCGGCGTCGCGACGCCTCGCGACGCCTCGGGACGCCTTCGGGACGCCTCGGGACGCCTCGGGACGCCTCGGGACGCCTCTGGACGCCTCGGGACGCATCGGGACGCCTCGGGACGCCTCGGGACGCCTCGGGACAACTGAGCAACACTTCACAGCATTCGTCTTCTTCCTTGCTGTAGTGCCTCCATCAGGGAGGACCTTGGGTTCCAATCCCGTCAATTGCATTGTTTTAGTCACTAAGTAATTGTAGGGCCGAGTTCACTCGCTGTCTGGAGGATAATTCTTGCGGCCGGCTGCTCTGATCGGTATTTTCCGTGGTGTCTCCGATCTCCTGGTAAATGTCGGAACACTAACCTAACAAACAGGCACCGGACCGTGCGCGATCTTCCCTTTCTCTTCCTTCCCATGCCCTCACTTCTTTTTATACTCACACGTTCACTAACACATGCACTATACTACCACTCATGCCAGGTGACCAGTTGGGTGTTTCTTCCGGCCGGAAGCCTTGTACCAATCCGGTGCCACATTGTAGGAGATACCTAAATGAGAACTCCCGCAATGGACGTGTAAGTCGGATATCATTAACCAGCAAGGGAAGAATACAGCCTCCTCCCGCGATAAAAAACATGCAATACACTTAAGAAACTACAGTAGTCGACGCGCTCGGCAACGCGAAATAATTTAATCAGTGAATCAATCAACATTTTTCCTTGGCCCACTTCATCTCGTCTGACCACGCCTCCTATATACAACAACCTCCTATTGCCGGCTCCTCCTATATCAAAGCGATGGTAAATATACTGGATCATTTTTTTTGCAAGTTCAACTACCGTCAAACTAGGGCCAGTGTGATAAAGTCGAACATTCTGCTTGGGCAACGAATCAATTTGAAACAAATTATTTCTGCACTACTAGACCGACTTTTTCTGAAAAGCTCTGTGTGCAAATCACCTATTTCGCTCATTTGTTACCAATGCACTACATGTTTTTCCTGTCAAATACTACATTTTACCTCTCAATTTTATAGGACCTATACTTTCCCAGATTTCAGATACTACTAAAATCCGAAATAGCGGGATCACAGCCCTGACCGTCACTGTCTGGTCCTCTTAACCTCCGACCCAGCCGTCACCCACAGCGGCGCCGACTTTGTAGCCGCCTCCGCGCTTCACACGGCACCCGCCCCTGTCACCGCCGCCCGCGTCTCAGGCCCCTCTGAATATTAAAGGCACGACAAATTGGCTGCCGCCGGTTATTGGTTTTCCCGGCGGGTAATTCTTCACTCATCCCGCAAGGTGGCGCTTAAAACCGCGGAGCGTTCGCGCGCGCGGGGCGTGGCGGGGAGGGGCGGAACGGGGCGGGGTGAGGCGGGATGAAGTGGACTGAGGCGTGCCGCGGCGGGGCAGCGCGGCAGGGCTGGGTGAGATGGGCTGGTGCGGGGGATGGCGGAGCGGGGGCGGGGCGTGTTGGGGGTGTGGAGGGGATGGCGGGGATGCAGAGGGGTGGGGCGGGGTGGAATGGGGCGAGCGCCGTGCTCCCGATGGATTTACGAGATACGCCCGCGCTAAAAAGCTGCCACGCCCCGGGCGCCGAAGTGACGGCGGGCCCAGAAAGACGCGAGGGCGGAAGCGAGTTGCGGGCGAATGATGGAAGGCGGTGAAAGGTGGCGGAAGGTGGTGAAAGGTGATGGAGGTGATGACGACAAATGGTGAGGATGAGCAGTGGTTGTGGATGGGGTGGTGGGAGGCGACAGTGGGCGGTCAGGGCGCGCACTAACTCGACGGAGACGGGGATGATGATATTGAATAGTGGCAATGGCTGAGATGTGAAGGTTGTACCTGGGAACAATGAAGAGCTATGTCGGCAAGATAAAATGGTGGGATTACTGGTGAAAGGTGTTGGTAACAGTGAGCGGTGACAGTGGGCCAAACTACGACCAGTGACTGTGAACATTGTTAGCGGTACGTGACAAAGGGCAATGCCGGATGGTAGTGACGGTGGCGAGTGGTAGAACTAACAAGGATTAATGACAATAGATGCTGACAACGGACTCTGGCAACGATGTGGGATGCTGAAGCAACTCCGTGGCGACTATTTTTTTATTCTCCACCAATATGTGAATCCTCCTCGTAACCATTATCCATCCTTATTTCTGTCAAGCCGACACACAAAACCCTTTTCAAAGTGGGACGCTCACATCGGCGATACACTGTAAACGTGGACCATAACGCGTAAAGAAACCCACCAACGTCTTCTCCATCACCGACATCACAACATCGCATCAAACGGCGACGTACCGAATGACGTACCACGCGTGGACCAACCGGGCGTAAAAAAAGTCTTTTGTTGCTATCGGAGAGCGGTCTGGCGGTTGACGCGCCAGGCGGGGAAGGTGGAGTGGGGGGGGGGGGGGGGGTTGGGTGACGGGGGAGGAAGCTGGGGGAGGGGGGGGCGCTTGTAACAAAGAACGCCTGAGTGCGCGCAACAAGTCTGCCTTGTTCGAAACTTCGCCCCGCCCCCCTCTCCGCATCTCACGGACCTTCCTTCCGCGAACGCCTGCATGCTCCCGCGGGTTCGACGGCGTGAATTATAAAGAAGCGCACCGGACGCGTGCCGCCGGGGGGGGGGGGGGGGGGTCCTCCAAGGATGAGGTCTTGATTTATGGATTCGGGAGAAGCTTCTGGCGGGGGGGGGGGGTGCGACCACTGTTTTTAATCCGATTATTCTTAAGAGATCGCCTTCTCTACTTAGTACTAACACGCATGCGTGTTAGTATGGTGTAAGCTGGTGGTTAGGACTTTGGTTGAGATCCCTGATTTTTTGACGTTGGCTCAACATCTTGGCACGCAAGGAGCTCCATTCAGAGCAACAGAGAATAACAGAATTCAATAGTAGCAGATAAAGCCTGTAATAACATGAAGTACCTAAAAGATAGTTGAAACCGGAGGATAAATTTCGGGTATAAAGCTGCATGATTCTTATATCCATCTTATGACGTTATCTGTTACTATCTCCTTTCTGTGATTACTTTGCTTCAGATATTGTCATTTGCATGCTGAGTTACATCTTATAATAAAAGAAAAATAACAAATGAAACAGTGCTTCGAAAAGAACTGTGATGAGACTCGAAGAAGTGAAGATAGTTGTTCTACAATCATGAATGTCATTTTTAGGGGAATAGCATTTTCAATATTGATCACGAATTCTTTGCATATAAAATACATGATTTAATGTGAGTTACAACCGCAGAAAAATAAACGAAAAGTTAGTTAATGAGAGCAAATGAAATAAAATTGCGCTGACATTAAAAATTGCGCTTGCTGATAGTATGTGTAATGTAAGGAAACAAAGCATTCCGTATTTTCTTGAACTATTATCTTAATAGACTATGTTAATGAATAATGAAATTTCTATACAAATGAATAAATTAGTGTAGGCTTAGTAATACAGTGTTATATCCCTTCAGATACATAAAAAACTGGAGAAAATACTTAAATTCACAATCATATTTCGTCTTGAAAATTGGAAGTATTGCTGTCCATACCTCATGTAATGCATACTGGAAGGATAAAAAAAATCCAAAATTTTCAACTATACTCAACTTCCGTGATGTTACCGCTAAATTACGTATCAAACTAAGGTCGTTGAGGTCGGAAAGCCACTCTCCGAACAGTGGTCGTAATTGAACAAGCAACTAATTCAGCGGAAGTGCAATCGATAGAGCTCATGATCATTCGTTACTGTGTCGAGTGCCTACCTGCCCACTCATTATGTGGTTCGGTTCAGAGAGAATTCGTAAACGAGGGTGATGAATACCTAGAGCGTAATTTTTTAATACCCCTTCCATGTAAACGTATGAAGATGGTAGTTTTGAGAAGTTAAACTATGCTAATTAATGAATCGTAATCAACTACGTATAAGAATATGTTAAACAAATTACGAACATATATTCCATAATTTATATAAAATGCATAAGAGATAATAAACAATAAAACATTATAAATTTGAAGAATAGGTTTGATACATTTCCCAAATTGTTAAAAAATATGTAAAAAAACCTGGGCTTTCAAGGCAAGTTCAATTCTCCACTACATATTCCCATTCATTCCCATTCGCATTGTATAACAATTCTGTCTTCTATAAATTCTCACTGGAACTGCATAATAATTCAGTTAGATAAACAGCATGGAAGCTTCTGTGAACAAAACCTATTCAAAACCTTATATGAACAATTACAAATGAGTTTTTTATACTAATGTGTAATAAAAAAACTAAAATATAAATAATAAAAATAATTTCCATATATAAAAATATTGTATAAAACATATGATGTATATATGCGAACCCTTCAAAGACTAAGTCGAACAATAACTAATAAGATAAAAAATAAAAATAAAATTAAATCTCTTATCGCTACTCCAACGAAAAATCCGCAGAGCGCCGTCTGAACGTTCGCGAACTTCGCAACTCGAGAGTCGCTGCCAGCCACCACGCCACGTCTCGTCTACCGCGCAGTGCAGTCTGCGTCCGCCTCGCCAGCGCAGATCGCGAGTCGTTAATTATTTTTATGGCGCCGCGCGGCCCCAGCCACCCCCGGTTCTCCCCGCCACGCCACGCCACGCCCCGCCTCGCTCCGCGGCTCAGCCCCGTCGCGTCACTCCATCTCGTCCGGGTCCGTCACTTAGTTCCTTCCCCCCTCCTCGTCCCACACATGCCTCCTCGCTCTGCCCCGCCGCATCCTCTCGTTTCATCCCTCCCCGATGCCCGCCCCCTGGCGCCCTTCCTTCGCCTCGCCCCGCTTTGCTGCTCACCCCCGTCTCACTCTCTCGTCCCCGTCTCATGTCTCGTCACTCCGCCTCGACGTTTAGCAATGCTTCACCCTTGGTCGTCTTCCCGCCCCACGGCGTCCCATGTCGTTTCGTCCCGCTTTGCTGCTCACCCCCTCCCACCCCCTCTAATGCAGCTCTTCGTCGCGTTTTGTCTCTTTCGTCCCTATCCGTTCACCTACGCTCAACTTCTGTCTCTGTTTCCGCCCGTCCCGCCTTAAGACAACCCCTTCTGCACCCCTATCCGCCTTCTTTCATCCCTCGCTGCTACGCCTCGCTCCTTTTCTCCCACCACAATCCAACATTATCTGACTTCCGATGGTCCTCCCCGCCTTTACTTTTCTTCTCACAACTCCGTCAAGCGGGGTATCGTTCCCCCTCTTCCACCCCGCTCCTCCTTTCCCTGACCGGTCTAGCCCCATTCCCACTCGTCTTGCTCCACCGCTTCTGCATCCAGTCTTGTCCAATTTCTTCCTTACTACCCCGACTTGCCCTTTCTTCGCTCTCTCGCCCTCGTCACCTTCCTTGTCCGCGCTCCCATGTCCCAAGCGAGAGCTGCCTTCCTATTTCCCGCCCCGCCCCGCCCCGCCCCGCTCCGCCTCGCCCGTCACCACATTGCCCCGCCTCTCCCCGCCTCGCCCCACCCCACCTCGCCCCGCCCTGCCCTGTCCCGCTTTGCCTCATCCCTCCCCGCCTCTCGGAGTCCTCACCTCCTCCGCCCAGCCGCCGCGCCGCGAAGGAGCTGGCGGTGGAGCGGCGAGGGCGACAACGGCACGGCGCGCCGCGCGGGCGGCAGCGCAGGCGGAGGCGGAGGCATTTGAATAATTTGATGTCCGCGACGACGACGCTTTTCGCCGAAGAACAACTGCCGGTCGCGCACAACGCACAATGGGCCTAGGGAGCAACATTTGGGATCAAAAGTGACATGCAATTTCTTCATGCTACGTTACAGGTAATTGATTTGTGGCAACAGTAATTGATTAATTGATTGATTCGGGCGCATAAATTACTAAGTCCCTTAAGTGTAGTGCAATTTTTCGGGAGGTGGCGGGGATCTTGCTCCTCGGGCTGATGAGATCCAGCGCCGAACTTCCCGTCGGCTATCGGGGTTGTTCCCACCCAGGTATGTCCCAACAGCGGGGCACCGCCCCAGTCGGGATATACCACGAAAACCACAGAAAACTTCCGATCAGAGCGTCCAGCCGCTAGGATTCTCCTCTAGATAGTGACTGAACTTGATTCAGCTAATGTCGAAAATTCTGCCACCGACGGTACTCGAACCTAGGACCTCCTGGTCAGACGCACTGCAGTAACAACAGTTGATGCCCTGAGCTGCCTCTCTCGTTTTGATACTCGGATCATTATCGAATTGGAATATAGTATTCCTGCAGTAAGAAGATCCAAATTTGGTAGATAATTTGGTTAAGAAACCTCTGACTGCGAATGAGTAATCAGGAAGGAATGCCTTAAGATCCTCACTGACAGTAAAGAAAAGACGATAGAAGTGAACAAAGCAGAAAAACGGAAATATATATTGCTCGCCAGTTCTACTAATTTAAACTTCAGAATAAATATTCAATAGACAAAGTAAAGCATACCAGCTTGAGCAGGCGCTGCAAATATAAATCAAGTTTGTTACTTTCGACACCTTGCTCGAATACGGTTGGATACTACCAAAATGTGAGATCTGCTAACATACTTTCTAGTGTGTAATGCACTTTCACACTTCATAATTTGTCTTTTCTATTAAAACTTGTCGCATAAAAATTTCATGTAAATGCAAAGCTCACATAAAACTTCCAAATACAAGCTAATGTTTAAACGACTGTAGAATAATGGTTGTTGTGCCGAATCGGTCTATGTTGGAATAGTACAATGACATTCGAAGAGAAGACAACAGAAAAGAAGAAGTCAAATCTTATGATTTTATGTGCTTGTCAACACACATTTCAGTAGATTAATGGTGAAATATTTGTAAATGTTGTCACTTAATGTAACGTTTTTAAAATTACTTAAACTAGTATTACATAAAATAAATATTTTTATTGTAGCATTTTAATTCATGTGAAAATAACTCAATTTCGATTTCTTCAATATTGTCATCTTAAACAATTAATTATTCCGTTTTAAACGAACAGTAAACACATGGTATGCCATTTCCCTACTCAGCACTAAATGCCTAACCCTCTACCCGCTCCATCACTTTAATGTTACTGGATTTTTCAACGGAACATAAAAAAACCTTATATACCATGCCCTTAGAACTTCGAGTTTTGCTCGCTTAGTTCGCCCCAATGAACCGCTGTCCGCCGGCCCAGTTGACTGCCCGGCTCCGCGACCTGTGTAACACGGCCACACTCACGGCCCTTTCCTGCGCAGCGATGCATTTTTAAGCAGCTGGAAGCTCAGAGCGTCCGGGGCTTCTTCGCAGAGTCTCCTCCCAACTCCAGACTGCGCTTGCCTCAGTTGATCTCTTCAACGCAGGCGATGTTAACACACTGATTAGTTAGAATTAGGAAAACCAATTTGTTGTGAACACAATTTTCGAAATGTCGGGACAACATACTAGCTACATTTCATTAAAAATTTAACGATTGTTGTTTTTCGTAATAATTATACGCTGATGATTATTCATTTGGTACCCATCTAGTCCTTTGCTTTATGAGGACTTTTTTCTTACTCTCGAAATTCACGCAAGTGATAAGAAAGTCAATTACGTACAGATTGAAGACAATTTTACTGTTGATTAAACGATTTTCTGATTGAACAAAAGAAAAAAAATCTATTTAAATCAAAATATAATATCACATTCGATCCAACATACATGTTACATACTAAATACATGTTCTATAAACATCAAATGCCCCAAGTCACTCGCTCTAAAAACTGACTCAGCAAAATCTTTTCCAAAACGGGATTGTTTGAACGAATCAAAGTATTTTCTATTACTTTTATTACAGTTTTTTTAATCTATTACAAATATTAGTTTCAAAGATTATTCATAAATTATGTCATTGTTTAGAATTCTTATACACATTGATATAGACCAAGTTACTTATGCTCCATAACAAACGGAAAATTTAAAAGTTCAAGGACAGACATAAACCACAACTTACGTAGTTTTAAATATTGAAGGGCAAACAAATCTTCAGATCTTTATGAAACATCGAACGTGTCAAAAGGAAAAAGAATTAGAGAACGTGCTGATTTCCAAAAGCCATACACCACAGTGTTTTGGTAGCTTTCAGAGATGCAATTGATATCTTTCCAATGAATAAACAGGAAAGGCGCATCGGCTCCCCACCCTCCCTTGAACACTCAAAACAAAATATATTATCTCGGGCGTTGTTGTGCGCGAGTGTGCATGTGACAGACGAGCAGACAGTCGGACACATCCTCGACGAACGAACCGGTCGCCGCCATCTCCCCTTCTACACATACCCTCGAAACAGGCCTCACTCCAGTCGCCTCTCCCACCAGCACCCTGTCACGCCCTTGGCACAGCCATTTCGACAGCCTTTACCTCGATCATCTGAGCAATTCCGCTGCCTCGGCCATCTCCGCCGTCCCTCACTGCTACCTCCGCCCCCGCCTGTCCTAACTGGCGCCGCCGCTCCGCAGTCACATTTGAGCTGCCCCCTCGCCAACGCCATACTCTCCACTCACATTGTTACAAGACCGCCGTCACCACCGTGACCATCACCAACCCCTACCTCAACGCCTCCGTGAACTCAACATTTCCACCAGTATATCTCCGACACTATAGCCACCATTCCGTCTTTTAGTTCTGCCAATGTTGTGCACCATACAATAACCTCGCATTCATCCTTGGCGACAGCACTCTAACAACCATTGCATACACCACTACCTTCACACTGCTATTGCCGCCTCCCCTTCGATCAGCCACTCCCAACACTGCCACTGTATCATACGTTGCCACCGCACCACCCATTGCAGACTCGGTTGCGCCATCTCCGCCCCCGCCATCTCCGCCCCCGCCATCTCCGCTCCCGCCATCTCCGCCCCCGCCATCTCCCCCCGCCATCTCCGCCCCCGCCATCTCCGCCCCCGCCATCTCCGCTCCCGCCATCTCCGCTCCCGCCATCTCCGCTCCCGCCATCCCCCCTCCCTACAACTCCGCTCCCGCCATATTCTCCATCCCTCGCCTTCCAGACCTCACCTCTCCCGCCAGCTCCTCCTCCACCTTCTTCGCTCCCGCCATCACCACTTCCACCTTCTTCGCTCCCGCCATCACCACTTCCACCATCTCCACTCCCACCACCTCCGCAACTGCCATCCCTGATTCCGCCATTCCCGCTCCTGCCCTCCAAGCTCCCGCCCGTTCTACATCTGCTCCTCCATCTCCTCCCTCTCACCGTCCGCCCCCACCCCTCTGGACCGGCGGCTGTCGCCGTGTGACGAAGGGCCGCGAGCGGGCAACGCGAGGCCTACAGAGCGCGACGCGACGCGACGCGCGGTGATAAAACACTCCCCCGCGCGGTCGACAGGGCGACAAGGCGGCTGCTAATTGGACTGCGGCGGCGGCGGCGCCGCCGATCGCCCCCATGTATCGATTAGGGCGGCAGGCGCGGCGCGGGGCGGCGCGGCCGGCGGCGACTGCCGATACAAGTGGGCGCGCGATGTCACACGCCCACGCATCACGATGCCCCAGATAGGCCCCACCCCGCGAACAAGACCCGCCGAGCGCCGATACCACTGTAAAGGCTCAAGTGCCCTATTTCAAGCATGTTTTCTTTTCTTTTTAAAATGTGGGGGAAAGGATTAAAAATTAGCACTCTATAAAAAATTTGTAAAAAAATTAAATCAGAAAATAATACACTGAAATCTCAATGACGTTAGCTGTTCAATAATTCGAATTCATTAATATCTCGAATCCTATTCATTGACATTTACCCCTCCATTCCCTTGTAAAAAGAAGAAAATATTGTATTTATCGCTTATTTCATATGGTACATTATCTATGATAGAGGTCAAGACTGTATTTAACAATGATTTCCTTCATCATATCCATGTAAGCCATGCATTTTAAAGCGCATGACAACGTATTAAGTTTGTGTAAGTTTAAGTTTCAAATTTCATAACGTTTTTATTAGGTTTTTTAAGTTTGAATTTAAATCTTTAGTATTAGGCTGTTCTAGTAGTACCAACCACAGCTTAATCCACGTTTTCTTTAAGCGACGCCTGCACGCGAGATGAGGGGCGAGCGGGAGCGGGAGCGGATGTGGTCGGCTGCAGAGCGGATGGTAGTGCGCGAACCGGCGACCGCAAAACTCTGCGCCTCACGTGCGCTGGCAACGAGGCGTTGTGGAGCAGATGCCGAGAATGCGCGCAGGGGGATCTTTCCTCTTGCCTCATTTCGCTTTCCTCCCGACGAAAAACAAAATCTGCTGCACGTCTTTAGATTGCCTACTCGTTCGTGGAGAAGATCTCTGCAAACACATAGCTGAAATTCATTTGAAGAACGAATCTCACTCGCTGGATTTCGCACACAGCCACAGAACTACGCAAAGCACAGCAGGATATTTCGACATTTTTATGTGACTGACGCGAATGAAGTAGCACAGAACATTGAAAATATAAAGGCATTACATCATTATTATTTTTTTCTGCGAATATGTCCCCTGCCTTCTTTGGGATGCTACACTCGAATTACTAGAATTTAAAAAATCGAATCATCGAGATTTGAATAAATGAAACATTGCTATTCAGATGACCCGAAATATTTTTTTAAATCATATTTATTTAAAATGTACTACTCTCAAATATACTCTAAAACTTTACGTATTGCACATTTTTCTTGCCTTAATGTAATGTAACGCTTATTTTCTCTATTAATAACAATAAGATCTACATTAAAACACATGACCTCCAAACACGACTTATTCGGACCGAACAGTTGGGTAAAAATGAACTTCATAAAAAAATACCTTGAAGTGAATCAATAGGTAGTGATAGAATGGTTTCTTATGGTTGTATTGTCTTTCATAAATACGGTTACCATAAGGGTTACAAAATTAACATAATTACAAGATTTCTGTTAATTTCATATGTTATTGTTAATACTTAATACTTTATATAAAGAAAATGTTTTATGTGATTTTCCTATTTTCTACCCCACAAAAAGTTTACTATCTATAATTATTAATAGGACCATATTTACACAGTTGTTATTAAATTAATATCCCTTAATTTTTCGGGCAGAATAGATTCCATGAGTTTCGTGGTTATGCTCGTATTCCACTGTATATGGACACAGGGCCATATAATCACGTTCAGCGGGAACATCTTGTCGCCCACGCGCCGAGTGAGGCGGTGCGGGGAGAGCCGTCGCTCGCGCGAGTAGCTTGGGAAACATTTTATGCGGCGCCCGCCGCCTAGCGCTAACTCGGTTCGAGACCCGAGAGCGGCGCGGCCCTGCGGCGCGTGAACGGGAACGTGTTCTAGGTCGACGAGTGGCGGCGTGGGCTGCGGGGGCGGAGGGGGAGGAGAGGGGGCAGCGGGGGCGGCGCCGGCGGCCGGGCGGTGGGGGCAACGGGGGTGGCGGGGGTGGCGGGGGTGGCGGGGGCGGCAGGGCGTCGGTGGGGGTGGTTGGGGTGGAGGGTTCTGGGTGGGTTGTAGGGGTGGCGGGGGCTGGGGGGGTTGTAGGGGTGGCGGGGGCGGCAGGGAGTCGGCGGGGATGGTTGGGGCGGCTGGGGCAGTGGGGGCGGCGGGGGCGGAGGGAGCGGAGGGGCAGATGGGGCGGCGGGTGCTGTGGGGGGCGGCGGGTGCGGATGGGGCGCTGGGTGCGACGGGGTTGAATAGGCGGCGGGGCCTGGGGCGGTGACGCGCGTGACAGCCAGCGGCCGGGGCGAGAAGGGGGAGGTTTACTGGATGGGCTACGGGGCAGTAGTTCGCGCTAATCTTTAATGTTCTATAGAGAGATTTTTACAAGAAAGGATCGCTTTGACAGCTACTGCTTCACCATATAACAACAAGTTACGTCCATGCACTCGTTTTGTCACTGCGTTCGTTTACAGTTAGATCATTTCCGAATCGCTATCTCTTGTAATGCCATCGCCCTGTATGACGTTCATTTGTTTTCCGACCTGCCAATGTGGTCCTTCCTTAGAGTAATTCATCTGTACTAATCTAATCCGAAGGCTAGCTGTTTAGCAATAGAAAAAACAAACAAATATTATTTAATGGAATGTAAATTGAGAACTGTCCGCGAGTAATAGGCGAGACTAGTCACATTTATTTAATAACGTGTATGCAGAAAATATTAAGAAACCTCCTAAATTGTTTGTTTGGCTCTTATAGTACTACAGGAAATGTTCCAACTTGTGTATTGAGCTGCTATTCGAATAAAAAGATATCTAGACAAGATATTTTACTTGTCCCTCGAAAATGTAGAATTTTTGAAAACTGTAAAAACTTTCAACGCAACAAGTAATCCTAAGAAAGTGAAGTAGCATTTTTTTTTAATATTACGACCTTAGCTATAACATTTCAGTAAACTACTACTAATCGTTTTTCATGTAACATATGATAGAAGAAAGAATAGTTTGTTTAGAAAAACGTTATGAATTTAAATTTGAAATGTAGCCTACTAACTGGTAATATTTCACTTCAACAAAACTCGTTTAAAAGTTTTGGAAAAAATGTAAATGGAATATATGCTCCCGTTTCAAAAATGTACGCGACGAAAAATAAACAAGTGCTATAAAATCATACAATACAGTGAAAACACTTTAGATTTAAATGCTCAATCCTTACACTTTGTGGTTACTGAACCACCGCAATCGATCTCAGAAAGCATTAAACTTTTCCAGGCCCTGCCCTTTCTAATGACAAGTACAACAATGTTAATAAACGTTCCTGCCTTAATTTAAGATGAAAATAAATATTCCATATTGATAAAGCGTCATTTCTCCAATAATGTCTTCAGTATCCCCATTGTCTCGTAGCCAACACTTGCCACCGTTGCGGTTGCTCGCCAAGACAGTGACCGCGTGGAATCTCAATCCCGACAGAGATCATTAAAAAATTATTTTGCTCAATTATACTCAAATTAGCCTGTAAAAGATTGTTTAAAAATCTCAAAACATTCTCAAAAGCAACTTGGTATTTACATCTCAAAGCTGTGTACACTTATGCGATGCAAGGTACGCGTCTTACAGGAAGCTTACAAAGAGGATAATCGATGGGCAAATATTTTCCTTTTCAAATTAGTCACGAATCTTGCTTTACGGATAACCTATAAGATTATGAGGATAACACAATTCCTAAAAGTCGTATATTTTGTTGGAAGAAACAATCGTACAAAATACTGTCCAACGCTCGGTTATTCTGCTTTGAGAAGCGGATTGCAGCCCACTGATAAGGGTTGCATTGATGAAGATTGTGTTGTTGAGGAACTAGTCACGTCTCTGATATACTATCTGCAAATTAAGCATAGCTAAATAGCGCAGCGGGAAAAATAATCCTCAGAAGATTGCAGCGTTGGATCTCCAACAAAACTGAACGAAGATTCGTCGTAATTCTTTTACCAAGTTATATTCACAAGTACATAATAACTGTTTTCTAAAGTAGATGTAATACAATTTTCTTGTGTTCAGCAAATTAAATTCTTCGGTCATTCTTTGGTCCTGAACTGTGTCTTAAGGGTTTAATTTAAAAATGCGTCATGTACTTATTAAATTACAGGTTAGAATAATCCATACATCTGCCAATCATTCTGTAGTGTAACGAGAGAAGTCAAAGACACATTTCTCTTGTTTGGGCCTCCTAATTAAAATGTTGCCTGTAAACATTACTTATAAATCATATACATATCAGTTCACATACTTCGATATGCCTGATGTTTGTATTGGCACTTTATATCAAGAGTAATATCAAGAGTGCTTTGGAAATTGTCAATAAAACCCCAACTTGCAAAGCTAGGAGGGGATTTACCTGAAAATTTTCAAAGCACGAGTGGTATTTAACAGTATTATGGCACGAATGAAATCACATCCAACAGAGTTCGACAGAGTTCGAAAATGCGCCAAATATTGAAAATATCTTGAACCAAGTGAAAATTAAAGCGGTTATGTTATAGTACATACGCGGTTTAGAGCACGTCATCTCAGTGATCGATGTATAGCGCCTCCAAAGACAGATGAGACACAGTTTATGATTGGCCAATACGGAGAAGCGTCAAGAAAAATCGGATAAAGAAAGCGATATTTTTTTAGACACACGCTCTGGTTGGGGCAGTTTATATTTAAACGTAAACATTATTGGTTTCAATTTCGCGAGTGGAATAGTCAAATAAACACTGTAAAGGGGAGCTCGGGGTCTTCCTGAAGCTGTGCGTCCTAATGAGCCAGTGTTCTGTCAGGGTTTAATTACGGGAAGACCACGAGATGAAGCGGCGCCCCACTTCACACGAGTGAGAAGCGCTTCCCACACGACAATGAGTGGGAACACGAAGGAAAGTGAACTGACATAATGGGAAACACTTTCTAACAGCGCCTTCCTGCTCATAGCTAACGAGGCAACCTACAGTTGAGTAATAATAGGTCTCGTTTGCACAAGTAAAATAGCACCGGTTGCAATATTAACATTAACATTCTTCTTTTAATTCTCTTGAAAATCTCTTTCATTTCGTAATGGTACATCTAGGTTAAACATGTTGCCCATTCGCTCAATGTATTCAACATCATGAATACTCTCGAAATAATGCAGCGGAAAAATAGTAAGATTATTTTTTTTTTTTTTTGCATTTTGGCGGTTTGTGGATGATGGCACAGAGCCGCTCTAATGCAAAAGTCAGGGGCTCCATGTGTTACGCGCTGGAAAGTCTTGTTCCAGACTTCCAGTCTTGTTCCGAACTGACTTCTCTAAAACCGTCTAAAAAACAGAAATTCAGTTCCATCGAAAGTTATTTCAAGCGATACAATTCAATCCGATTTTATTCAGTCATACTGATCAGTATCGCACTGAAAATTAAGTCTGATAGTTCCATTTTATCCAACCAAAGACAATTTATTTCTAACGGGTTCCGTTACGTCCTTTCAAACCGATTTCAGCCGACACATTGGGCAATGCCCCGTCGTCAGCCAGCAAGAAGCACTGGTGTAGCGTCGTAATGGACAATCACGAAAATGAGATCATACATACAGCGTATGTACAACTCTGTACAGATCGAGAACATGGCTGCGTTCATCTCCAAGCTAGGGCCCCACAAGTCTCGCGCACGTGCACGGGGCTTCTTCTCAAAGGGAAATGTGACGAGGCGTGGCCGCCGGACACGTGGGGAGAAGTCACGTGACTGCCCTTCGGGACACGTGCTTCAGCCGGCTGACCACCTCGACGCCCTAAGGCGGAAGCGCTGGATTCCACACTCGCGAGCCCCCCCCCCCCCCCCCCCCCCCCCCGACAGCACGGTGGAACTCTGGGGCTTCCGCATCGCCGAGGTGCAAGTCAATCGAGACCTCGCCACGCCGAATTGCTCTTAAGATGACCACAAACCGCGCTTTCAGCGCAACAGAAATTCTCTTGGTTACACGAACCCGATTAGTTCTGTTTCATTTCTTAAAACCTAGATATTCAGTTATAGAGGGATTACTATAATAAGGCACCACTTAGATAATGCTTGGCCACTGATGGTAACACTGCAGGTTACATCCATGAACTCATTTTGTTAGTGCGTTCGTTTACAGTTATCTCACTTGTAAACGACTTTATCACTATCCCTTACAATGTCATCGTTTGACGTTCATTCGTTTTCTGGCCCGACAATGTGGTCCATACTTAGAGTAACTGCACTATACGCAGTATCAGTTCTCATCTGACGCGTTGGATTTCGACTCCTTTCAATCAGATCCGACCGATTTTAGTTGATGGTCTCGGCATTGAAGCATTTCAGCAAGTCAGCGTTCTGAACGTCAGGGGCGGCAGAACATTTGCGTTCCCTGCGGAAGAGCAAGACTAGTACCAGAGGAGGCGTCAAAACGCGCTCTTACAAAGGCAGGGCGGTTTTTACCACCCGCCCGTAATGCTCTTGGTTCCTCAAGCCCGGTTCCTTCTGTATCATCATTTAAAAATGAGCTAAATTTGATCTAATCTGACCTCATCTTATCCAATACAATCCGATGCGATTAAATTAATCCAAAATGAGGTATGATGGTTCATTTCGTTCCAATCAAATACAAAAATTATCCGACCTGAGTTCCGGTGTGATTCCATTCCGTCCGACTCAACCAATCTCATTGGTCCGAGCTGACAAAGCGTGAAGCAGTGACCAGCATCCGCACCGGCACCCTGTAGGACGTCAGAGGCGTCGAACCCTCCGTGTCGCAGAGTGGCAAGACGGGGCAAGTTCCTAACGCCGGCGTCGCGACGCCCTCATGCAAAAGGCAGGGCGGCGCGTGTCCCGCGCGCCGGACGCTGTGACTTAATCATGGCAGAAGCTCTTCGCCGCGAATAAAACATCCTCCGAGCGTCAGGCGACAAGGCGTCGCTGCGGTTAAGGCTCTCCGTTCCTCCGCTACGACTGCGAGGGCGTCCGCGCGATCCGCTGTCGCTCTCCCGAGCCCCCGGGGGGGTTGACGAGGTAGAACCTGGGTTCTACCTGGGGTAGAGGGGAAACGCCCAGCGGGTTCCTGAATTTCTCTGTGATACCCACGTCGTTAGTTCGAAGGGAATGCACGGGGAATATGAGTGGACCAACCGTCCGCCGGCAGAGTTATAACTATGATTACGCGCATTAAATCCCTGGTGGAGACTCCCATCTGGTTGCCTGGTTTATCGGCGAAACCCACGTCGTTAGTTCCAAGATAAACCACTGGGAAAGTGAGTGGACCTGCCGTCCAGGGACGGAGTTGAAACTTCGGTTCCACATATTAGGCCCTGGTGAATTCTCCCGTTTGGTTGCTCGGTTTCTCGAAGAAACTCACATCGTTAGTGTCAGAGAAAGCCCAGTGTGGTGGGGGAGCACGTACGAAACGAAAATCGGCCCTATCCTTAAAAATTGAGCGGACCTAAAATTGTTAGCTCGGCAAGCAGCAGCTGCCATGGACCGCTAAATCACGTCGCGTCTTGTCTCGTGTGGCGTCGTGGTAGCTAAATGATGTCACAGACACGAGCTCTGTGCACAACCCGTTGATTTCCAGTTACAAGTATGTACAACTCTGGGAATATTTTCGCTATATCTATCTCCCGTTACTCTTACTTCCAACGAGTATCCCTAACCCCCTTTGCCTTCTGTACTTCCCAGAAATTATCCATGTCTTAAAATCCATCCGAGTTTTATATTCTTCATATGTCACATGTCAGGTATCTCCCGCCATCTCCCTTCACCCTGTTCTCTTCATTTATCTCTCCTCAGTTATCTTGCATCAATTCTTCTCTTTTTTTTAATATAACTTTATTAGTGGACGAATGTACATAGTTCAGTATTATGTATACTACATCATATGTATTTTATGACTTATATTTAACTTAAACGCTAATCTTACAACTAAATCTAAATACACATGAATAGGAAACTCACAGAGCACCTATGTGATTAATTGAGTTCTGAAAATATGCTGAGGAATGAATCTAATGGATATCTATTTTTTATTCTTGTTGGGAGCTGGTAGGGTGGTGGCTAGGCCGTAATGGGTGGCTTGGGTTATTGTGTTTATTTTGGAGAAGAAATTGTTAGATAGGAGCGCGATATGGTCAAGTATAGGGGGTAAATTAAATTCTTTATGCAGTTGAATGTTTGAGATGAACCAGGGTGCATGAGTGGCAAGTCTGAGGAAATTATTTTGGATGATCTGTAATTTCTTTATATTAGTTTTAGAAGCATTGATCCAGATAGGGCATGCATAAAGCATTAGGTGTCTAATTATTGATTTATAGATGGTGATGGCATTGTTTAATGAGAGCTTACTATTGCGATTTAAGAGTGGCTTTAGTTGGATTATTTTATTTTGGCTTGCTGTGCTTTTACTGTTATGTGATTTTTCCAATTTAGTCCTGGTATCAAGATTCAGCCCTAGGTATTTGACAGATTCATTGTGCGAGGTCCATGGAATTGGGTTATTGTTTATTTGGAGTGTGTTGGGGTTGAAAATGTTCTTAATGAGAATATTTTGGCGCATGATTTTGTAGGATTTAGTTTGATTTTCCATTTGACAGACCATTCATCAATTTATTTAAATGTGTTTGAATTTGTTTACAGATTAGATCAGTTGAATGATTGGACATGAAAATTGCGGTGTCATCGGCGAATTGGGCGATGTGCGAGTGTGATGTTATGGGAATGTCGGCTGTGTATATGTTGAAAAGCGTGGGGACAGTGGTGAGCCTTGAGGTAATCCAGCTGTAATTCTGCGGGGATTGGATGTGTGATTATTAACTGTGACTGAAAATGTTCTATCTTGGAGAAAGCTATTAATGGTATTAATTAAATAGTTAGGGGTACCTATTTCTTTAAGTTTGAATATTAATCCAGGGTACCACACTTTGTCAAAAGCTTTCGAAATGTCTAAAAGGTAACTATTGTATGGTGTTTTTTTTTTGAAATGCCGTGTGTATGTGCTCCGTGATTCTTAATAATTGATGAGAAGTTGAAACTTTATTAGTGAAGCCAAATTGGTGCATTGGGATTGTTTGAGTCTTATTCAGATGGGAATTTAGTCTTTTAAGGATTAGTTTTTCTAGGATTTTTGATAAAGTGGGAAGAAGGCTAATGGTCTGTAGTTGTCAGTTCTGGATAGATTTTTGAATGGCTTGGGGATGGGTATTACATTTGAATTTTTCCAAATAACGGGGAAGTAACCAGTTCTAATTATTGAATTGTAAATATTGGTGATATATGCTATTGTGGGTTTAGGTAAGTTTTTTAAGATTTTGTTACTTATTTTGTCGTGACCAGGGGCTTTTCTTATTGGCAAAAATCTTAATTATATTAATGACTTCATTTGGGGATATGTAGTTTATTTTGTGTGGTACGTTATAGTTGGGGGCTGATGCTATTTCGAGTATGTTTGAATGCAGTGGGTGAGTTGGGGTGGCATTGGGAGTAAATGATTTAGCAAAGTGATCGGCTAATGCTTCAGCCTTCTCATAAGAAGCGAATTTCTTGCCCGTTGGAGTTGTTAATGGGGGTATTATTGTTTTCTTTTTCAAGATATTTTTAGTGAATTGCCACAACGTGTTGTTATTTGTGCTGAGGGACTGGATTAAGTTATTGCAAGTTGTTTGTTTATGTTCCCTTAGTGATTTTTTTACGATGTAGGACAGTAAATTTAACTCTTTCTTAAGCTGTGGGTTTCTCATGGTGCACCAAAGTCTTCTTGTTTTGTTTCTAGTGTTAATAATTGTGAGAATGTTTTTCGGAAGTTTTTATTGAAATGTTTAGTGGGGGGGGGCTGAGCATTATTATTAAGAGTGTTGATTGTGTTAATTATCATATTGTTTAAAAAGGCTATAGCTTGTTCTATTTCTATGGGAGTTTTTAATATTTTAAAGTGGGGTGATTGTTTTTGAATTATGTTCTTAAATTTTTTCCAGTTGATGTTTTGTGTGTTAAGTGTGAGAGTTGGAGTGTGAGGGGGCGTAATTTGTTGAGTTGAGATGATGGTTGGCAGGTGATCCGAGTCTAGTTCAAAGAAGGGTGCTGAGTAAAAAGTGGTTTGAATGTTAGAAATTGCAATATCTAATATGTCTGGGTGTTTATTGTGATCTGTGGGGTAGTGAGTGGGTTCTGCTGGGATAATTAACTGAAGTTTGAGGTCCGTAATTATTTTGCTGAGTTGGCGTCCTGCAGTGTTGGTATTTCTACATCCCCATATAGTGTTTTTAGCATTAAGATCCCCAATCAGAAGAGTGGGCGAATTCATCTGGAATAGCGCTGAAATATTCGAGTCAGAAATTTTTGTTTTCGGAGGCTTGTATGCCGCTATTAGGGTTATTAGTCTATTGTTTAGAGGGAATTTAATGGCTATAGTTTCGAGACCTGGGTGTGTGGAAGGTTGATTTTAATAAATGGTATGGATTTTTCTATTAGTATTAGTACACCACCTCCGTTTGCATTTGATCTGTCGGTTCTGACTACACTATAGCCTGATATATTAAATGTGACATCTGATTTTAAATGCGTTTCCGTTATGCAAGCTAGATTTATTTTGTTATCATTTAAGAAATACGTTAGTTCTAATTTTTTATTGTTGATGCCATTCGCGTTCCAGTTGAGCAGATTTAAATTATTTTTATGGTACTGTTGCATTATTGTTGTTAAAATAGGCTGAGAGAGATGCTTGTAAATTGCTGACTATTGTTGGGATGATATTATTAATAATATTGACTAAGAAACAGGTAATTGAGTTAATAATGGAATGAATGAAAGAATTATTATTAGAATTATTTATAAGAGGAGGATGTGTGGATGGGTTATTGTTAGGTTGGTTGTTTGGATTTGTATTTTGGGGAGGGTTTGGAGCAAATGTGAAATTTGGAATATTGTTAGATGTGGGGAGAGGTGGGAAGTTTTGTGAGGTGAGTCTTGGAGGGGGTTGTTTCTTAATCTATTTTTAATATTGCCTGATTTGGGGTTACTTGAGGGGATGTCTATTTGTTTTTTATAGTATGGGCATTCTATTGATCTTAAATCAGCTCTGTGAGATCCATTGCAATTTTTACAGATTGCAGGTAAGTCTTTTTTAGGGCAATTAACAGAATAATGATCTTGTGCACAGAAAATACACGCGATTGAATTGTTGCAGTTATTCTTTGTGTGTCCAAAGTCTAAGCACCGCATACACTGAACTGGACCTTTCGGCCTTCTTCTTCTTTCTGGCTTAACACTAATGTTACAGATCTGATTAATTTGTAGCACTTGTTCGATATTTGACTTCCGTTGAATTCTGCTGCAATAACTGGAAGGGGCACGTTATTTTTATAGAGTCTTGTTACACTGATGATGGACGGGAATTTGTGCTGAAGGTCTTCGGTTATTTCCTCTGGTGTAATTGTTGGGTGAATGTTTTTGAAGACGACAGAAAATTTTTTATTGGCTGGATCTTTGTAGGTGTGAAATTGTCTTTTAGTTTCAATGAGGTATTTGATGGCTTTTCTGAAGTCTGCTATTGATTTAAACATTATTTTAATTCTGTTTCCGTTGAAATCTGTTGTAAATTGGCTGGTTAATTTGCTTTTAATTTCTTTGTTGAATTCCGAGATATTGTGGATATTATTTACATAGATGGGAGGGATTCTTAGATTTTCGTCTTCTGGGGCGGAGTGACATTGGCAAACTCAAATCTTTTATCTTGATCTGATAGATTTTCTAGAAGAGCATATCTGTTTCCCACTGGTATATTACACTGAGTTGAATCTGAAGTGGTTGATTTCTTATTTGGGAGGAAGTCTATTTCTCCTGAGGTATGGGTTCTTTTTGCACTGTTAGTAATTGTTAACGACTCACTGTTGTCGGAAAAGGCTGCTTCGCCGCTAGCTGCATCTTTTGCTGAGCAAAGGTTACCGACCTGGAGGTTTCCGGCCCCGGTGAGCTGTTGCGAGCTGCAATCGGCACCTTGAACAGTTGCAAACTGCCCATACATGTTTGAGGCGAGCTGAGGGTTTTGGCAGTTCGGGATGGCTCCGAATACGAGATGATGTTGTTGTTGAATTTCTGGACTGCTGGAGGTACTGTCCATGGCACACACGCTGCTGTAGAGAGTTGCCATGGCTCCTGCAATGCTGTGACCTAGGTCACAGCTGGCTGAAGGGGGCTCACCGTTAATAATAACTGATAAGCGACTGTTGGTTTATGGCACACTGTATGTTAGCTGATTGTACTACACGACTTCACAACACATACGAGTACTTCGAGTACGAGTACTTAGTGAACTGTCTGAGTAACTGCACTGACTAGGCCGGAGCGAGCGATGTTGTCGCCATGGCTGTCGGCGCGGAATGAAATTCTTCTCTCTGGCATCATCCGATTCTCGCTTCTCTTCTTTCCTTTTACCTGAATTTCCAGTTATTTTCCGATACCAGACCTCAACTTATCTTTTCCTTCCCAAACGCTGAACCCCAGCGGCCCCCGCCTAATTTAATTGGCGCGTCACCCACCAGGTGGCGTCGCGCTCCTCGACCCGTGTTTGCGAAGTTCGGGAACATCCAATTGGACAGGGCGTCGATATAAAGAGTGCTCCCTGGTGTTTGCGTGATGAGATTCCTTAATCTTTAAAAGCATCTGCCTCCGCGGTTGCTTGCACGGACGCAAAGCTCCGTATGCAAAGACGTTTCAGGTTGAAAGGGATGTCGAACTCCTTTCAACCTCAAAGACAGATTTCCAAGAAGTGAAAGGAAACGTCAGGTGTGGAACATTATCAGAACAGATCTTTACTTTTGTGCGTTTTCTACTAGTACATTGCTATTTTTTAAAAATAATTATTTGTGCCTGATACAAAATAAATACTATTCCTGAGCGTAAACGAATAATGCACTTTTAGCTAATATTACATTCAGTGGTGAATTTTTTTCAGAAATCTGGAAACAAGAATAGGTAAAGTTTTCGATTCTTCAGAATATTCATGTACGTTTCATGTAAAACTAATGTAAAATCATGTATTTCTAGAGAGATAGATTACGAGAAGGAAAATTAATAGTGGGAAACATTGTGGAAATTAGTTTTCGTTAATAGAAGAAGACGTACTCCTATCATTGTCATTCATTTCAATAGAAAGCGTTTCCGGTTACATGAACTGCGCAAGCATAAGTAAGTATTATTCTCTTATTCGTAAAGAATTTTCGAACAAAACTTGGAGTATTCCCAAATGAGCAATAAAAGACAAATCGACTTATCAAAGCTTGCAAATCATATATTATCAAGAGATAATTAAAAGGAAAAATTCGAGGCACCGAATTTGGTGTTATTCACGTTCGAGTTATAAGAATTCCAATACCTTTAATTATAAGGAAAATTTTAAAATCAAGTTGTCTTTTTTCGTTTCTCACTTAAAAGGAATATTATACTTGTAAACATCTTTTGACATCAACTGAAATAATGTAGTTATACCACTAGAGACGTGATAAAAGAAACAAATCCATACGGAAACATCTGAGCTTTTAATTTTAAAGTTGCTTACCGAAAGCGAGAGAAATATTTAGTTACTAGAGGTTACTAGAGCAAGCGGCACCACCACTACTTCTACCCTGACTCATCCCATCCTGGCCCACCCACCCACCAGCTTCATCTACCTATGTACAGGAACCCATCCATTTTCACCCCCACCGCAACACGCCCCACTCATTTCGACAGGCTCCCAACCCTCCAGTCCCTCTTACACTGACATTTCAGACCCGATGTGTCCCTATCAGTTCAGTCTCCCTGATAGTCCTCCTCTCCTAGTCTCTCCCCTTTTTCCCTTCCCTCCCTGCCCCAACCACCCCAACTCCATCACCCCATCCCTTCCCCCTCCCCCTCCCCCGTCCCGCTTGCGTTGCTGCCCGAACAGCGGCGGAACGCCGACCCGCGCACTTCGTAATTAATAGCGCTTCAACGCTGCATCTGCCGGGGAAGTTGCGGCCAGACGCGCCGCCGCCTCCGCCGCCGCCCCGGAGACCGCTCGGAAACAGACGCAGCCTCGATTCCGCGAGCGCTGGCTACTCGGGCGGACGCGCGGCTTCGATTCAACTTAGCCGCTGGACGGCGTCCGACGAAGGGGGGTAGAGGGGGGTTAAGCCGTCTCGTTACCAGTTGCAGCCAAACCCCTGGCACTGAAGCAAATGAGGAACCGGAATATGCCGCAGGTAAAACGGAAAATACATACTCCACAGGTAAAAGGGAAGGACAGAATCTTGCAAATGGTGCAATATTTTATGTAAAAGAAATACATAAAATCTCACAAATGAGTCGTGTAATCCTAAATACTAACTACGAAGCTTAATAAAAATTAATATAGTACGTATTATAAAGGATGAACATCACGCCAACAAAGTGTGATAAACAGAAATAAAAACTTTATTCATTCAATCCAGAGCATTTATGCGTCTTAGGAATATAATTTACTCCAAATAAGCAGATCACGCGATGATTGCTACTTCCAGAGCCATGTCAAGAAGTTTTCCTATTTTGAGACAGATGCATCATATGTGAGATGTGGAAAACAATGGCAGCTAATCTCTTTAAATATATGCAAAATGTCTACTCGTTCCCAAAGACGATATCAAACAAAATTATAAATAAGGGTAGAAGTCGATTGAGAAGGCTCAGACCAACAAATGATGCCTCTACAGTGTGTTTGACTACGAGGTGCTAGGGTTCGAGTCCCGACGGTGGCGGAATTTCTAGCTAGACTGCTGAGTGCAGAAGAGGAACTCTAATTAAGTCGCTGAGCACAGGAGAATTCTAACAGCCGGGTGAACTAATAGGTAGTTTTCCATGGTGTCTGCGATCAATACTAGGTGAATCCCGGAGCAGTACCCTGAAAAAGGGACACGAACCATGCGCGATCTTTGCTTTCTCATTCTTGTGCCCTCCTCCAACCTTTAACATTCATATTCACACACACAAACACACACACACGCACGCATAAACACGCACACACACACACACACTCGCACACGCACGCATAAACACACACACACACACACACACTCACACTCGCAACAGACTCACACACACATACACTTACACATACAGACACACTAACCTGCATTACAAAATCACAAATGTGGGCATCAGTAGGAAACTTAGAGCTTGTTCCAGTTACCGCAGGGCCGCGCTTGCGGGAATCCCAGGCGAAGGAAATCCCCGCAAGGTGACGTATAGGTCGGCTTTGGATCTTACACTCTACCTGGGAGAGACATCGCCACTCTCGGAATTAAATTAACTAAATTCACGGGACTAATGACCTTAGAAGTTCAACCTTGTCATGAATGATAGTTAATAATACTATATTAGAAGAGAAAAATAATGTTTTTAATTATATTACCATAAACATCCTATCTTCGTATCTTCTATATCAGATTTCAACTTTTTCATTACATAAGAAGAGAAAAATAATGTGTTTATTATATTATCATGAATATCCAATCTTTCTATCTTCTATATCAGATTTAAACTTTTTCATTGCATTTTATTATGTTCTTTCAATGTTATGCGGCATTCCAAATTGGACTGTGAAGGATATGACGCTTTGCATATCTAAATTTACCACAAGGAACACACTTATGCATTGAAGCCTGTAATCTATCGACGTCCGCTCTTCGCAACCCGCCCCAGGGTTCCCGCGCCGCCCCGAGCCGCGATCTCCTCTGCAAAGCAGCGCCTCTCAGTCCGACGGGAAGCGTGGCTTCCGAAGCGCCGGAGGCGGCGCTGTAAGTTTCACGATATCCACAACAAATCATCAGAGCCTCAAGTAAACACACAGCGGCGAAAAAGCAGCGGGCGGAAGCCGCCGCCGACCGCGGGCGAGGAGGAGGAGGAGGAGGAGAAGGGGTTGGGAGAGTGGAGGAGGCAGTGGGGAAGCCACAGAGCGATCGGCGGCTGAAGTGGAGGCAGACGTAAGGAATCACACACACACACACACACACACACACACACACACACACACTTCTGCAGATGCAAAGGTGTGGGCGAGGAGACGAAGAAGGAGGAAGTGAGGTGAGGAAGGAGAAAATGGAAGAGGAGGATGGGATGTAGAAGAAAGGAAGAGAGGTGATGAAAGAGAAGAGAAGGTGAAGGAGGAGAAGGCGGAATCGTGTGGGTGGCGGAGGCAGAGGGGGATGAAGCAGAGCATCCGTCACATACGCGGACACGTACGCAATACACATACGCGGACACGTATGCGGATGCAAGGACACGAGAAAACGGTAAAGAACGAGGAGATGGGGAAGGGCGAAATTGAAGAGGAGGAGAAGGAGACGAAAGGGAGAGAGGGTGATGAAAGAGAAGGAGGATGAAGATGAGATGGACAAGAAGGATGAGGAGAAGGAGTCGGGTGGCTGGCAGAGAGGGGACATTAGGGGAGGTAGCGGAGCTACCGGCGGCTGAAGTGTAAGCAGACGTAAGGAATCACACACACACAAATTCGCATATACACACACACATGCACACACACACACACACTTATTCAGATGCAAGGATTTGGGCAAGGAGACTGAGAAGAAAGAGGAAGTGAGGTAGGATAAAATGAAAGAGGAGGATGAGATGGACAAAAAAGGGAGGTGATGAAAGTGAAGTAAGATGAAGACGCGATAGAGAAGGAGGAGGAGGATAAAGGAAATTAAGATGGGAGAAGGAAGGAAGTCTGGTGCGGCGATAGTGTGGAGGGGAGAGTATCGCCGAGAGCGATTCTAAGGGGGCGTGGCAGGAGAGGCAGAAGCAGCGAGATTGGGGGCGGCGGCGGCGACTACGGCGAGCGTAGGGCTACGCCGTCGACCGCGCGTCGGCGGCGGCTGAAGTGGGCGGACACAAGGAATCACACACTCACTCACACCCACACACTCAGACAGCCACGCCTGGGGCCGCGGGCGAGCGAACGTCCAGGCCGATTGTGCCGCCGCGCCGCGCCCGTGGGAGGAAAGGAGAGCTTTCGCGAGGCGGCCGTCTCGGCGGAGGCGGCGGGGGCGGCGGTGGCGGCGGCGGCGGCGGCGGCGGCGGCGGCGGTGGCGGTGGCGGTGGCGGTGGCATTGGCGGTGGCGGTGGCGGTGGCGGTGGCAGGGGCGGGGGCGGAGGCGGAGGCGGTGGCAGGGGCGGGGGCCGGGGCGGTGGCGGGGGCGCAGGCGGTGGCGGGGGCGGGGGCGGAGGCGGTGGCGGAGGCGGGGCGGTGGCGGAGGCGGGGCGGCGGCGGGGGCGGTGGCGGCGGCGGTGACGGTGGCGGGGGCGGCGGCGGTGGCGGAGGCGGGGGGCGGGGCGGGGCGGGGGCGGGGGCGGGGGCGGAGGCGGCGGCCGCGAACAAGGAGCCTCTGTGTCGGCGGAGGCGGCCCCGAAGACGCCGGCGCTGCGAACGCACAGTGGGCCGAAATGACACCCGCACACACTGCGATCCCCTTCCTTTTTTTAAAGCAAACATTTTAAAGGGATTTGGTGACGTTCTTGAAATGTTTCTCTAAGAAATGAAATTCATCTTGTGTTGACTTTTCATCCTCTCAAGGTATTAATTAATTTAGGTGATGACGGCAGTACTAATATATTAATAATACCACAATTTGTTTTGAAATTGACGTTAAATCTACGATGGCAAGAGCGGCGAATGTTTTCAGGACACTTCAAAGCACATTGGACGGTTTATGCAGACTATTACATGAATTAAAATAATATGGATTTCATATGAAAGTTTTGTTGATATAAAAAGAATAGTAATATTATTCGAAACTAAAGGTGATAATGAAAAGAAGTCACAACAGCTCGTAGGAACTACAAACAATCGATGCGTTAGATGCATTCACGCTTAATATACCTTCCTCGATTGGTTGATCCAGAAGAAAAATCTGATCACTTTTACATTTCAAGAGTGAAAGACTCATTGAATAGCGTGATTTCTTTGTTTTCATTTCTCCAATACTTAATACCTACACAGAAAAAATTGTATCGCACAAAAAATAAATATCGAAGTGTATAAAAGGTTGTGATTCTACTACCGATCTACTTTAACTCGAGATCTTTAGAATTTGGAATGGAACTAATTCGGGAGTGTACTTAACGTGAAATTTGCAAAAATTTTAAACATGTTCCATCATAAACCGCTCTAATTTAGTAGCGTCATATTTTGATTTATTTCAACTTATGTGTGGCGGGGATAGAGAAAATGAGTCAATTTCGAAATTTGTAAGACATTATTACTCTATTGTCGATGTACTTCAACTTGAGGGCTCTACTACTTAAAATAAAATTAATTTTGAAAGATACTTAACATGAAATTTATAAGATATTTTTTCTCATAAATCTCTCCCAATTTTCAAAGCGTTTGCTGGCATTCATTCATTTTGTCAGTGGGTTCGTTAACAGTTAGCTCATTTGTAAGTGGCTTCATCACTATCTCTGGTATTTGAGTAACTTTCATTTATTTCTCGACCTGTCAAAGTGGTATCTTCTTCGCCTCTTCACCGTATTTCGCCCTGAGAAAGGTTGCAGCATGACGTCCGAAACTTTGGCCGACCAGCCAAGCAGATACCGCGCTAAGTTTGGTAGATGAACTTTTCGGCTTATTATTCAACCTAGTGAGTGCCGACTGGAATCGTGAAAAAATAATCAACTTCCAAATTTGTAGAAAATGATTCTTCTTATTATCGATTTACTTTATCTTCAGGCATTTAAAACTTAAAAATAATTTTGGAGAGCACTTAAAAATAAATTTATAAAACCTTTTAAACAATTTCTCTGGCAAAACGCCTCAATTTGGGACACGCGATGCCGCGCGCACTGTTTGGCTTCCTTCGGCCCAGGGCTCGCCGGCAGCGACGGGGGCGCCGAGGCGAGGGCGACAGGCAGCGGCGGCGGCGAGGGAGGCAACGGGCCACCTATTTCCGTCCGCCGAAACGCGCCGCTGTTTGTTCAGCGCCAAAGGGAGCAGACAGCAAAGAAAGCGGGAAGAGAAAGGGGGCGCGAGGGAAGGAAGAGGGCGGGGAATGAGGAGGAGGAGCAGGAGAACAAAAAGGAAAGAAAAGAGAGAAATTCATTTCGAGGATCGGGAAATTACGAGCTTTTAGTTCGTTTCTATTTATTCAAGCGAGTAAATCATTCCCGAGTGCTCCCTGGGGAGATGGGGCGGGGCGACGGCGTCTTAAGGGCGACGCCAGGCGACGCGACGTCGCGACCGGCCCACGGGATCGCCCACCAGACATAGGGAGATTACTGTAAGAAGCGACCGCTTTGACACCTACTATTTGACCACTACTGGCAACATAGACGCGGGTTATGTCCCTGCAATCATTTTGCCATTGGGTTCGATTACAATTAGCTCATTTCTAAATGGCTTCACCACTATCTCTGGAAATCCTGAGTAACTTTCATTTGTTTCCCGACCTGTCAAATTGGCTTCTTCTTAGGGTAACTCCTCTGTAGTAGAGTCAAATCACCGCGAAACCCGATGCGCATGCTCAATTTCGACGAACGATTTCGGGAGTGTTGGCAAACGCGCGCTTGCGAACAGCGGCTCAGTCGCGTTCGATGCCGCTGTGCGCACGCGCGCGTTCCCTTGAAAGTGCCGAAATCGTTCGTCAAAAGCAACCGGGCACTACAGATCGTAGAGAATCCTTGATTAATGGGTACTTATGAATGATTCATTATCGATTAAAGATTAATTATAAATGATTAATTACTGATTAAAGATTAATTATAAATTATTAATTATTGATTACTGAATTATTACTGATTAATGATTTATTACTAATTATTGATTAATGCTTGATTAATGGTTAATTATTGATTAATAAATTGAATGATTAATTAAATCGTCTTTCCGGGCGTAACACACCGTATGGTTATTAGTCCCGTAAGAGTATTACAATACGAAATGGCGGTGATCTTCCACGCTGGAAGGTGAGATTACGCGTCGGCCTACATGGCGTCATGCGGGGTTTCTAAGCTCTCGACATGCATGGTAGTGTTCTGTATGTAAGTGTGTTTGTAAGAAAGGGGTGGTAATAGGACTGGTAAGAAGAAGGAACGATCGAGCACAGTCCGTGTTTCTGCTCCGGAATTCACCTGCTGTTAAACGGAGAAACCACAGAAAACTACCGATCAGCTGTCTCATCTAATCTCAGCTCTTCTAAACAGGTCTTTGTGATATATCTGAGATATTTTGGTTACACACGTCAAGGCATTCGCGACATACGCCTGAGTTGTTGTGAAAATACAGATTAGATTAAACCAGAGAAATATATTCAGAAATGTATTTGTTTTAGTTTCACAATAGTTTTTCTTTCCATTGCAAACGTTTTCCCTTTTTTTTTTAAATTTATGCTATTCAATCATTTATTAATCTTATTTATCACAAATACATTAAAGGTCAGGTGTAGTTCTAGCTATTTCATTCTTGGTGTCTGAATCACATCCGTCCTTAACTGAAGACATTGATTACGGCGTTCTCAACTCTGTGACCTGCAACTCCGAGATTCGATCGAGTTTTTAAAGTTCGTAGAGCGCGTGACGGCCTTGTCCTAGTCTTAACAGTCGATGGGTGGCAACCAAGAAAATGTATCCGTTTTTCACTCACTTAAGGAGTAACGTTCCTCGCGAGAGAAACATTAAAACCTAGTGTAACTAAAAAGCATCTGGCGCAAAAGAATATTAGAGTGCAATTATGTTAATAAACACCTAGAAGGGACATGTTTTCTAGGTCATCGATAATTTCAAATCGAAAGAGATCAAATTCTAGACACATTTGACGAAGTTTAATGGAGTATTTGCAGAAGAGGCTTAATAAAATATAGCATTCAAGAGGGCGGAAAGCCTTCTTGTACCATCATCAAACATATCCCACTCTCATCAGTAAACCAACGGACAGTTATAAGAACGACGTGAATAATGTTGTACAAACGCGCGGCACTTGTGAAAACCGGCCTCGCAAAACACACAATTCCAGTGTCGATCGACGGCGACCGCTCCGAGTACGCACCGCCGATGTTCGGGCCTCGCCAGACCCGAGGCCGACGCGGGGCAAACAAGGCGGTGGGGCAGCTAGTGTGGGCCACCCACCAACATTTTTGTGGTGGTGCACGCCAACGCCCCCGCCATCACCCGCGTCCCGTGACACCCGTTGTCCCCTCCCTGCCATCACCACTGTTCCCGCCATCGGTTTCCTCCATTAACAGCGCCTTGATGCCGCCTGCTTCATCGTCCGGGACAATGACGTTTAATGTAAAACATTGGTCCTGTAAACCAAAATTAAGAATACCTTTTGAAACGTCAGAGAAAGATAAATTTATCTATCACCAATCCCCAAAATTAGCATTGTAATTAAACTATTCTCTGATATTCATACACTCATATTCACTGTAATAATACTAACAATTAATACTTTTTTCATTATAATAAATCACCCTCTAGGTATTACTTTACTTATTATTATTCAAACACTAATAATTTGTATTATTACAGGATCAATCTCATATTCATTCTGATTTTTCCGACGTTCCCGACGTCAGTGGCGACGCAAGTCTCGACGCCAATCCCAACGCCAGCCCCGACGCCAGCCCCGACGTCAGCCCCGACGCCAGCCCCGACGCCAGCCCCGACGCCAGCCCCGACGCCAGCCCCGACGCCAGCCCCGACGCCAGCCCCGACGCCAGCCCCGACACCAGCCACGACACCAGCCACGACACCAGCCACGACACCAGCCCCGACACCAGCCCCGATACCAGCCCCGACACCAGCCCCGACACCAGCCCCGACACCAGCCCCGACACCAGCCCCGACACCAGCCCCGACACCAGCCCCGACACCAGCCCCGACACCAGCCCCGACGCCAGCCCCTCTCGCGAATCGCCTCGGCGGTACTGCACTCATTCTCACGAATGCCTCGTATCACCGTAGCTCGGGCCTACCCCGCATGTACGCTGCCTCTTCAGTCAACTCCGCTACCACCAACCTCACAGTCACCTCAATCCTCACACATTTCCACTCTCCCGCGTGTCACGAGGCACAGTTTCCATTCCCAGCATACCCATCCCCGCTCCGGCAGCCGCACCGACACCGCCATGGCGAGGCCTTTGATGAAGAGAGCGCCAATATTTACGTTCCCTGCATTAACACGGCCCGCCGTCATTCGGGGAAGCGCGACGCGTGTAACAATGTATGACGAATTGCGGGCGCACGGACGCGGCGGCGGGTGGGCGGGGCGGCGCGGCAGAGGGCCATCGCTGCGACGGACGGGGACAACACAGGAAGGGGATGGCAGCGGGCGTGAATGCAGGGCTCTGGTGGAGGGAACGGCCCATCCTGGTGGGACAGGTGGTAAAGTCCGGGAGGCAATGATGGTCGGAGCGGTGGTGAGGCTTGCAAAGTGAGCGGTAGGCAGAGGGCCATCGCTGCGACGGACGGGGACAACACAGGAAGGGGATGGCAGCGGGCGTGAATGCAGGGCTCTGGTGGAGGGAACGGCCCATCCTGGTGGGACAGGTGGTAAAGTCCGGGAGGCAATGATGGTCGGAGCGGTGGTGAGGCTTGCAAAGTGTAGGCAGAGCGGTGGAAAAGGAGGTGCCGGAGGGGATGGCGATAGAAGTGGATTCGGCGGAGGAGACCCGTCGGGAGGACGGGGTTGGAGTAGGGGAGTTGGCCCGCAGACCGTTGGGGGATGAAATAGGGAGGGTGGGGGTGAAGTGTGTGGGTGGTAGTGGTGATGAAAGACCCGAGTCACCTGGCGGGATTGCAGGTCATAAGAGCAAAGGTGGAAGCAGAGGCGGCAGAGGTGGTGAGGTCGGAGGCGGAGGGAGCGAAGGCGGCGCGGGGTGGCGATGGGGACGGATGCGGGGATAGCTGGGGCGGAGGCAGCGGGGGCGCAGCACAGGCATCTGGGTGGTGGTGGCGGCGGGGGCAGTGGTGGCAATGGCGGAGGTGCCTGGGGCGAAGATGGCGGGGGTGGAGCGGGTGGAGGCGGCGGAGGCGAGTCGGCGGCTGAGTCGGGAGTGGCGAGGACTATGGCGTAGGGTGCGGAGGCGGCGAGAGCGAAGGTGGGGGCGAGGGAGGGGCCGAGGGCGGGGACTTCGAGGTACGACGGTGCCCGGGACGGAGACGGGGACATTGGAAAAGGAAGTGGAGACGTCGGGGCTTGAGGCGGTGGCATCGGGGGCGGGGGCGGATGCCTCGTGCACAGACACGACGCGGCAGGAGGCGCATGTGAAGGGAGTTCAGTGGCGGCGGGGACGACCTCAAAGCCGCGGCAGCGCAGTCTGTCGGGGCCAACGAGCCGCTGGCGGCGGGCGGCTTCGGCGGGGGCGGCTTCGTGGGCGGGGTCGGGACGGCGGGTGATCGGTGTGAAGCGCGCCCGTCATAAATTCAGTATGCAAATCGACCTCCTGCCGGGTTCAAAGTCCTCGCGGTTATCACACGCGTTCGCGCCGGACTCGCGCTCGTCGTGTGCCGGGGGGGGGGGAGCGGGGAGGGGGAAATCGAGCAAGGAGTCCGCTCCGCCCACCGCTCCGCCCCCAGCTCCGCTCCCGCTCCGCCCCCCGCTCCGCCCCCTGCTCCACCCCCGCTCCGCCCCCGCTCCGCCCCCGCTCCGCTCCCAAGCTCCGTCCCCGCTCCGCCCCCCCCGCTCCGCCCCCCGCTCCGCCCCCTGCTCCACCCCCGCTCCGCCCCCGCTCCACCCCCGCTCCGCCCCCCGCTCCACCCCCGCTCCGCCCCCCGCTCCACCCCCGCTCCGCCCACTGCTCCGCTCCCAGCTGCGTCCCCGCTCCGCCCCCCGCTCCGCCCCTCGCTCCGCCCGCGCCTCGTGCGCTAACGGCGCGTGGCGCTCCTCAATCTCCGGCTGCTTCGCCGCGTGTTTTACGGCCGCCGTTCAGGAAACGCGCGTCTAGCGTGCGACAGTTACGGAGGACAAACAATCCAATTGCACCAGATACGCGTGTATGGGGAATTTGACGGTAGTGCGCCAAGTATATACAGTGTGCTAAACTAAATAATGCGAAGGCTATAAAGCTTCACTTCCCGCAGCCTTTTATGGAACCAGGGAAGTAATTCAATTACGATATCTATTTATTTCCTTAATGGAGTTTTCATTCATATGAGTAGAAAAATTAATATGAAATCTTCAAAAAGACACGATGTGATTAAAGGTATCCGGACACGTCCAAAACGGTGTATCGGTGTGGTCGTGTTTTTCATGGAGGGGGGTTGCATCCCCCGTTGTTTTGTGTGACACTATCACGGCACAGGCCTACGTTGATGTTTTAAAGAACTTGATTTCCACTGTTGAAGAGCAATTCATGGATGGCGATTGCATCTTTCCACACGACCGAGCACCTGTTCATAATGTACGGCCTGGGGCGGAGTGGTTACACGACAATAACATCCCTGTAATGGAATGGCCTGCACAGAGTCCAGACTTGAATCCAATCGAACACCTTTGGGATGTTTGGGAACGCCGACTTCGAGCCAAGTCCCACCACCTACATCGATACCTCTCCTCAGTACAGCACTCCGTGAAGAATGGGCTGCCATTCCCAAAGAAACCTTTCAGCACCTGATTCAAGGAATGCTTACGAGAGTGAAAGCTGTCATCAAGGCTAAGGGTGGGCCAACAGCCCATTGAATTCCAGTATTACCGATGGAGAGTGCCACGAACTGGCATGTCATTGTCAGCCACATGACGGGATACTTTCGGATCACGCAGTGTATATTTGAAATTCCTACACAATTTATTCTCTGGCTTGTACCGAATTTTTTTCAGGTTTCTTCCTTCATCACTCTTCTTCCTCTTTGGAAGAGAAATAACTCAACTTTAACGAAAATAACTTAACTGCTAAAGTCTACTTAATGCCATGAAACATTCATGTGACCAATGTTCTTAAATATAACTCTTATTCGTAAGCTAAACCGGATCTCGAAACACTCGCATTACACATCATCAGTCAGCAAATGCCTCACGTGCTTACATCACATCAGTCAATAAAGCATCATCACCGCCCGGACACTCAGCGATTTCCGAGAAAGCACGGCGGCGCGGCATTCGCGAACACACTTCCTCCCGCACCTTACGGCAGCACGGGCGTGCGCGGGGCGTGCGGCGTGCGTGCCTGTCGCGGCGCGTCACCGCCGCACGCGCGCTCGCAGAGGACCTCTGTGACGCACGAGCAACGCTCGCGAAGAAGTACCAGTGGCACGCGGTTGAAGCGGTACGAAGCACTTCATCGTGTCGAACCCACTTTCGAGCTTTTACCGTGATCCCTGACCACGCAAATGCGATTATGCAGGGCGGGTCCTGGCAGTAATAATGTTCTCCAAAGAACACTTTCGAGAGACAGCGTGGAATTTAAAGGTGGCTCCTTTATACCAGAAAAAACGCACTGGCTTGAAAATCATTTATCCCCATTTCCAATTTCTCAACAATCGACCTGCCTGCTAGTTCTTTCGCACGTCGCGCTGGTAGTCGGTAGTTCATTCGACGTCACTGATCTTTAATTATTATGCACTTGTTATAAAAAGATGTAAACGAAAAAATCGATATTATCGAATGATCGTACTCGTTTCTTGCAAGCTCGGCATATGACAAGTTTTATGTTGAAACAATTGACTACCCCAAAAGAAGCATGACATGCAGAATCAATGAGAAATATTACCCCTGCACAGTATATATTCTAGTACCACTTCAAACATGTCAAAAGCATAATGGATAATAACTTTCCAAAATATACGGGACGTTTATAAGAAAGCTACATACTTTATAAGATCCACGTCTTATTATACCTTGAATCCTGAGCTCCCTATTAGAAATCGCATAAGATAAATAGTATAAAAATATTGTCAGTACCATTGTTTGATCTAGACTGTGAAACGAAATAATGCGTTACGTTGAAAACATACTGAACGTTCCTGTACATACTGATCTTTTGTGCTCGGAACAATTTCGAAAACTATTTTTTTTTTTTTTTTTTGAAACCAAGTAGCATGCTAATCTCCAGGAACAATCCGACGAAACAAATATACCATGAAAAAATTATGTTCCATTATTTTCTTCATACAACAGACTCTCCTCCACTTCACCTTTCCCCACTCCCAGCCCAACTGTCGTCCAAGTGAAAAGAAAGAATCGCGGCCGACTTTCTTTTTCGCGGACATTCAGACAGACAGAAGGATTTGTCCAGCGTACGCAGTCCGCCTACGCCTGCCCACGCCCGGGCTTTTCCTGCCATTATCTGCCTCGTGGGTGGATATCGCGGGAGATTCCCAGAGGGCGCGGTGAGCAACCGAGGCGTTCCCAGACGCAACGGAGTGCAGACGCGTGGCGGCCGCCGCGAACAAAGCGGAGTGGAGATCTTACATCGCTGATGCCGCTCCTGCTGCCGCCGCCTTCGCCATCACCACCACCTCCAACACCATCGCCATGACGGACGCTCTTTAATTGCCTTCGCCGCCGACTCCGACTTCGCCGCCGACTCCGACTTCGCCGCCGACTCCGACTTCGCCGCCGACTCCGACTTCGCCGCCGACTCCGACTTCGCCGCCGACTCCGACTTCGCCGCCGACTCCGACTTCGCCGCCGACTCCGACTTCGCCGCCGACTCCGACTTCGCCGCCGACTCCGACTTCGCCGCCGACTCCGACTTCGCCGCCGACTCCGACTTCGCCGCCGACTCCGACTTCGCCGCCGACTCCGACTTCGCCGCCGACTCCGACTTCGCCGCCCACTCCGACTTCGCCGCCGACTCCGACTTCGCCGCCGACTCCGACTTCGCCGCCGACTCCGACTTCGCCGCCGACTCCGACTTCGCCGCCGACTCCGACTTCGCCGCCCACTCCGACTTCGCCGCCCACTCCGACTTCGCCGCCCACTCCGACTTCGCCGCCCACTCCGACTTCGCCGCCCACTCCGACTTCGCCGCCCACTCCGACTTCGCCGCCCACTCCGACTTCGCCGCCCACTCCGACTTCGCCGCCCACTCCGACTTCGCCGCCCACTCCGACTTCGCCGCCCACTCCGACTTCGCCGCCCACTCCGACTTCGCCGCCCACTCCGACTTCGCCGCCCACTCCGACTTCGCCGCCCACTCCGACTTCGCCGCCCACTCCGACTTCGCCGCCCACTCCGACTTCGCCGCCCACTCCGACTTCGCCGCCCACTCCGACTTCGCCGCCCACTCCGACTTCGCCGCCCACTCCGACTTCGCCGCCCACTCCGACTTCGCCGCCCACTCCGACTTCGCCGCCCACTCCGACTTCGCCGCCCACTCCGACTTCGCCGCCCACTCCGACTTCGCCGCCCACTCCGACTTCGCCGCCCACTCCGACTTCGCCGCCCACTCCGACTTCGCCGCCCACTCCGACTTCGCCGCCCACTCCGACTTCGCCGCCCACTCCGACTTCGCCGCCCACTCCGACTTCGCCGCCGACTCCGACTTCGCCGCCGACTCCGACTTCGACGCCGACTCCGACTTCGCCGCCGACTCCGACTTCGCCGCCGACTCCGACTTCGCCGCCGACTCCGACTTCGCCGCCGACTCCGACTTCGCCGCCGACTCCGACTTCGCCGCCGACCCCGACTTCGCCGCCGACCCAGACTTCGACTCCGACCCCGACTTCGACTTCGACTTCACCTCTGACTCCGTCTTCGCCTCCGACACTACCTACACCGCCGACACAGCAGTTACCATCACCCTCACACCCGCCTCTGCACTCTTTCGAATCAGTCGCAGCATACGTCCACAGCACCGCCTCCAACGAAGTCCGGTTCCGACCACACTCTTCTCCTTCGCCATTTTTGTAGCCTCCACAGATGACCCACGCTCAGTCCGCCTCCACCATCCCCACAGCCACCACTGACTCCACTGCCCCCATTCTTTCCACCGCCGCCAGTGCCTTCACGACGGGCAAGTTTCCGCCTCAGCCATCATAGTATCCGCCGTGCCCCTCATCCGTTGCCTCTATCCACACCGCCTCCGGTCAACCCATCACCTCATCTGCATTCGCAGCCTTTAATTGACAGGCTCCACGGCTGCCAGCTGACTTCCTGCGCCATCCCCCACCTCTCACTACGCCTCTTCGTCCACCATACCCTCCACGTTTCTAACTCCCGACTCCATTGCCTCCGCTTCCCAGTCGGCCTCCTCCACCAACACCTCCGCCGCCGCCGACAATGCTTGCTCAACGGACGCGTATTTGATCGCAGATTACGGGCGCGGGGAAAGCCTCGTTAGGCCTCACAAAGCAACAAGTCGGCGCTCTCCCACGAGGAAGCTGCGGCGGCGGCTGCTTCGCTTGTCTTGAAGCTCCGGTTCCGCCCGGCGTCCGCGCGAGACAGGCTCCAACGGGGGAAAGTAAAACCACTTATCCGCCTCGGAAAAAAACCCTAGTGGTTTAGGGGGGGCGCATATTTGGTCAAAAATACGAAAAATAGTTCCTACGTGGTTGTCCGGGAGACGCCGCGGCCTAGGCAGAGGCGCGAACATTTCGGCCGCCATTCTGCGGCCTTCGTCAGGGCGAAAAGTCCGAGGAAGATAGCAGAACAGGCGCAGATTGGCACCTGTGCCTAGAACGCGGCGACTCCGGGATAGCCAAGTACCTACTGACTCCGCCCGCGGAAGCCTACGCTCTCATGAAAAGATAGGTATTCAAAATGCTGCGTATGATGCAAGGTGTCATGAACTAAAAATATTTCGGTCCTATGTTACCATTAAAATTCCAACACAGAAGAAAATAAATTTATAGAGCGGCGATAGGTCCGCCATATTTGAAGCTTTTTGAATGGACAAAATCGGACTTTTTTTTTTTTTTTTGAGAAACATCGCGGAATGTGCGCGAAATTGTCAATGCGATCGAAGAGCATTCAGAAGAGAAGTAATATTTAAAATTATTGAATTTATTGCGTATTAATTTAAAAAATCAATTTTGCTTTTTCTATAGTACAACTTATGTTTTAGTATTTTTTTCTTAGTAACATTTGATTTTAAAAAGTTTAAAGTCGCACACCTGCAATCACTACCTCCAAAACTTCGAAAACGTATACCTTTAAACAAGAACTCGCAGCATCCCTTTGTTTTGTCATTAGAAAAACATGGGGGCCAGAACTACAAAGTGCATCAACCTGGTGCTGTTTTAGATACAATTCCTCTCTATAGTTCAAGCTCGATGTCATTAAATAATTTCTACAACTAGGTGCCACATAATTATGATGAAGAGACGCCCCTTGTTTTTTTTTAACCTACAAGTCAATATTCAAATATCTTATCTGAATATAGTACAAAAATCATCCATACGATCTGATCTCTATCATCCCAATTCTGCTAGTATGAAGCTTCACAACTATTTGTTCAAACAACCCAACAATATTTCTCAAACAGTACAGAATTCCGTAACGCTATTGTCTTTCCAGACTCAGAACAACACGCGCAGCTCATCCGTGAGAGCCGGCCTCGTTGTCTCTCAACATTTCAATTTGAGCGTGAAAATACGCGAGGAATTAGAGTGCGACGTGTGAAAACCACCGCCCTCTGCCACAGATGGGCGCGTTATTACCGCTGGGATGCGAATGCCAGACGCCGAGATAGCAATCTGACAATTTTAAGGCGAGCGCGGAGTGGATAATCGCTCCAACATAATTATTGATTCCGTTGATGAGATTTCGTGGTTTTGCGAACGGAATTTTCTCCGCTCGAATCTGGCGGTCGATATTTCGCTAGACGCGACACGAGTACACATTCGCTATCTATGACACGAAGTGTCCAGGCAGGATTATCAGGATTTCATAGAAGGTAAACTGGGTCTGATATTGAAACCATCGTAGACATCAGTGCAGTATTTGTGCATTCATGTGCAGTATGTTCATTTCAAAATTGGGTACATCTGGCGATTATAGATTCTTATACAATTAGTTCATGATTATATTGTACTTATTTCCAAGACATCTTTTAATTTTGACGGAATTTTGCAGTTTGATCTTGGTTTAAGATCACCTCGTGTCTCATTATGCATCTTCATTTAGTTTGTCGTATGTGGTTTCAGAAAATAGTGAACAGGGAGAGGGGGTAAGATACTGGTAATAAATTTCTTGAATAATAATATCAATAATAATAATAATAATAATAATAACAACAACAATAAGAACAAACTTTGGATACATCGAGTTTTGAGTTACTTTTTAGCATTTCTAGGCTTAGATTTGTATGCTCTGGTTTAATAACAAAAGTGGCCTCCATGCAATGTAAGCTCTGTTTGTAATCGAAAACTACACAAAATCAACAACATAATTACTTCTGTCGTAAAAATGTTTCATGATCACTATTTCCTTTTCAAAAACATGAATGGCAATTGTAGCCTCGGATACGTTACTTTAATTTATTAATTTATTAGCACATTGCAAGATGAGTTTTAATTTTGATTGTATTTTGCAAATCGCACTGCTTGTGCACTTATCTATGACACAAGATTTTTCAGACAGTATTTCAAAAGTTCATCCGCAGATAAATTATCTCTGAAAATTGGCAGAACTTTAATGTCGCTGAGAATTATCACTATATGCGTCTCATTGTTCATTCGCAATTACGAAGATTCATCAGTTTTATCTATCCACTAGGTCACTCGATACGACTCTATGTACGCAATATCATTTACCATAGTTACAAACAGAAATTCAATTGTTGATATTTCTCCACGTGTCATAATTCTGCCAAGCAGTTTCATTTCAGAACTATAAGAACAATTTGATAATAATATGAAGAAATGGAGATCAGGATCACAATTATAAATATTTAAATTATTTTATGGATCTCTCACAAAGTAATATCAGAATATACGAATATTCTTAAATTATGTACAAGTTCTAAATAATTTGATAATTTCTGGGAACACTAAAATCGCAACTAAAAAAATGTGATAAGTAAGTGAGAAACTGTTATTCAAAATTTCTCAGGTATGTACTAAAGAAAATAATCCGAATATTTTAATGAGCACTTCTGAGAATGTTTAATTCAGAAAAAATCTCTAAGAATTCATTACGTAAATAATTAAAACAAATTGGTACATTCTCGGAAGTAAGTAAAGAAACGTTCTGTAAAACGTCAGTTCGTTATTTGTATTCTAGGAATTGATCGAAGAACTTGTCATAGGAATACTGAATGTGCCTCGACCCCCATAAGATCTCTTGGCGGACTGACGGACTTTTCCATTTCTTCGAAAAATTCTGTTGCTAATATAAGAGAATAGTAAAATGACTTCATGCAAGCGTTTCGATAGATTAACAGTTTGTTTAGTAATTCCAAACCGTCCTTAGCGTCAACCGCTAAGGTCATTAGTCTCTTAAGTGTAGTGTATTCTTTATGGGAGATGGCGGTGTGCTTCCCCCGCTGGATAGCAAGATCAGGTGCCCGTTTATGTCGTCGTAGGGGCTTTTCCGCAAACCGGTATCACGCATCAGCGGTGGGGGGGAGGGCGCCCCAGTCGGGACAAGCTCAAAGCTACCGATTGTTCCCCCGACAGGTGTAGTGCATGTGATTGAGTCTGTGTAGGTGTGTGTAAAGAAATCGTGAAGATGGAACAAGGAAGGGAAAGTAAAGATAGCGGCGGTCCGTGGCCCGTTTGTTAGGGTACTGCTCCGGCATTCGACTGGTGTCGATAGAAAGAATCTTAGGAATACTACCCAGCAGAGTAGCCGGTCACTAAAATTCCCTTCCAGACATCGGGTGAACTCGGCCTAGCTGTATAGCTAGTATCGAAATTGGCACTGCCAGGACTCCAACCCTAAAACCTCCTGGTTAGAGGCACTGCAGTGACATCAATTGTTGCTTTGAGCCACATTTGCCGGTGCACTATAAACCCTCTGACAAGAGAATCAGAGGGTTATAAAGGAAGGAAGCAAACTACTATGCGTGCTATATCGAGCAATAATTACAATTATTGGCAAGTGCATATTGTTGCGAATACGAATTTACATTATTTTCCTACTCAATAAATTGTGTCAGGATAAGGTGATAGACTTATGAACATTGCTATGACAATTACCCTGCTAATATGAAGCGAATTGATAGCATTCTGAATTTTAACATCGTTTAAATCACTAGTAACCCTACAGCAACATTCGCCATTTTCAACAAAATATTTGTCTCCTGTCATCATTATCCTGTACAACTTCTTTAAGCAACAGACACTTCTGCAGTCCGTAAGTCAAGTAGCTGTGAAACCTTTCGGAAAAACAGCATTCACAATGTTAGCGACGATTAACATGAGCGATGAGATCGGTTTTATTTGTTTTGTTATTTGACAATCAATATCCGTTTCTATGAATGCTTTTTTATACAAATGATTGCTCATTTGCTTCGATAAAATGTTGTGGTAATAGCAAAATATTATTCATTTAACACATTGCACGAATGGAACCGATATTATTTGAAAACATTTGACGTTATAGTCTAAACAGAAACTCTATACATCACCAAGAAGGTATAATGAGGGTTGTCCAACTCGTTATTAGTCAAATGTGAAAGTCCCTTGCAACCATATCGGCGGGAAAATATGCTCCCAGCGCACACGCCCTGCCGGGCCAATACCCCTTTCATTTAATAATAGGTTACGTTTAGATTCAAGGATTTTTTCTAGAAATTTCAGAAATTCATAATTATCAAAAAGTGTTTCATTGCGTTATATTACGCAGGATTCCCTCCCCCCTCCGGGATTTCAGAGCAGTCGGGCAACAATACGGGGACGTCAGGGGTGGAACGTCCGATTTATGAAAATATGTCCCGCAAACATATTAAAGGATTTGGCATTTGAAGCCTTGCAAGTTATACACCTCTAGTATAAATCAAAGTGGAGGATTACGCGCGCGCCCAGCCAGCCACACAACGTCTCGGTCCCACTCGGTCCCACACGGGGTGCGGCCCTCATACACATCATATCCGTCCGCCCGCGCCGCTCGCCCCTCCCGGCGGACGCCCCCGCGCGGCCGTTCCGCGAAACGAGCGCGTATCTCTCCTTGGTCGCGCGCGCAAAAAGCCAAAACGGTTGCATAACGCGCGACGATTGCGGCGAACACCCTGGAGATGGCGGGGGAGCGGAGAGGAAGGAGAAGGGGGAGGTAGTGAAGGGGATTGAGCTGCAGAGAGGGCGGCGCAAACGGCTTGAAGACGGCGGGGACGAGCGGGGCAGGTGTAACGACGAGGAATAGGGTGGTGTGAAGGTGGCGTGGTGTGGACGGACGGGGCAAAGGAACGGGCTGCTGGGGGTTGGAGAGGAGGAAGGGCGGGAAGGAAGTGGCGGGGCCGGCGGAAAATGATGCAATGAATGGGTGGGGAGAGGCGGGGTGAGACAGGAAGGGATAATTTGTGAGGAACCGGGTTTGATAGGATTACCGAAATCGAAGGATAAAATATAGTATAACGTAACATATATTTCTATTTGTATTTATATCCCGTAAAGGGCAATTGGCTTCGGCGCCGTTACATCCTGGGATTCCTAGTCGGTCACCCAACCAGGAACTCGCGATGTCTCGAATTCGCTTAACCTTCGTGACTTCACGTAGTCAACCAATTCCGCCAGCGACGCCGGTATCGCGTTCGTGGCCCTTTAGTAGAACCATCCCAACATTCGCCTGGATGACCGAGATAAACCACGAAAAACCCGGTCAGGTCCATCGACAGGAGGATTGAAACCGGGCCTTCCGAATGCGAAATCAGAACGCTACGACTTGAGCCACTTTGCTCGGTTACGTATAATATATGAGGTACATAATGTATAACGAAAGTCAGCACGCTGGACGATGAGGGTTATACGAGGTGAGGCGAAGCTATGCAGATGAATGCTAGGCATGGCGGGCTAGAATGAAGGAGTTAAAATTCGGGTCGGGCCGGGCCCGATGACGCGCGGCTATGCGGTGTGAGGCGCAGTGATTTGGAGCGAGGCGAAGAGAGGCAGGAAGAACTGAGATAAGGAGTAGAGGAGCGGAGAGGCACTAGATGAAGTGCTGAGTGACGTTACGTTACGTGACGTCACGTTATGTTACGTTACGTGACGAGGCTAAACGAGGCGATGCGCACACGGACAGGACAGGGCAGGGAAAAGCGACGGGAGACGGGTCGATTTGACGTACGAGGTGGAACGCGGAGGAGTAGGTAGAAGGCTGTCGCTCGACGAGAGGGAGAATGTGGTGAGAATGGAATAAGGCGAAGAGGGAACGAAGTAGTATAACGAATGAATGAGGTGTATTTGCCATGAAGTAGAGCATCAATGGAATGCAGTTGGAACTAAACCGATCATTGGAGGGAGGGGGTCATAGATGTTTCTTAAATAATAAACATATTTAGTATTATATTGTGTATTGTTTTGTAGTGTATACATGACACTATTCAATATTATTTTAAAATTACTATAAAATTCTAACAAAAATAAATATTTAAATAAATTTTGTGCCAAATAAAGGAAGGTAATAAAATAAAACTCTAGGTCTTTGGGTAGGCGGTCATGGCCCCTATGCCCCTCCCCCCGGATCCGCCACTGGCCTGAATCGGGTCCGTAAACGAAGTGGATCGAGTAGGGGTGGGTGCAGGGCGGGACGGGGGCGGGGTCGCAGCGGGACGAAGGATCGAAATCTAACGGGCGTCCACAAACAATAGGCCAGCCACCATCCCCACGAGGTCACTGTTCTCCCCAATCGCTCTCGGACGAAATGGCCCCACGCCTTCAGAATTCAATTTCTGTCGTGTGTCTAACCATACGCTTTCTTTCGTTCTCGTTTCAGGGCACCCACGAAAGCGAGGGATAAAGGTTGGATCTTCTTCTGGTTTATGCCTCCGAGAGTGTGCAGGCAGATGAACAGAACAGTAAAAAAAACAAAAAGGAAAGGAGTGAGACCCTTAATTCTCGAGCGTATTGGATCTTTCCGCTTGGAAAGCTCAGTTTCTGTTACGAGCGTTTCTTTTCGAAAAACATGGGCTTGAGTAGTGAGAAAGTAATGTTTCGAAAACAGCAATCGTGTATATTAAATCAATATTAGAAACAAAAAAATAAAAAAAGATTAAAAAATTATTCTCAAATTAAGTTGAAAAAAGCGTGGCTTGTTTAACGTAAACGTAAGCTCCAAAAGCGGGCCTTACGACTGAATAGTGATCTATGGAAATATCGCTATTTCGTAGCTCATGAGCTTCAAAGGATTATTTAAACTAGTATTTTTCTTAGACAAAAGAAACATTTCGTTTATACACGACAGCTTCATTACTTACTACGACGTTCAATCTCTTCCGGTTGTAAATAAATTGTACGCACTTGAAAGGAAAACAGAACAGAGATGAATTGGTATAAATATTGCAATATTCGGAATTTAACAGGATCGCAAGTATTTCAGGGGATTAAAACAATGCATTACGTTTACCAGGGCCTCTGATACTTAAATCGAATCTCTGACTTGTGAAATACAAACAACTTGGTTCCCTTTTTGTTGATGTTGACGATGTTCTTGTAGTTATTCTTGTTGTATTTTACTTCACAGACCTAAGGATGGAATAATAAACGTTCACAAATTTGAACGTGTTTTTAGTCCTCTGCATCCTGCCAAATTACCGATGAGCTTGTTGAACTAATGATCGAGAAACCTGCTATACTACATAGTATTACTGAATAACCTAGAGTGCACTCTGCAATCAACTAGGTCTGTATGTAATACTACTAGGTACTCTACAGTCTGCTGTATTACCTTTCATCCATTGCAATTGTTTCAATATTCAAATAGAAATTCGGAGAAAAATGAGATCTAAACTTATTGCACTTGAGTTTCACCACTGGGATAAAAGATAAAATAACAGCGTTACAGAAGCACTACTTGAGTGAGAAGGTCAATAATTCCTTTTTTTCTGTTTAAAGGTTAGTATTTAAATATTTAATTATATGACACTGTGTAATAATGTATACAAATACTCGGAACACATGACGTTTTTATTTTGAAATCTTAAAACTCACTGTTGATTGTCTAAAATACTTGGGACAGGTATAATTCAACCATATTCAATGGTGAATAACTGCGCGCAGGTGTTGCTCTACCCGTGAGCGTGGCTTGTGCAGGGTATTTGAGTGAACCTCGGGCTTCTGCCCAGGAGCGTCAGGCTCCCACGCAGCGTCTGCTCTGTTGGCGAAACGCGAAGTGGCCTCGTTCCCCGAGAAGCGAAGCGGGCCCGACGGCGGTGGGAGTGGGAGAGCGTGGTTGCGGTCGGTGGTGGCAGCGGCAAAGGGATGCGGCGGGGCTGGAAGTGAGAGGAGAGGACGGAGAAGAGCAGGGAGAGGGGACGGGGACGAAGACGAAGGGCGCAGTTCGGGGTTCATACGGGAGGAGGGGCGGGACTTCGGGGTGGAGACGGGGGCGAAAGCGGGAGGAGGGGTCGGGGAAGAGCTGGGGAGCGACGGGGACGGAGGCGGTGGCGCAGCTCGGGGTTCATTCGGGGGGCGGCACTTCGGGGTGGGGATGGGGACGAAAAGAGCCAGGAAGGGACGGAGGCAGAGGGCGCACTTCTGGGTTCATTCGGGGGGCGGAAGCTTGGTGGTGGGGATGCGGACGGGAACGGAAGAGGGTGGAAGGGCGGGGGAAGGGACAGAGACGAAGGCGGAGGGTGCTGTTCGGGGTTCATACGGGAGGGGGGGGGCGAGAGCTGGTGGTGGTTGCGGGGTCAAAAGTGGGCGGAGGGAAAAGCGGTAGAAAGCGAGGGAGGGGACAGGTATGGAGGTGGAGGACGCAGTTCGGGGTTCACTGGGAGTGAAGGAGATTGGGGGTGGGGACGGGGACGAAAGTGGAAGTAGGGGACGGGAAGAGCGAGGGATGGGACGGAGGCAGAGGGCGCAGTTTGGGTTCAGGAGCTGGGGAGGCGACGGGGACGGAGGCGGTGGACGCAACTCGGGGTTCATTCAGCGGGCGGGAGCTTGGTGGTGGGGATGGGATGGGGACGGAGAAGAGCGGGGGAGGGGACAGGGACGGAGGTCGGGAGTGCACTTGTGGGTTCATTCGGGGTGCGGGAACTTGTGGGTGGGGACGGGGACGAAAGATAGAGGAGAGGACGGGGAGGAGCGATGAGACAGTGACGGAAGCGGAGGGCGCAGTTCGGGGTTTATTCGGGGGACGGGACCTTAGGAGTGGGGATGGGGGTGGGGATGAGGGGACAGGAAAGAAGGTGGGGGAGGCGACAGGGACGGAGGATGCAGTTCAGGGTTCATTCGGGGGGGTGGAAGCGTGGGGGGGCGGAGGGGGGCGGGCGTGGACGGAGGCGGGGGCGGAGGCGGGGCTGTGGGTGCGGAGGCGGTTTACACCATCGCGGTGGCGCAAGTCGATAATCCATAACTGTAGGGACGACGCGCCTTCCGATGCCTTGGATCAACAAAACTCGGCGGCGCGGCGCTCGCCTGTGCTTGGGGAGGGGAACGAAGATGGAAATTGGAGGCGACGGCGCATATGGAAAAGCGAGAAATAGAGGAAGAAGGGCGTACGATAGGAGAGGAATGATGCGAAGTGAGAGAATGGCGATTCGAAAATGCTGCTAGTGTAAGTTCTGTTAGCAAAGTTAGTCCGAAATCGAAAAAGCAAAAAACGACGACGGAGGTTGTGTGCGTGCGTATGAAAGCGCGCGTTTGTGTGTGTGTGTCAATATTTGTCGTTGAGTGCGCATGTGTGTGTGTGTGTGTGTGTGTGTGTGAGGGAGAGAGAAAGAGAGAAAAATAGAGAAAGAAAGCGAGAGAGGCCGCACAGCAAAAAACAAAGAGGGGAAAGAATAAGAGCCAAGAACAATAATTGAAACAAGAACTGTCAAAAAAGAATCCGAAAGAAGAGTAAAGCAAATTGTAATTAATATTCAGAAATAAGGAGAATGAGAAGAAGAAAATTGAAAGCAACAAGTTACACATTAAATTATGTGTGTGAAATATAAAAAATCAAGTACTTACATGTGTGTAACACCGAGGGTAGAAGAAAAAAGACAAGGGAGGAAACGCAGCAGACTTTCAAATAGAATGAACTAAAGAAATAATCACGTAGAAAAAGTAGCAAAAAACAACTAAGGTAACAAAATGGCGTATCGCTATATTATTTTAGAATAGATACACGAAGACATAGGAGGAAAGTAGAGTATCAGAATTTATGAACAAAACAGACAATTAAGCGGGTGTGATGTGAAGATTGGGAAACAATATGTTAATAAATATCATACACATGAAACACAATGAAGACTAAAGAGTAAAATACAGAGAAGCACGCAATAATAATAATAATAATAATAATAATAATAATAATAATAATAATAATAATAATAATAAAAAGTGTGATACAAAGATTCCGAATCAGTGTGTTAATAAAGAGCAGACGCGTGTAGAGGCAGAAAATAAAGATAAAAGCCAAGGCGTCGTAGGGGAGGCCGCGGTCACGGCAGCGGCGGGGGCGGGTGGCGGGGAGGAGGGAAGGGGCGGGAAGGAGGGAAGGGGCGGGGAGGAGGGAAGGGGCGGGGAGGAGGGATGGGGCGGGGCGCAGGTAGCAGCACGGCCGCCGTCAAGGGCGCGCTCCCGCACAACGCAGCCTCGCAAAGAGCTCGCCAGAGCGCACTAATGTCGTATAATCTCCACCGGGCGCCGTGTCCACTAAGCCTTTGCATTAACGCTTGCATTATTTATCGTAATCTTGAAAGTGTGCTTGATCCATTACGAGGAATGGGCCGGGCCCGAGCGAGGTGGGCAGCGGGGAAGGGGGGAGCGGGGAGGAGTGGGAGCGGGGGGGAGGAGGGGGAGCGGGGGGAGGAGGGGAAGCGGGGGGAGGGGGCGAGAGCAGCAGCGAAGCGTAACGCGACCGCACCTCAGCGTCACCCTCCTCCCCATCCCCCCTCACCATAGCACCTGTGTGCACCCATAAAGCTCTAAATGGGTGGCGCGGCGGCGAAAAAGAAGAATATAATAAAAGCTCTCTTCCGCGGACCCGGCTGCCGGGCACCCAGGGGTTAATTCGGGCACGGCGCGGGCCCATTCAAGATTTTCCGTCGTATTTCTGGCAATTGAGACCAGCCCGGAAACACGGGAACGTATTTGCTTCGCAATTTCGTAAATGGGACTAGAGCGTATGAAAAATGCGAGCGTGTGAATACGTTACGCGTCAACTCTTTTCACGGCCATCGCGATTATTTTGGCGGAAGTTGATTCTGCTGTCTGCGAATGTGGGGTGTAATTTGTAGAAAGTTTAACAATTGCCAATTTCAAGCAATATGAGATTGTTGCTTCTTTTTCATAATTTCAGTGATAGATACTTTAGCCACTATATGACGTGAAATATTTCGTGTATTTTTAAATACCCGGTGAGTGTTTCGGCGAACACAGATTTTGTGTTCAGAAAAGGACGGATTTATCTTGTATGCATAAAAACTGACCAGTTCATAACTTTGCGTTATTCAATTTGCAGACAAGAATACTTATCTTACCGTTGTACAGATTATATTGTACATTAAGTTTCGTGTATATCAAACAAATGAAATTTATATATCCATTAGATTTGGAAAAATAATAATATTTGATTATACATAATTGGATCTATTTTTGTATTTGGTTCATTCTAACTGTTTAAAATTAATTTAATCATGCTAAAAAAGTTATAAGTATAAAAATATATCGAGTCCCTTCCAACACGTAATTTACAATGAAATAACACGTATATTTAGCGTGGTGCGCACTTTTTATAATCAAATAATTATAAACTACTTGTATAAACTTTATTTTTTAAATACAACACATTCCCGCGTTACTCTCCGGAACACAGCGACGTGAGAGAGACGTTTTTGAAAACGCGGAGCGCGCGAGCCGCAGAGTGAGAACGTAGGGGCGACGAGTGTTGCGGGCAACTAGCAGACGCGGCTGCGCTCTGGGCGACCGCTTCATAAATATGCGCAGCAGTGAAAATGCAGCTCTCCCACGGAGAGGACGCGTGCGAGTCAGCCAACTCGGTGATACGTGCAACAAACACCTTTCAGCCAGTGCTCTCACAAATTTCGTCCATATAATCAATATATACTTAATTCTTCTAACGTTACGTAGTCCGAAGCCTTTGCTGATAAACACAATAAATAATAATAATAATATTAATTATTATTATTATTATTATTATTATTATTATTATTATTATTATTATTATTATTATCATCATCCTTACTTATTGAAGTAAAAAATCTTCCCTAATCCATATTGTTAACCCTTATGTGCTTAGCGTGCTACTATAGGCACATTGTACGAATCTGATGATAGTTCTTATTTTCACCTTAAAATGTTGCAAGAGCGTATTTAGAACTTTGTTTTATTTTCTTTAACATCGTAAAATGTGTCAGGATGTGCATTTCAAAGTCTCAGAAGAAACAGAAAAATATTTTTTCTCTAAAATAATAAAATAGTGTAATGAATTTTTTTAAAGAAAATAATTCAAGCAGATAAGAGTTTGAACTCATAGAAAGATAAGAACGAAATCCCCCCCCCAAAGTCCACATTGAAGTATGGTTGTAAGTCACTTGACACGTTTGCAGACTGTCTGGCTAGTATCCCACATGGCGAGGTGTCCCGTGGTTGACTGGAGTGATTCAAATTAAGGACGATTCATGAGGAGTTATTAGCGTCCTTGAGGTTCACGCATTTCACCGGTCTATCATATTACCAATGAACTTTCATACAATCAATATGATTCATATGGTGTCTTTATATTAATCCTCGCGCATCAAATTATTCACACACTCCAAAGCTTGTGTACGAGCATCGTCAAGAATTTTCAAGATGGCAGTCTTTTTAATGTTATAAGCAATTTGAATAATATTATTATATATTTTTAGTAATAATATAAATATTTTGCCTTGATTGATACGCTAGTTCCACGTCTAACAATAAGTAATTTATAATGCCACAAATACATTCAAAGTTATGAATACGATTAACATCAATCATTTTTTACAATAACAGAGAAATGAACCGTCTGTTTCTGACAGCTTAAAACTTTATGACAACTTAAAGCTTTTATTTTCATTGATTCCGTTTTTCACACACCATATCATTACGGCAAATTTTTCCCTGGACAACTCCTGCAGATTATCTGCACACGCTCTAAAACAAATGTTCTGGTAATTAGACACTACAAGAAAACATTAAACTATCTTCATGCACTTTCTATATCAACGAAATCATTCGACTTCAGTTTATTGTATTAATAACTTGTTTATTGTATGTTATAACTAGTATTTTTTTTAATGATGTGTTTACAATTTTTTCAAATTATCATCTTATTTTTTAACAAGTGTTAATACTTTTGGCTAAATCTGTATCAACATAAAATAACTCAGACCAAAATCCATTCAAAACTAAGCTTTTTATAAGCGCACATCAACTGATCACGACACAAACCGGCTCTTCATGTTTTACATTGATACCACCACCATAAACGGACATCAACACAATTTGAACACAAAATTACATTCACGAAACCACATTGATGTAGTGCAAATAAATTAACTCACCGCGTTTGTGCGCGCATTCATGTTTATCAATTGAATTGGCAGGTACAGGTACTCACGTTCTAAAACGAAAAATCAACAAACAATAGCTTAGACAAATCATTCATATACTGGAGATAATATACAATTCTGCGGAATACATAAGACGCATGTAACATTAAATCCACATTCTAAAATCGTATATTTAAAATTATACAAAAACGCAGTTTAATGCGTACTTGAAATGAAACATTCATTTTATATTTACTACACAAACACTCATAACCAAATATTTAAAGTTAATATTGTATCTCTTTAAAAAACTATTATTATCCAGGAGAACTGTCGCATTATCGGGAATTTTTTTTAATTTTCGCTAATCAGCAAAATGGAGGTAAGTTTGCTCCCATAGGTATAGTGAGTTTGTAAAAACTCTTATACAAATCAGAACAATATGTATTAACGGAACCGAAGTGTAAGAATGAAGTAATGAACTGGCTAATGGAACCTCTATCTCATAGATACCTTAACATTATCTTATATCAGAACGGTCATGCTGATGTATACAGTACTAGGTTACTGTAGTATTCGCGAAGACTGTTAATGTTAAAAAATCTAATTTATTGTAAAGTAACGTGAAAGGATTTTATTTGACCTCCTTGAGAAGCATGAGTTCTACATTTTGGAAAACCATTTTGTGTTCGGCAGCATTTTACTGCTGCAGTTCACTTTAAAAAAAATATATATTTATTACATTTCAAGGGGTTCAGTTACTACAATCACTTTGTCACAAGCATTGGTGGTTTAGAAACTAACTTGTAACTAGATTCTTACAGCTAATGCATTAATGGAGCAACCTAGGAGGCACCTCTATTTATTCCATTTCAGAGAACAATGTAAGGAACACATGGAAGACGAGTGAACAAGGGGGAGTGCGGGCGAGCGAGTGACTGGGAGAGAAGCAGAGCGAGTGAGCGAGTGGGCGAGCGAGTGGGCGGGCGAGTGGGTGGGCGAGTGGGCGGGCGAGTGGGCGGGCGAGTGGGCGGGCGAGTGGGCGGGCGAGTGGGCGGGCGAGTGGGCAGGCGAGTGGGCGGGCGAGTGGGCGGGCGAGTGGGCGGGCGAGTGGGCGGACGAGTGGGCGGGCGAGTAGGCGGGCGAGTAGGCGGGCGAGTGGGCGGGCGAGTGGGCGGGCGAGTTGGCGGGAGAAGAGGCGGACAAAAAGGCGGGCGAAGAGGGCGGGCGAAGGGGTGGGCGGGCGGGCGAGCGGGCGGGCGAGCGGGCTGGCGAGCGGGCTGGCGAGCGGGCTGGCGAGCGGGGCGGGCGAGCGAGCGGGCGGGCGGGCGGGCGGGCGGGCGGGCGGGCGGGCGGGCGGGCGGGCGGGCGGGCGGGCGGGCGGGCGAGCGAGCGGGCGGGCGAGCGAGCGGGCGGGCGAGCGAGCGAGCGAGCGAGCGGCGAGCGGACGGGCGGGCGGGCGAGCGGGCGTGCAATGTCTCGCTCTCCCTCCAACCAACTCGCTCGCCAGTTCCGTAACACCGGCACCCTTTCGCCCCACAGCGCGCGGCTCGTGGCCCGGTGCTAAACAGGGCGAGAATCTACGAGAGGCCGAGGACGCGGCCGAGAACGAGGCCCGGGCTGGGCCGGGGGACTTGGAGAAATAAAACTGGGAATCCGTTTCCCTGCCGGAGTTTACGGCCTTCCGGGACGGCGCGGTCGCGCGGAGGGGCCCGGGAGCGGGCGGCGGAGGGCAGCTGCGCCTACGCGGCAGCGAGCGCTGGGGCGCCAGGGCCACAAACGCTTTCGGATTTCATAGGGGGTTTCACACCTCTTATTATTTTACTTTCATTTGCACCTTTTTTATTTTTATTTTTTTTATTTTTATTTATTTTATGGCGAGTGAAGAAGCGTCTTGGAGTCAAATTTTAAAAAAATTCAATCGAGTTTCTTGCAACGTTGCGAGAACCCCTTAAATAGATTTTTTAGTTGCTTTCGACATTATTTTACTACTGTCGCCTAACATTTATTTTCATTTCTCCTCTTTCTGATCAATAAATAACAATGTTTATCATTATTGCATGACGTGTTTTTACGTAAAGCAAAGTATTTCTGGTTATTATCAACTTCATTTTTATTTAGTCTGTAGATAGCTTATATTTATCTAGTGTCTATAGAATGGAAAGCGTTCTCTTAAAAATTAGTTTTTAAGTAATTTAAATGCTGATATTATATTACTATCACCTGTGAATACCACCATACAGTTATACAGTTATCAACTATTATTCACAGCTCTATCTGCAGGAAACTGACTAATCTCGTCATTCTCTTTCCCTCGTATTTATCTACCTCCTTTTATAGCAATGTACCTAGAGCCAATCAATAATAATCTGTGTTCCATCATTCTCCAGAAGAACGGTGTTGTTGACCAAGGAAACAGGGAGGGGGGAGGATACTGTAAAAGCGAGGGTGGCAGGGATGGTGGGGAAGGGAGGATAGGGGAGGAAGAGAAGGGAGAGGGGGTGCGATAAGGAAGACAGGTGATGGGAGATGTGGAGGTGCTGGGAGGTGCAGAGATGGCGAGAGAGGTGGAGGTGGCGAGGGAGAGTGAGGTGGCAGAAGTGATTGAGGTGGTTTGGAATGTAGAGATGGCGGAAGAGGTAGAGCTGGCGGGGAAGATAGAGATGGCGGGAGAAGTGAAAATGCTGGGGGCTGCAGAGGTGGCGAGAGACACAGAGGTGGCGAGGGAGAATGAGATGGCGGAAGTGATGGAGGTGGCTTGGAAGGTAGAGATGGCGGAAGAGGTAGAAGTGGCGGGGAAGATAGAGGTGGTGGGAGAGGGGGAGATGCTGGGGGCTGCAGAGATATCGAGAGACGTAGAGGTGGCGAGGGGGAGTGAGATGGCGGAAATGATGGAGGTGGCGTGGAAAGTAGAGATGGCGGAAGAGGTAGAAGTGGCGGGGAAGATAGAGATGGCGGGAGAGGTAGTGATGACGAGGCGGCTCAGACGGCGAGGGAAATAGTAGTGGCGGGGCTGCGAGGGCGAGGATGGCGCGAGAAGGGGGGATGGCGAAGGCATAGCTGGGTGCGCGGCTGGGAGAGGCCGCGCAAAGACGGCGGAAGTGCAAGTAGGGCCCGCCGCCCGTGCGTGTTCGCCCCTACGCCTGCGCCGCCGGAAACGCCCTCCCGCCGGTTAAGCGGATTCGCCCCGAGCGGCGTCGCTCGCGCGGCCAGGGGCTCAGCCCGCGGCGCTTGTCGCAGCCGCACCGCCGCCAAGAAACACGCGCCGCTTCCGGGGGCCGGCGCACGAATAATAGAGCGGGTCATGTGTAGGGGTACGGGCCGACTTTGATGCAGTGGTGGATCCAGAAAGGGCATGGTGGCCACGCCCCCCTCCGCGATGTCTCCCGGACACACAAGTATACAGTGCTTCGTTAGCTTCACTTCTTTGGTTATACCGGCATAATCTTTCTTTGAAAACATGTTTTAAAACGAAAGTGATTCACAATTTATTATTTTTCTTTTTTTCTTCTTTTTTTTCAAGAAAGACCCCCTTGGGCCCCCCTTGCGAGTATGAAAAGAATTTTCTATCATCACTTTTTTTCTGATGCTATTTGTTGCGATGGAAGAGAGAAATGATTTGTTTTTTCCTTGTGGAATTATGAAGAGATAAATGATCTTAGATTATTATAACGGATGCATGGTGGTTTTCTTCGGTTTTCCGCATTTCAATGACGAGATGAACACAACTCTGACTTATACAGATTTCTAATTCAAAACCATTCGACACATACTCGTACGTAGCCGCCACAATTGTCTGCGGTATTTAGGTCAGCCTTGTACGAGATGAAGGTTTCAGTTTGTATAAAATTTTCATAGTAAATGGTCACTGCATCAAGGGTAAATAAGTAAAACTAACTATTTAACAATACAACATAACAAATTTTTAATTACTGGCTGCCGACAATTCGTGCAAAGATCTATTTAATTCATGGAATGCCTAAACTATGGCCTCTATTTCCACCTCTATTTTTAAGGCAGACTACGTTTTTGAAAAAAAAAATATTTGAAGTACCGTTACAGGTTATTGATAAAAGTAATTTTGAAACATACAGATCTTGAAATAAGTTTATTGAAAAAATAATATAATGTTGCAGGTGTTCTTTAAAAAATTCTGAATATTAAAAAATATAATATTAAAAATATTTCAAAATAAGGAGAGTTCAGTCATATGAAATAATTTCATTAATTAATTTTTCCTAAGTTTTTACCTTTGGAAATTTTTTTGACATTCGTAAGTATTAATAAGGAGTCAGATGGTTTCGATTTCGTAAATTTCGATCTATTGCTCATTGTTAATATAACGAAATATTCGTTTTGAAGGCACAGAATTATGAGAAGAGACTTACTGTAAGATCATGCATGCACACAAAACACTTGCAGACTGTTAGCCATGAATCCAGCCATGACGTATTGGAGGTGAACCATTGAATACGATGAACTCTCAAAGCAGGTGCTTGGTACTTGTGACTATTAGTGATGTAGCTGACGCGGAAGTAGAGAATCTATCAAAGAAGTACGTCCTTGTTCAAATAAAGCAGGTTGAATGAAATGCCAAAATCTACAAACAATTGTATACAATTTTATGGGCCAATATTATAATAAGACAGAATTAAGAAATAAAATAATGTCACAGTTTTAAATGGACTGTAAAGCCAAACGCTATGTAATATTATTTGTCGTACCATTAAAAGAACATATTTTCAGGAAAGATTTTAGTAATATTGCAAGTATTTCATCTCGCTAATTGCAGATAAACTTCTCATTTTAATGTGCTCTTTGTACCAGTTTGTCTGAGTCGTGAAGCAAAAAGAACCGAAATAATCACGTCTTTCATTTTAATACAAAGACCGGTAAGCGGGTCGCGCAGAAAGAATGAGAGCGCGCCAGCAGATATTTAACAGAACTGGAGATGGAACAGCGGAAACGGCTGGCGCGAGTTTCCCCCCCTTCCACCCCTTCGCAGAAAGCGAATTTATCGCAATTGAAAAGTTGTTAATATTAAACTTGCTTCAGTCGTCTTAAACGCCGATCCCAATCAAACTTTGGACAAAACGCTGGGAAGTTAAAATGAGTAATGTTTCTTTCGAGAGAAAGAACGACAGTTGGAGACGTCTTTCGTGCAAAGTCGCGAAATTTGCTGTGCGAGCACAATTTTACAATTTTCCTTCCCGAAGGGTCACGATACAATGCGGAAGGCGGGGACAAGTACGAGGAAGCTAATAAGTGTTGAGAGCTCAGCGAATCAGAATGTAATAGCAATACACATTTTATTGTTGATATTAATATTTAATAATCATAATTAGTAGTATTATTATAGTGACTATCACCATTTATATCATCATCATTATTATTATTATTATTATTATTATTATTATTATTATTATTATTATTATTATTATGTAATTACTGAATGGATTGTGAATTTACTACTACTACATAGTAAAGGTAACAGATGAATGAGTGGATTGTTTTGGGATGCGTGGCTGGGCTTTCGTTGTTTTTTAGATCAACGAAAGAAGAACAGTCCAAACATTTTAATATAAACACTGTATTTAACGACGAATTTATTATATTTACATTCTAATAAATTATTTTTATAAGAAAAAACTAACATTTTGAATTTGATCATAGGTGAATATTTTCAAGAATACGATATAGTACCAGAAACAACTGATATGCCATAATTTGCCAACTCTCTAACAAATCTCACCCAAATTGTCCTGTTGACTTTCGTTACATAATTCACACTGTAAACACACATTAATAACAGATTCAAGAGAAACATAAACTGTACGCTTTCGACTCCGCAATCTCAGATACAATCACACACGAGGATCATTCGTATCGAAGGAGACCTCTCGCCCTGACACAGGAATCCGAACTCCTCGGCCAGTCTCCCTCCTTCGAGCAAGAAGCTCGACCACCCACCCGGTCGCCCGGTTAACCTCCGAAATGGAGAAGCCCGGAAATTCTCCAGACGACTCCTCCGCCGCCACCCCCGGGCCACTTCAGCGGCCGGGGACGAACTCCCAAGTCCCACTCCACCCCCCTCTACCGCCCCTCCCCATTCCGCGGACGGCGAATAAACTTGAGCAGGACACTCCAGACGCTTCAAAACCGGGCCCTTACAATTAAGGGCGGATCGATTTCCGATGCCCCGCGAACGGTCGGTCCCGTTCCGCCCACGCCCAACCGCCCCCCCCCCCCTCCCCCGCCCTGCACCCGCCACGATAAGCGCCAGCCGCTTAGAGCTGCAATTTGCGCCACCACAGGTAGGCGAAAGGGCGTCCAGGGTTAAGGGTACGCCGTGCATCTGCCCTTATCACGCGGCCGCGTCGAAATAAACAAGGCCAACACCGCTGAGAAAGCGGTCTCTCCGCCCCGTGCACACGGCCCAAACCAAACGGAATAAACTTGTGGTGCACGTAAGGAGAGCTGGAGCTATTTGGGACCGTCGAGTTTGCATGGGTTGCGAATTTGCGTTGCTACACGAGACGTATTAAAGGGGCTTGATAGTGTAAGATACAGGAAAGGATACAGAAGGGTTGTTTTTTTTTTAAATGAAAGCAAAAACTACATAGCATCGTAAGAGTCAATATAAGAGAAATTTTCTGGGCCTTGGTCCAGTTGGTGTCAACTGAACCACGGTCTACCAGCCTGGAAAATTTATTTTATCGAGAAAAGACTGTTTTACAGGTGCACATCGGTCATGCATAATTGTACAGACGTGAACAAGATTATGAAACTGCAGACGGCGAGGATTAAGAAGACTATTCCACTCGTGATATTAAAACCAACAGTATTTAACTATATTTACAAAATGCCTGAATCAGGGCGATGTATCTCAAAACGTTTATCGCTTTTTATATCATATTTTTCTTATCACTTCTCCCTTCTTGCCAATCATAAACTGTGACTCATCTATCTTAGGAGGCGGGATACACAGATCGCTATGTCGATGTCCAATAAACGGCGTATATTTTAAAACATACCATCTTTGATTTAAAAATATTTTCAATATTTCGTGCATTTTGGAACTCTTTAGGACGTAATTTCACACGTGGAGCAGTCCTCTTAAACTCATGCTTTGGAAATTCTCAGATAAATCCCATCCTCGCTTCGCGAGTCGGAGATTTATCGACAATTTCCAAAGCGCTCGTGGTGACCTATGATAAACAATAAGAAAAGAAAATGAAGAGGCCGACGAGCTAATAGATGAAGACGAAAGAGCGAAAAAAAAAAGAAACGAAGAAAATGAAGAGCCAAAAAGAATTATCTTTCTTTTTCTTGGGTCCGGCGCCCGCCTTACTTGCGCGCGGTATCTGACACGGAGTGCACAGGGGAGCCGGGGGCGGAAGCAACCAGGGAAGGGGGCAGCCGAGGCTGGGGCAATCGGGGGCAGGGGCAGCCCAGGCGGGTGCAGCCAGGGGCGGAGGCAGCCAGGGACGGGGACAGCCGGGGGCGGGGGCAGCCGGGGGCGGGAGCAGCCGGGTGCGGGGGCAGTCGGGACGGGGGCAGTCGGGACGGGGGCAGTCGGGACGGGGGCAGTCGGGACGGGGGCAGTCGGGACGGGGCAGTCGGGGGCGGGGGTAGCCGGGACGGGGCAGCCGGGGCGGGGGCAGCCGGTGCGGGGGCAGCCGGGGCGGGGGCAGCCGGGGCGGGGGTAGCGGGTGGAGGGTACAGCCGGGGGCGGGGGTAGCGGGTGGAGGGTACAGCCGAAGGCGGGGGCAGCCGTGGGCGGGGGCAGCCGGGGGCGGTAGCAGCCTGGGGCGGGTGCAGCCGGCGGCGGGGATAGCGGGGGGAGGGTGCAGCCGGGTGCGGAAGCAGCCGGGGACGGTGGCAGCCGGGGGCGGGGCAGTCGGGGGCGGGTCCCGCCGCGCCGGGCGGTGGGGGATTTGTATGTACACGGCGCGCGGGGTTAAGAGTAAGTGACCGTATGAATTGCCCCCGCGGGGCGCGGCGCGGCGCGCGCCAGCCTGGGCCGTAAATTGGGCGCGAGGCCGGCGGGCGGAGACCGGACGCCACTCGTCGCAGGGGGAGCCCCTTATCACTCGACTTTTAGATCGATTTTTAGACACACCTACTCTCTCAGACGTGCTCACTCGAAATTAATAACATTTTCTTCCTTCACTCCCACTTCCTCCCAGTCATCAACTTCTCCTCCATACGTCACATGCAGTTTTTACTGTTTTTTGACTAAACAAATCTAAACCACTTACAGGCTAAATTTATCTCAACTGTTGCAATTGCAGTGTCTCTGACCAGGAGATCCTTTTGTTCCAGTTGCGACGATGTGACGGCTTTTCGACAATAGCTACGTAGTTCGGACGAATTCAGCCGCTGTCTGGAGGAGAATTCTAGCGGCCGGAAGCCCCGATTGCCAGTTTTCCAGTTTTCGTAGATTAACGGGAGACGAAGTAGCGTAATAAACCCGCCGCAACCCGCACGCGATTTTTTCTTCCTCATCAAAGATATTTATTTTTTACTGAAACGTTATTGTGATTGCTTTCGGTACGGAGTGCTATATACACAGCATTACCTGTATGGAAAGGATCGTGGTTACGAGCGAAATATGAAAACAGTTTCATGGTGCTATATGTTATCTTATGGAGGGAATTATGGGAGGGAAATATGAAAGGACAAACTGAGTCAAGTAAACATCTAGTTAATTAATAAATAAGTAAATATGAATCAATAAAATTAGGAAAAAATCAGATTATGCATGTACACGAACGTTGGTAACTCAGGCGATGATGTATCACACATGTTGAGTGGGTTGCTGAACATACAACTCATCAGCAACATCAATCAAAGCATTGCGTCTTTGTAGGTGGTCCAGAAGGGTCAAGCGGAGACGATACGTAAAAAAATATTTTCGGTTAATGATAGTAGAATATCGTCGCGGTGTTGACGCTGTCACAGGAGTAGATTGCCAATGGAAGAGTTGGTGAACGGATGGACGGACGGGTGTTATGGTAGGGAGATTCGTAGGTAGATGAGTAGAAAGGTAGGTTGGTAAACGGACAGCATGCAGTATACGGGAATGTTGAGAAGTGGGCAGTGGACAGATGGAGAGTGATGAACGAGTGACGTGTTTGTCAGCTGAGCGATTGGGCGGAGAGATGGTAGAGTGGTTAGGCGGAGTGGTTAGGCGGTTGTGTGGTTTGGTTGTAGGGCGGTTGTACAATTTAGCGGAGGGGTGGGTTGGGTTGGTTCTAAGAGGTAGATTGGCTTGCTGTTGCCGGCCAGGGCCGGATCTACCTAGAAGCAAAACAAGCAGTTGCTTTGGGGCCCCCATTCACCAGGGGCCCCTCGTTTCGGAAATATACGCATACCATATTTTTTTGTCTGTGAAATAATTGTTAATCAAGCAGTCTACTGTGTAACAAAATGGACAATTTCAAAACATTTTTTTAAAAAATGAGTATGGAGCATGATAAGCTGAGAAATCTTCGTTTTGAAGACATCATCGACCAATTTTCTGCAGTGAAGAGCAGAAACAAAATGATGTAAAATGTATTTAATATAAAAAAAATGTAACACAAGTAAAAATTTCTATAAAAAATATCAGATTTCATTTGTATCTGTACAGAAATACTTGTACTATAATACATTTTTTTATTTAAAAAAGATGGAGCTATTTTTTCGGGGGGGGGGGGGGGGCAACACAATTTTGTGCTTGGAGCCCCGCACTACTTAAATCCGAGCCTGCTGTTGGCGGTAGAGCGGGCGGCAGGCTCTCCTCAGCGCAGCCCAGCGAAAGCAACGCATCGCGGTCAAGCAGGATGTGACGTCACACGGGCCCCGAGCGGCACCGACGGAGGCGGAGGCTGCAGGAGGTGGTGGCTGCAGTGGCGGTGGTAGAGGCGTCGGCGGAGGCAGTGGTCATGGCGTTGGTGGCGGCAGAGGCGGTTGCTATAACATTGGCGGTGGTGGCGGTAGCATTCGCGGTGGAGGTGGTGGTGTTGCCGGCAATGGCGGTGATGGCGGCGCTGGCGGTGGTAGTGGCGTTGGCGGGGACAGTGGTAGTGGTGGCGGTGGCAATGACGGTGCTGGTGCTGGTGGTGGTGGTGGTGGTGGTGGTGGCGGCGGCGGCGGCGGTGGTGGTAGTGGTGCTGGTGGCGGCGGCGGCAGCGGTGATGGCAGTGGTGGCGATGGCGGCGGCGGTGACGATGGCGGCGGCGGTAGTAGAGGTGGCGACAATGGCGGTGGCGGTGGCGGTGGCGGTGGCGGTGGCGGTGGCGGTGGCGGTGGCGGTGGCAGTGGCAGCGTCGACTGTAGTGGTGGCGGCAGAGGTGGCGACAGCAATGGCGCCGGGAGACTGAAGTGTCGACTGTCGACTTCGCGGGAGCCGCGCCAGGCCGGGGTCGTGTGCGAACCCCGCGCGAGGCAGGAAGTTGCAGCCGCCCCTCGCCGTCTCCCTCCGTGGGCGTTCTCCCGCTCCCCGTGGCTGCCTATTGCGCCGGTGCCCGCTGGGGCCCACGCTGCCGCCCCGCAACGAGCGTTCCGCGCCGCACCGCGGAGCGCCGGGTGCGGCCTTTTCGCATTTTTGAAGGGAAACGTGCATTATATTTGTCAAGCAAACACGCTATGTTTATTTACGAAATAAATGGAAATAACGCTTGATTCTTTCCGCAAATGCTTTTATATTGGCCGCTAAGTGGTCAACAATTTTTAAAACAAACCGCTTTTTTTTCTACCTCTCTAACTCGTACATGACAGTACATATTCAGCATTGACAGAACACCGGACAAACTGCTGTTTATTTTAATTGGTCGGAATGGTTACGAAGAGAACAGTAAATAAACTGTTCTGCAGTAAGATTTTTTACAAATAAATAAATAATGAATTTTTACACAACTTATTTATTTACCCTTTGTACATCAATTCTGCAGGTACTTCTACTTACGATCTGAGGAAGTCAATACTCTTCTATATTCGTCTTTTCGAGCATTTATGTTCCACTTCCAGAGCCGTCTTTCACGTTTTTGTAACGGGTCAAAGGAGGTATGAAGGGTCGCAAGTTCTTTTGGCTATACAGATATGTTTTTACACAACCTGCTTATAATACTCATTCAAAGCACTTAAAATGTATTTTACGTATTTTTTCGGACACTTTTTGTATTAATAGAGTACAAATTCGAAGTAACAGAAGATTAATATGATCTGGGCGAAATTAATCTGTATTGGTCTTTCTTTGTAATTACCTTAATATAATTCTACCCTCTGAATCTCGGGCTTATTTTCATGTTCTCTGCATCCTGTTGGCCTGCGTTCATTTGCACTCGCCCCCCGACCAGTCTAATCCTCGTGTTGCAAAACAGAGGTACACTCATTTCGAGTTATTTTCGACTGAATTACACAGAGTCCCATGCGCCAAGCTTACGAAGGTCCAAAACACGTGTGCACCTCATCACACTTGTTTGACATACGTGTGCACCTCATCATATCCGAACTCTTGTGATTGAGACCAATGCTTTTCAGAAAAATATTCAGAAATATGATTCACAGAAGGCACGAAATAGAAAAAAATAACGCAAACGTACATTTCTTGAAAGTGCGCCTTCAAGCCTTGTAGTATGTACTAGTGTAGTATTTTATTAAACGTATTAAATACGAACTGTCCTATAAGATAACATATTTCAAATAGAGCGAGTTTTGGGATTCATTGAAAAAGACTCTTCATTGACATTTTTTTCAGGCTCAGTGAATCAGGATGAAGGATAAAGTATCTGGAGAATTTGATTCAACGAGAATATTTTTTTTTCAATTCTTGTGGTTCGATCCATTTTTCTATGTTGGATAGTATTTTTCAGAGGGCCTAATAATGGTACCTTCGATTAAAATATCCAAATCAAGAAAATTGCAAAAGAAAAATTTACCAAGGACATTCTTTGGACTTACTCAGACTGTACTGGTAAGAAATGAAACGAAGGTCTACGTTTCATTCCTTAGATTAATTTTTGGTCACGAAAAGTCTTCGTTTCATTCGTCAACTTGTCGATTCGCACCGGGAAAGGTGACTCAGGGCGACAACTGATGTCATTACAGTCCATGAAAGTCCCGGAAAGTCCTGGGGATCGAGTCCTGACGGTAGCAGGATTTCCGATACCAGCTAGATACAGTTGCTAGGTCGAGTTCTGTCATCTGGTGGAGAATTCTAGCGGACGGCTGCTCTGTTTGGTAGTCTTCTGTGGTTTCTCTGATCAAAACCAGGTGAATGCCGGAACATTCTAACAAAGGGGCCACGGACCGCACGCAACCTTTCCTTCCCATTCTTGCCCCATGCTATCCCTTACACACACTTACACTTACATACACTACTCTACCACATATGTCGAGAAACCGGTCAAGATTGTAGTGTTTGTCCCGGCTTGGGCGGTGCCCCGTTATGGGAGATGATTGTTGGAGACAACCCCGCTAGCCGACGGAAGGTCGGCGCCGGATCTCGCTAACCAGCAGGGCGCGATCATCACCTCCCGAGGAAAAGCATGCACTACACATAGGGGAATAACGACCTCAGCAGTTGACGCACGCGGAATCAATAGTAATCAATCAATCAGTCGACGACTCGCTCCCCCCGCCAAGGAGAAAATTGCCAATTCGCTGCCTCTGCCGGCAGTTTCACATGCCCCGGCCCGGTGCAGGCTGCGGCAGCGGGGCGGGGCGTCCATCGCCGGCCGCCTGCAGGCTGAGTCAGCGCGCGCGGAAATAACCGCCCACGCCGCCCACCCGCCTCCTCCCGCCCGGGCGTGAATCACGCGCCCGCAGTGCGCGCCGGGGTGACGAGGTGCGCGGGCGAAATTCGAGCTGCAAACGGCCGGAAGTCGTCGCCCCCCACCCCACCCGCGCGGGCTGCGGGTTTATAAACGCAGGGCGGAAGTAATCCGGCTGAGAAGTGTCGCGCAGGATTGCGAGATGAAATAAAATGTGGGAGGAAAAAAAAAAGATCGCGGGGAAATGCTTTGGCATCTGACGACCCGTAGCTGCAACGGGAATGCGTTGGCGGGCGCGTGTCTGCGCGACAGTTTATATCCCAGAACGTGAAGGTGGAATTTATGGATGAGAAAAAGAATCAGGGTTCCGGGGAATTTTCCGTTTTGCCGCCCGTACCTCTGGTATTATACTCATTACAATCTATCCACTTACGAACCCAGCGAATGTCGATTTTTGAGGTATTGTTGGCTGAGTATTGTTGTATTGAGGTATTGTTGTCATCAGAGTATCAAAGGTACGATTCTCAGGCACTTGAAACAATATTCTTAATTATTATGCACCATTTTATTTGTTGCTTTTAAAAGAACGCATCCACAAATGAATAATAGAAAATCTTATAGAGCGCTTGTTCATGTTCATGTAACGAGAAATTTCAGGTTGATGTCTCAACAGTTGATGAAATAACGTAAAATTTACAAATTTTAACAGAAATGTTTGTAATTATAAAACAAATACAATTTCCATTTCCTCCATTTTTCACCTGAATAATGAAACGCCTATTCAGTAACGTGAAAAGTACATAAGTAGTCTCCTGAATCATTTTTTAAATGTGTTGCAGTGAACAATGCACCAATTTATGACATTCTTACTTTTGAGACTGCACATTAAAATTACCGCGATCTGGAGGAACTTATAATTGGACGTTCAACTACATGTTTTGAAGGAATGTTTATCATCTCGCCAGAGCAAATAGCACGGGGGAATGATTTCAGTTCTTTCGGTTTCGAGAAGTTTATCTGACAGCATAACACCCTCGGCGGAGCCGTTGCACTTTCCAGACGATTTCCGCCGACTTCCGTCCGCGCGCCGTGCCGCCGCGAGGCGAGGCCACGCGTGTAATCCCGGAGGGGATAAATTAGCGGCTATCAGCGCGGGAGACGCGCGTCTATTTCGGAGGCGCCGCCGCATCTTGCCGAGGCGTGTCGGCCGAATGAGAGAGGCGGAGGTCGGCATTTCCGCTCGCGGTGCAATGCAGCGAATCCGACGACGGGGGTGGTGGTGGTGGTGGTGGTGGTGGTAGTGGGGATTGTGATGGTGATGGTCGGGATTGTGATGGTGATGGGGGGTGGTTTTGGTGGTGGAGGTGGTGGTGGAGGTGGTGGTGGTTAGGTGGTGGTTAGGTGGTGGTGATTAGGTGGTGGTGATTAGGTGGTGGTGGTTAGGTGGTGGTGGTGGTTAGGTGGTGGTGGTTAGGTGGTGGTGGTGGTGGTTAGGTGGTGGTGGTTAGGTGGTGGTGGTGGTGGTTAGGTGGTGGTGGTTAGGTGGTGGTTAGGTGGTGGTGGTTAGGTGGTGGTGGTTAGGTGGTGGTGGTGGTGGTGGTTGTTAGGTGGTGGTGGTTAGGTGGTGGTTAGGTGGTGGTGGTTAGGTGGTGGTGGTGGTGGTTAGGTGGTGGTGGTTAGGTGGTGGTGGTTAGGTGGTGGTGGTTAGGTGGTGGTGGTTAGGTGGTGGTGGTGGTGGTTAGGTGGTGGTGGTGGTTAGGTGGTGGTGGTGGTTAGGTGGTGGTGGTTGTTAGGTGGTGGTGGAGGTTAGGTGGTGGTGGTGGTTAGGTGGTGGTGGTGGTGGTGGTGGTGGTGGTGGTGGTTAGGTGGTGGTGGTTGTTAGGTGGTGGTGGTTGTTAGGTGGTGGTGGTTGTTAGGTGGTGGTGGTTAGGTGGTGGCAATGCTTGAGAGGCTTTCATGGTTATGGTTGTTGGGGGGACGTCTTGACGGGGGTAGGGAAAACGGCAGGGTGAAGGTGGAGCGGGGCTGGGGTGGAAAGTTAAATAGATTGATTGATTATTTAGTGATTTCGGACGCGTCAACTGCTAAGGGCATTGGTCCTGAATGTATAGTGCACGTTATTCCTCAATGATATTCCACTGATGGATGGTGATATCCGGCGTCGACTTTCCCGTCGGCTAGCGGGGTTTCCCTAACCAGGTATCATCAGCTGGGCACCGCACAAGCCGCGACAAGCTCTAAGCTCCTGACCGGGGCTTCCGACATGTGTGGTATTGTAGTGCATGTAAATGTGTGTGTAAGTAAGGATGATAATAGGACAAAGAAGGGGAAGGAATAATCGCGCGCGATCTGTGGCTCGTTTGTTGGGTACTGCTACGGTATTCGCCTGGCGTTGACCGGAGAAACCACGGAAAACTACCGATCATAACAATCCGCAAGTCGCTTCTCCTCCAGATAGTGACTGAATTAGACATAGATATGTAGATAGTATCGAAAATGCTGCCACAGTGGGACTCGAACCGTGGGTCGTCTCAGTCAGAGGCACAGCAGTGACATCCGTTGATCCGCTCTCGGTGTGGGTGGAGAGATTGGGGTCGGGAACGTGACAGAGCAATTATCGGGGTAGGGATTGGTGAATGTACTGGGCAGGTGTCAGCCGGAGCGGGGAGGGGCATCGAGGGAGGAGCGGGGCAGGCAGAAAAGAGAAAGAAAAAGCCCCGCCTCTAGCTGCTTAAGCCGCAAGGCAGCAGCAAGTACATGTATAAAAATGTAAACAGAATAAATTCCCCTCCTTCACAGGGTTACTGTGGAGGGGACAAAAAGGCGGGCAGGCAGGCGCTTGGGACTGGGTGATTGGGGCGGTGGAGTCAGCGACAACGACTTCTAGTTTCTCCGTCTCCTGCGCCTGCATCGCAGGAGCTGCCAAATGAGAGCGAGCGCTGCCAACCAGGCGTTGGGCGTCGTTTCGTACCGAACGTCGCCTTCCTCCCGGCAGTCTCACCGACCCGTCCGCGCCCCGCTTCCGTCCCTGACGACTCCACCACCCACGCCGTCGCTCACGTCGCCGAACCCGCCATCTCTCACAAACCGCCACTGCTGCCGCCGCCATCCTGCTGGCACCCCTGACGAAGAAACGACTTTGACAGTGTCGATGGCGTCATATGAAGCATTTTGAAAAAAAAAGAACTGCCATTATATAGTAATTTATCCGACCTCGATGAAGCAGGGTTTTCGGGTGGTTCAGAATTAAAGTAGTAGGTGGAGACAAGGGGGCAGTTCGAGACTCGAGTAAAGCATTTCCTCTTTTATTGAATGTTTGTACCGGGAAAGGTGGCTCAGGGTTTCATCCGCTGCCATTGCCGGGCTCTGACCGGGAGGGCCTAGGTTCGAGTACCGCCGGTGAAAGCATTTTCCACACAAGCTAGATATCCGGGGCCAGCTATGTCGCTGCCTCGAGAAGAATTATAGCATTCGTCTGCACTGATCGCAGTTTTCCGTGGTTTCTCCGACGAATACCAGGCGAATGCCAGAGCAGTACTCTAATAAACGGGACATGGACACGTGCGATCTTTTCTTCATCTTTCTTGCCCTATCCTCACCCCTTAAACGCATTTTCACTTACAAGTACTACACTACCGCATATGTCGGGAGACCGGTTGGGAGCTTAGAGCTTGTCCCGGCTGGGGCGGTGCCACGCTGGTGGGAGATACCTGGTTAGGGAAACCCCGTAAGTCGATCGATATCGTATCTCAGGATCCAGAGCAGGAACATCCCCTCCACCTCTCGAGGAAAACAAATGCACTACACTTATGGAACTAATGATCTTATCAGTTCACACGCGAGATATGTCAGCAAAAATAGTAGTAATTTTCTCTTAAAATATAACAAACATGTAAATATGAATGGGTGAAAAGCAGAACGTTATAAGTGACATTTTATAAATTCTAAGAACAACGTGTTTATATTAGGTTATATTTTAGTGGCAATGTATTTTCGTGGTTTTAATGAACAATTGAAATGTCATGGTTTTAATGATGAAACAAAGAACCAAGGCTTTACAGTGATATTGACGTAAATAAAAAATGTCACTTTTTCAAAATTTATTAAATGTTACTTATACCGTTCTGGTTTTTAACCATTCATATCGGTAACGTGGTAATGTAGACATTACCACGCGTGTAGATCAATCATTAAACGAGTCGGAACTAGAACCAAGGTCGAAGGGGGGGGGGGGGCAAGGTGAGGTGGGCCTGCATCTACACCGCCACCCCACCACTGCCTAACCATGACGCGCAGCCACCGCTCCCAGCGCCACAACATCCCACGCTTCCGTAGCCGCCACCGCCACAGCACCCGCTCCGCCACAGCCACCGCAACTGCCCACGCCAACCCAACCGCCACCGCGCCCACCCCGCACCGGCCCGCCCCGGCCCCCGCGGGCTAAATTCCAGGCGCGCCAGCAGCGGCGCCTCCGAGGGCGGAGGTGTCGCGTCGTGCTGCCGGGCAGTTCCTCACACGAAGGAAGGTGGCGCCTGCGAAGGTTAAGACGCACGAGAGCACGGAGTGTGCACGAAATACACTATTCGCCGCTTCCGAGACTCCATTCGTCCTTCGGACGAAAGGGACAGTAAATTAGTACATTCTAGTTTCGCGGTGAGCCATTTCTACGCGCATCACACACTGTCAATTTGGTGAGGGATACCCGTGGTTCAGTAGTAGGAAACTAATATTGCACTGGTGTTTATCATGGACACGGAATCTCTTCGACTACGACCGATCGAGAACCTGCCAAACATCCATGCTCAAGGAGTTGCTAATCGGATGTAAATGTCACGTGTGTAATTCAGTTATAAAATTTTATAAATGAGATTTCTCACCACAGGGTCATTTTCATAAAGTAATTATCCTCGACGCCCGTCATGCCATAGTAGACATTTGTACAAGAAGGGTTATGTTCGTATTAGGATTTTTTCAACCAGTCTAGAGCTCATCAACGCATCTTTACAGCTGTTACACCAAATAATTGCTCGTCTGAGAAAATACTGGTTAGACCCGTTAAGGTAGAAATCACACTCCTCTAGCAACTGTTAAACAATAATAAAATGACACATTCAGGTGAACGCTGAACTCAAACACTGACATGTGACACCATTCCCGACAATTCTTCCGCCTGCAGATTATCTGACAAGAGAAAGGCATCATGAATATCACTAGACATATCTTAATAACCATATTAATCATGTAAATTATCATTCATTACTTAGCGATTGTTTAGAATTGTCTAATATAACTTATCATGCTTGATGGTGCTGCTATGTTCTATACATTTTGAATGCTAATGTACAGCCTGTTCTTAAACAAAAATAAGTACATAAGCTCAGAATATGTATATGATTTTTGATAATTTGTATCATGTATACATTTTGTATTTGTTCAATATCATGAAAATTCTCACTGCTGTCAAATGTCCTATTTCACTGAAAGAGGCGTACGCTGGCGTGATAGGCGACACACAGTAGTGCTATTATGGATGAATAGGTGTTTGTTGATTGGAAGGAAAGTGAGCTTCTTTTGGTATCTAATAGCAATATTCTATATTAGTTCGGTAATTTTGAGGACCTGAAGATCAAACAGAGTTTTATTTTACCATGTGCATTTATTATCTGGCAAAATAATTTGCTTCGGAAAAGTTGCAGAAGTTCGAGGTTTGATATTTTTGGTTATCGACGTTCTTGTATACGGTTACAGCCCAACACGATGGATGATTGTCTTCTTGTTTAGAATTTTCATTGTTACAGACCAGCTTCATCTGTGAAATAATTAAGCTAATATGTTATTTAAATCGAGCTATTTTTTTTCTTTTTAAGAAAATATGGCACCAGGTAACGTGGTTCAGGTGAACTGATCGAGAAGTCGTACACTATGTGATCAAACGTATCCGAACACGTTCTAAATGGTGTTATGGTGTGGACTTTTTTTTCGCGGAGGGGGCTTGCACCCCTTGTTGTTTTCAGTGGCCCTATCACGGCACAGGCCTACGTTGATGTTTTAAACACCTTCTTGCTTCCCACTGTTGAAGAGCAATCCGGGGATGGCGATTGCATCTTTCAACATAATCGAGCACTGCACGGCCTGTGGTGGAGTGATTACACAATAACATCCCTTTAATATACTGGCCTGCACAGAGTCCTGACTTGAATCCTATCGAACATTTTGAGTTGTTTTGGAACGCCGACTTCGTGCCAGCCCTCACCGACCTACTTCGATACCTCTCCTCAGTGCAGCACTCCTTGAAAAATGGGCTGCCATTCCCCAAGAAACCTTCCAGCACCTGATTGAAAGTATGCCTGCGAGAGTCAAAGCTGCCATCAAGGTTAAGGGTGGGCCAACACCATTTTGAATTTCAGCATTATCGGTAGAGGGCACCACGACTGGAACTCATTTTCAGCCAGTGTCCGAATACTTTTGATCACATAGTGTGGTAGCTCTACTTGTGTCCCGGAATAGTGACCTTATTTTGTATGGAATACCTTTTTGTCTTAATTTATAAGGAACACGAGGCGAGGCCGTGGCCCTGTCTGCGAGGAGACGTGTACGCGATCTGACGCGTGACACAGTCCGCAGACTTTGTCTCGCACGAACAATCGCCAGCCAGTGCCAGCGACACCGCGTAATTGAATGTCGCGAAGTTGGCAGCGCTGCGTGACGCCACTGACGTGTAAATCTTTATTTCTGCGACTCTCCTTTTGACCTACTCAAGCCGAGATTTAAACACGTCATCGAGAGTTGTGTTGCTAAATACGAGATGTGCAGCCCGCAGGTGTTCTAAGAAATGGTTCCAGATGGTGCTTGAAAATATGCTTTAATTTGTGTTAGCTAAGACCGAGTATTGGACAGACGCGAAATGGAAAGATAAAAATATAACCGTGAAATTCTGAAACACGTTGTGCCATTTGCAAACTTGTCGAATTGTGTATTAACCATTTTGAACCGTGATAGCAATTATCCGCAATACACAGAGTACATCTTCCTGTAATTTCAGATATGGAAAACGAAAATCTTTTCGAAAAGAATTTTAAGTTGGAGCTGACGTAATACATAATGCCTTAAGCCGAAATTATTTTTGAATGTTTAAGTTCGTTTGATCTTTTACATAAAAAATTAGCATAATTGAAACAACTCATTTATGAAATACATAAATAATCGTGAAAGTAAATTTCTTGCGAAATACTTGCACCATAAATGCTCAAATAACACATTAATATGCACGTTTGTACACGTTTCTTCTTACACAAAAATATTAAGAGGGTGCTGCAAATGTTTAATCAACAACATAAAACTGCATTTAAAATAGAAAAATTGCATTTACGTCTTCTTGGAGAGTTGAATTAAAACCCAATTATGTGAATATTTTTATTATATTCATTATTTTATTCTAATTAAAGACTCAAATTCTGAAACACTCATCTTCCTAGTAAAACATTCATTTATTAATATATGACATGTTCAGAACACAGGCGTGGGGTAAAAAATTAAAGAAATATATTTTTAGGATAAATACCTAATATGGTGAAACCTGGGCTTCTACAATAATCTGTGAAATTGAATTGACTTCATATTTTCCGTTATAACCTCTTCGACCTTTTTAATTAAAATACGTATCAATAGGTGCATCTGCTTGAAAGTCTGTGACGCGTAGATCCTATAAGTACGACGTCGCCAAATCGAGCAGGTCTCTACCCTCGGCCAACGGCCCGGGAGGGGGGCTCCGGGATTCTCGGAAGCGCACGGCGGAGAAGGGTCGAGTGCAGAGCGTATCGATGCGTGGGCGGAGCCTGGACGCGCATCAACACACGAACACCTTCGTTTTCTGCTAAATGGCCTTTCGACGACTGGTGACAGCGTCACATGTCCCTGTCACACCGTCATCACAAGCACTGCGGAAGCGCAGAATCTAATTCAGGGATGTCCAACTTGCAAGGCCTCGAGAGCCACGACTAAAACCTTTTATCAACTTGTGGGCCATATTTATATTATTCCGGCGATTACACCTCACTTATCCGTATTGTTGGTCTTCGCAGTTTGGCCGGTTGTTCAGAAACCGAAGGGGGTGGATGGAACCATGCTTGATATCACGCAGTAATATGCGTAACGCAATCAAACACATTGGGAAAATTTTTTAAAATTATTTATTTTAGGTCGATTGGAATGATTTTGAATACCTGAATTTACTACAAAAATTTCTAAATCTAAAATTATCCTATTCTTATCCTATTTTTACATTAACCGGGTGTTGACCCCAACAGGGCGGGTGTGCTAGGTGGAATTTTCTCCCCCGACATGCATGTAAGGGACTTTCAACAAATACCCTTTCGGTGGCGACAATAAACGGCACCGCTGGCCGCATACGTCCCACGGGCCGCCAGTTTGACAACCCTGATCTAATTCGTGGATAAGAGGATGGCAGAACTCCGAGAGACAGGAAATACAAGAGAGTAAAGAAATTTATATATTTCAAACACTAAGCGTTTTCGTTTACAAAGTCGTTTGAACTTCACAATCAAATTTTATGACTTTTTTTAATGAAAGGGAATGGTTCTATATCTGTTTTTTCTTGCCCTTACAGGTTTCATATTATAAAAACTAAAAATTAACATTTTTAAATTAATAACAATTATGTGAGAAGTTATAGGTAGCGAAGTCCACGTAGCGAGTATTTTAAATACGAAGATCAAGGAATGCAACTTTTATGTTTTCTTTCTGAGTCGGATACCGCCAAATTCTGACTGGTTTCCGCTGGTAAATATAACCAGTTCAAAATAAGTGCCCTTCATCTTTTCGATACGATTTTCTCGACTTCCACTAGCAGCCACATCTATCTAACCACGTGCATCTGAATCAAAGATTTTCCGAGAATACAGGGCGAACGCGAGAAAGGACTTTCCCCACAAGGGACGTCGTGGGCGTCAGTAGAAGCGGGATTATGAAATGAACACCTTTTAAAATTTAATTAAAAATATAACGCATTGACTTTTAATCTTCCAAATCGTATTTCTATTTTATGCAAATTTTGAAATATGATCCAACTTCCGCTAACGATATCACCAGCTGCAACTTTTTTTTTAAATGATCCACACTATACTTGCAGATCTGCACGCGCAATGCTCTCTCTCTATCGCAAGTTGAGTACACCATGATCTATGAGAAGAACATTCTCACAAAGAATAAAGGGGACCGGGGGAGGGCCAGGTGGAAGTGAAACTCCTTAACAATATTTACGTTTCATAACAAAATGAGTGGTATTTCTATTTAACTCATCTGAAATATGACCTAATTTCCCCTAACAGTAACACCGGTTGTCACTTTTCTCCCGTCGAAGAACTTTTTGTTGTTGGGCAATGGGGGATTTTGTAGATGGTGTGTCAGAAGAACATCCACGCTGGCAACAGCGTGAGAGAAGGCATGGGCATGTTTCGCAGGGCGAGGTTCCTGGAAAAGTCTTTGCGGCAGGCGTAGCCGCGTGGGACGGAGAGATGACGTCCACTCCACCGTGATATCTTCTCCCCCTAGATAATCTTCTCCCCCCTATTAAGTCACATACAGTTTTTACTGTTTTTTGACTAAATAAATCTAATCTTAGTTCTATTTGATACAGTATTTCAAATATGAACTAACTTCAGCTAACTATGCCATTGGCTGACACCTTTCTTCCCCTCCTCACTACGGGCAAAGCTTCACCTACTTGTTTAATTTGTATTCGACAGTCTGAGGGAGGATCATCCTGTGTACGTATCTGCATAGATAAAACACAGAATAAACTGTCATTTCTCTATGGTATCTCACCCACAGTAATTAGTCTTTTCTCCGTTCCGCAAATGAAACGTTTTCCACAGATGGGTGATAGGTGACGATATGGTATGAATGATGTTGGCGAAAAGGTGGAATTACGACGAAGCTGAGGAAACGGAATATTCCCTAGAACACCTGCCACGAATTCGCTCTGGTTTGCAGAAGTTCCACACGAATAGGCCTAGATTTGAACCCGGCTACTCAGAGAAAAAGGTGAACGGCCTAACATGGGTCGCGTCGCTCTCGCTGTCCCCGGAGCGGGCGCAGAGGCAGGGGCGGGGCAAGGGCGTGAGCGCGGGGAGGGCAAGGGCGTGGGTGAGGGTGAGGCGAAGAAGAGGGTGGAGAGCGAGGGCGAAAACGAAGACAGAGGGCTAGAGTAAGAGCGAGGATAAGGACGAGAACAAGAGCGAGGGCGAGGGCAAGGGCAAGGGCAAGGGAAAGGGCGAGGGCGAGGGTAAAGACGGGGGCATGGGCGAGGGCCAGGACCAGGGCGAGGGGGGGAGGGGGAGGGCAAAGACGAGGGCGGAGAGCGAGGGCGAGAGCGACGGCGAGGGCGAAGACAGAGGGCCAGAGTGAGGGCGAGGGCAGAGAGCGAGGACGAGGGCGATGACAGAGGGCCAGAGTGAGGGCGAGGACAAGGGTGAAGACAAGGGCGAGGATAAGTGCGAGGGCATGGGCGAAGATTAGAGCGTGAACAAGGGCGCGGACAAGAGCGACGGCGACGGCATGGGGGAGGGAGTGGGGGCGGGGGCGGGGGCGGGGGCGGGCGAGGGGCAACGTCGAACCGCCGGGCGAGATTCCTGGAAGCGTCCTGGCGGCAGGCGTTGCAGCGCGTGGGCGGCGCGAGGACACGCAATGAGCGCCGTTTATGCAATACAGCTCATCAAGTGCAGCGGCCGCTTCAAAGCGGGGCTCCTCTCGCGGGGCCGCCGCTGGGGGCGCGGGCGACCTCTGGCGCTGGCGCGGGGGCGGACACACGCGGGACCTCTGGTCCCCTTTGTTGGGCTAAGTAAACCAGGCCTCTGAGCGTTATATTAATATTAATAATATTTATAATAACAACAATAATAATAATGTCGGCCCGTGGCGCAGAAGATTGCGGCAGCCGTCGTCTGCGCCGAGGAGGCTGCAAGTTCGAGTCCTGCGTAGACATAGTCTTGATTGTCTCTTCACCCACCATCATCCTATCATCTCATAATTAACACTTAACAGCGTAACAACCTTGTCGCACTGAGGCATACAGCTGAAAAGCTGATCGTGGAAAAAATTACACATTACAATTACACATTACACATTACAATGTTAATCGTGTAGCGTGCAGGACCATGGTCAGTTATGTCCTATACGTTAATAATAAGAATATTAATATTAGTAATAATAATAATAATAATAATAATAATAATACCTGGATCGCAGTCTTAAATATTGTCAATTACGTGGTAAGGACTGACACATCCTTCTGGAGATTTTCTCGCCGAAAGTCCAAAGTATGGAGATGCACGTTCCTAAGTTGAGACGGGAAGCGATGCTCTGGCCACGCTCGGCAAATAGTATTCCTTTAAGGCCACCAGACCTTTCAGGCCAAAGGGTAGTACGTATCCATATACTACTGAAGTGTAATAATGTAATGGAAACGTTCATTTTTTTCAATGTATTCATGTGCCCCTTCATATATCTTCACTCTCATTCTCTTTTAATTTTTTAAAAACATGTTTAGGTAAACGGTTTCCAATCACCACCAATACCAACAGTTTGGCATAAACCTACTGCGTCAAAGATTTCGTTTTGAAAATGGTACAAATTTAAATGAGTAATTTTTAGAACGGCTATTAGGTGGTAAAAATGTTGCTTTTAGTGAATTGATTCAATAATGTAGTTAAATTATTGTAAAATGTTTGCAAATCCTTTTAGAAACGGTAATAAAAGAACCTTGCAATAATGAAATATTGTCGAAAAATAATTTAATCAACATAAAAAAGGAGATTCGACAAAAAACGGTATGGTAGCCATCCCTTTTTAATGCTAATTCTTTGTAACGAAAGTCCTGTCGGCAATACTGTTCACATGCCCATTTAATAGAAAGCGGTCGAGGCGAAAACCAAAGTTGTAGGAGTCAAATTAAAAATTCAATCAAGTTTTCCGAAAATTGAACATTTATCTCAAGACTATCGTACATTTCTTATTATAAAATATCATTGTTATACCTTTGAGAATTGTTTTAGGTAGCTTCTTCGATGTTTTATTCCCTGAAAAGTATCATTAAATTATCTCTGATTTTCCTTAAAGTAAATTAATATAAAATTAAGAAAATCCAATCAGAAACACCACTCTTAAAGACCACTTAATTAACATAAAACTCCAATACCTTGCAAGTATGTGTAAAACTTCGCTCGGCGTTGCTAGCTGATAATAAAGGATACGAGGGGTGCGAACGTACATCCAAAGAGTAGGCGTTCCCCGGTCGCTGTTTGGCCAGCGACCGCTGACAGAGACAGATGAGGGCTAACGACGATGACGAAATCTGATGCTGCGATGCAGAGATAACGCACCCCGAATGGAATACGAATTTCCGAGAGCTTCTCAGAGCAAACATCTCCTGAAATTACCACGTCATTTCTCCGAACATAACCTTTGGGAAGTTGACACCCCGTCATTCTCCAAAACCCTATCCCTGTTACTGTTTTCGATTAATCCAATCCTGTCACGTGCACTTGGTGACGGTTGGCAGGGGGGGAAACCTTGAAACGCAAACTGCTATGCGTGTAATGAACGCTACTGTGACTCTAATGATCATTAATTTAATTTCAAAACCCTCTCGGGGCCCACTTTGTCACAATTAATTTTTCTAGAATTTCCACGTAACTGCCCTGCCGGTAACAAATAAAATGAAAAGCAAATGCCTCGGAGCAAATTATTAACGAAGTTCTCTCCCCAAAGGAAAATGTGAAACACGACCTCAGTCTAAGCTAATTACGTACGATGAGGACGAGGTTTCGGCTTTTCACAAACTTTGCCGGCGCGCTGCGCGGGACTGATTCGATAGCACGCGTCAGTGCCTCTAAAAATGTTATCCGGCAACTTTGAACGCCTCCGCGGAATCATGGAGTTTCACAATAGACACACAAAAACTGTCACTGAACAGGAAGTCGGACAATACAAGTTTCTGATTATCAATGTGGTCAAATTAACTGTTTCGGTTAACAAAGGCCTAGAATATAATTTCACGAAAACGAGTGAATTTAAAATCACCATGCATGCTGTTCCATTTTCTGTATGTTTTATTTTATGAATGTGTGATTATAATTTTATTTTATGATTTATTGTCGTATGATTATGTACGATTTATTCTAATAAAATACAACTCATGAGTAATTCACAGCCTACATAATAATCAATAACCGTTTATAACTTCTTAGGATTCGTTTCCTGTAGAGGAAATAACTTGATTAGACTAATACTGTATATATTAGCACAAATAATAGTTTTAATATATTCTTTATTTTCAGTTACATTGAGCAAAAGTGACATCGCAAACTCCTATCGCATCGGATAAAACATCTGTATAAAATGAACCAAAACATTTTACATATTCGTAAAGAAGAGCGTTTTGAGGGGTATTCAAAAGTCCAGAATGCAAAAGAAATTGTTTTACGAGTTGAAAAACGTTATTACGACAAAGAAGTCTGAAGAGATAGTTGATAAAAAGTGATAATTTATCGATAATTTACGGAAGTATCATACCTGCATACATCATTTCTAAAAACAACTCGTCTAACGTCAGCTTTTAGTTCACAAAATAATTCCATTTTCTCCCTGGCGAAACAGTGGCAACAACGGAGAATCGGAGTGGACGACTGTTGAAACACGGGATCGGCGACGCTTGGAATACGAAATCGAGACGGATTTCGCGTTGTTATGCTGGTCAGCGATCTTTGTATTCCGCCGTATGGAAAATAAAAAAGAGTACTTTCCCCGGATACGACGTGCTTCGCGCCTCAGAGTTCACACTGCGAGGTTTACGTGGGCACTGAAAATGGACGCAATCGCGTTCAGAAAGGAATGCCAGGCGGCCGTGGTTCCAGAGGAGAGGGCAGCACGGGGATTTGTGAAAGGTGTCGGTGACGGAAGAGCGGAAGTGGGAGGTGAGAGGTGACAAAGGCAATAGGTACGACGGTGATGTTGGTTAAAAAGAAGATGGCAAAGACATAAACATACCGGCCCAGATAGCTGAGGCCGCTGAGGCTTAAGAGCCGTAGCTGCTTTGTACCTGAAAGGTCGCGTCAAATTCTGCCCTGAACGTGGATGAGTGTGTATGTATGTACGTATGTATGTATGTATGTATGTATGTATATATGTATATACGTATATGTGTGTATGTGTGTGTGTGTGTGTGTGTGTGTGTGTGGTCGTATACAGTATGCGAGTTCATCTACCGTTACACCCAGAGTTCAAAAATCGATGGTAATTACAGTGGACACTGTACGACCTAGCAGTTGAAAAGCGACCATAAAAGAAACACATAGATTTAAGAAGGCAAAAGAGCGCTCAGAGGTCGATGGGAAACAAACCGGTCGATGTGATTAGCGCAGAGATAGCGTGCAGAGAAGAAGTCTGAAAAAGAGTAATAGCAATATTGAAACAATTTATGATTGATGTTTCCGGGCATGTCAACTGTTGTGGACGTTATTCCTATTAGAGTCCAGAATGTTTTTATACAGGGAGATGTTCCTGCCCCTTTGGATAGTGAGTGCGCTTGCCGTGGATGTCCCCAAATAGGTATCTCCTCCCCAGCCGGTACAAGCTCTACGCTCCCGACAGGTCGCCCGATTATGTGTTAGTGCAGAGCCTGCAAATGTGTTAAGGCAAGAGGATATGATAAGGAATAGGGAAAAAAGGTCTCGCACTGTCCGAGACCCGTTTCTTAGGGTACTGATCCCGCATTCGCCTGGTATTGATGGAGAAACTACCGAAAACTACTAGTTAAAGCAGTCGACCGTAGAATTCGACGGCGGCGATGGTGAACCGGACTGCTGTACCCAAGTTGGCGGGTTCAAACCTGATCGAAGCCGTGGATTTTTGAGGCCGAAAAAATCCTTCTTTCGCCTTCCTTCGGAGGGGAAGTAAAGCCGGCTGTCCCATGTTAGTAGATTTACTTGCATGTAAAAGATCCTCAAGCCTAAATGACGCCTCTGAGCTAAATTCAAATCGCCAGTTTCTTGCTCAAGAAATACCTCCTTTCTCTGCTAGTTGGTGAAAGGAGCAGAGCGAAATTTGCGTGGTCAGACGGAAGAGCGGGCCTGATGGCCTGAGTCTTGCCACGTGAAGTAAGGCATTAATTCAATTCAATTCAATTCAATTCTACTCCAGACAGGTCTGAATTCGACCTAACAATCTAGTTAGTGTCGACCATCGTCGGGACTCGAATCCTAGAACATCTCAGACATATTCGCTGCAGAAATTGTGGCATTACTAGCTCTGAACTTAACTCACCTAGCTAAACATTCGAGATAGTTTATCAAGTTAGGTAGGTACGATTCAATGTGGATACGAAAACCGCAGTCATTATACCTACCACACACACGGAAATACAGGAGTAAATAGAAAGGTAAGATTATAATAGTGTGAGTCAACGAACCAGTAGAGACAAGTTGATATATTCGACGGAAAAAGATAAGGCCATTACAAAGACCGTCTTAACGTGGAGGTAGTAGCCAATAGGATAGGGAAAACAGGTGCGCACCCGGGTGAGGAAAGCAACGACACTGCAGTAGACTAGAATCTTTAACTATGATTCCAGTACTCGTGTTGTAAGGTCTAACTAGTATGGTGAACTCATTGATGAATTACATTTACGACAGGGTGAATGAATGGGGGAATGGAGAAAAAAAAGAGAAGAGAGGAAACAAGCATGTGATTGTCAATTACAAATTCCGTATGGAGTGACCGTGACTGGACCTGAAGGGAATGAAACTTGAAATACCCGACAGTCGGAGATGGGGGGCACACATATCAGCCTCTGCTACGAATCTATTTACACCTTTATTCCCCAAGAACAATTCCAAACTTCTAGGGAACGCACGCATGGCCAGCGTTGCATCCGGAACTTCACAAACAACTTTACTCAAGAGCGTGCCAAAATTTCGTAATTGTTCGTCCAAAGAGAATGTGTAAATCGGATTGATGATTGGTCCACAGACCAAAGGAGTCTCCAAGTACACGCAACAGGATGTAATGGCATATTTACGGCGTCATTACGGACGGTGACCTTTTGTTACAATTAGAGATTCTAGGTTTTATCACGTGGTAATTGCTGGAGAAGTGGATTTCAAGGTAGAGGGAACTGAGGAACTCCGAGAAAACATACGTGTGATCCGCTTCATCAACCGAATGGAGTGATCGGAATTCCATCGGAAATTAAATAAATTTGAGATATATGAGGAAAATAACATTGAAATACGCAGAAATAGAAATACAACGCCCTTGAATAATACTGAATGAGTGATCCAAAGGTATGTCGATGGTATTCCTTTAGTCGAATATCCTGCGTTACAATTCCACATTCCAGATACATAATGGAGCGAATCATGACATACAATGGTGGAAACCGACGTAGAGAACACGGGAGTCCGAGAAACCTTACGGTCCAGCAAAACGGAACGATCGAAATTTCAGTTGGGACAAACGAAATTTGAAGAACCAGCCACTCAAGATATGGAAAACGAGAGCAAAGGCTCGGCTTCGTCCCCAGAGAGGGAGCGCCGGCCGAGCGCAGAGGAAAGGTGACTGCGCTGCGGAGGGGGGCCAAATCCAGTGGCGACGGCAGGTGGCGTCCGCGGCGGTCGCGTGCATTATTCAGGGCGTTTTTATCGCCCGCCGCGCACTCCGCTCCACGCGGCGAGGGCGGGGGCGGGGGCGTGGGCGAGCAGGAGTCGCGCGGACGCGCGAGGGGCCCCGGTTGTCCCGGTTTACGGCCGAGCCGCGCCTTCAAGCGGCCGGCGCTTTTTTAAACTTTCAGCGCGCGCCGCGCCCTCGAGACCGCGACCCACCCTCGCCGCAGCCCGCGACCCTCCTCAGCAGCAGCAGCCACCGACCCCCCGCCACCGCCGCCGCTGCGTTCAAGCTCGGCCGCCGCCGGCCCGATCCGGTGACGATGGCTCCCCCGGAATCACCGCTGACTTTTTCCCATCCCGCCGCCAATCACTACGACACCCCATCCCCGTCATCTCTCACGTCGCCCTAGCCCCCAAGCCACCCCGGTGACGTTCCCAAGTCCCGGGGAGAATTCACCGGTTTTTTTTGGCGGAGGGGGGACTCATAGATTTGTATTAAATAATAAACATATTTATTATTGCATTGTATATTTTTAGAATGCATATATGCTTATACTATACAATATTACATATGGAATAATGACACAATTCTACCATAAATAAATATTTAAATTTTGGCAAATAAAAAAAGGAGTCAAAAGTTTTTATTTGGGCCTTTTTGTCGGAGGGATCATGCCCTCCTGGATTCGCCTTTACACAAGTCATTCGCAGATCATCACTGTTTCTGCTCCACTCACACCTGACCCGCCACGATCCACCCTCGCCGTCGCGCCTGCCCCACCCCATTCCTCCGCCGCCACCCACTCACAGGCCAGGAACCTCCCAGCCCCCGCATCGCATCCGATCCCCTTTCACCCCAGTCGCTGGCATCTCACCCTCGCCATCACCCACCTCACGAGCCCATCACTCCCACTGGCACTTCAAATCACTCCTGTAGCCTACACCTGCTGCGGACTCTGACCCACCCATTAGTTGAATTGAATTGAATTTGCCTTATTTTACATGGCGAGACTCGGGCTATAAGGCCCGCTCTTCCGTCTGACCACGCAAATTTCCCTACGCTCCTTTCATCAACTCGCAGAAAAAAGGAGGTATTTCTTGGGCGAGAAACAGGCGATTTTAATTTAGCTCAGAGGAGTCATTTAGGCGTCATTTAGGCTTGAGGATCTTTACATGCAACATGGGACAGCCGGCTGTACTTCCCCTCCAAAGGAAGGCGTACGAAGGATTTTTTTCGCCCTTAAAAAATCCACGGTTTGAACCCGAGAACTTCAGGGTATAACAGGCCGGTAAGCTAACCGTTACACCATCGCCGCCGCCTTACTCGCCCGAGGCGTTTTCCTACGAGACGCGATCAAGCTCCGGGAGCGGCTTACCATGGTTGCCAAGCGAATCCACACAACATCGTCCCATTCCTTGGGCCCAAAGCACCTAGGAGTGTCTCTCTTCTTCCACATCCGCACAGAGGCCACTCGAATCTGTTACCGTGACCACTTTACAGCTCGTTCCAGCTCTTCGGCCAGACTTTTCACTCGTTGCGCGTACCATTCTTAAAGAAATTTGGTTTTCTGAAGTTACATCACCACCTTCTCTGCATTTAGATATTGTTCCGTCTTCAGATATGAATATCAGAACTTGGATAAAGTGGAACGAACATAATCAGTCTGATTCAATAAGTACGGATTAAACCACGTAGAAGGACAAAAAAATAAAATTACACATTAAACAAATGAAGTTCGTCTTCTCGCCCAAAAGATTATTGTAATTCGGTACTCCAATAATCGTGAGTCTTGTAAATTGACAATCATTCATTAATTTAGTTTAACTGATTTATCCCATTCCCGCCCCCAAAAGAAGTAAATCCTTACCCAATATGTATTTTGAATCCAAAATGTCAACGTAAAAAGATGGAATACGTGTGCGGCCCTCGTTGCCATTTATTGCGACCCGCGAAAAGTAATTAGTCAAAAGTGAAAGCCCCTTCCATCGATGTCGGGCAAAAACATTGTTCGCCTCACGCATGCGCCCTGCCGGAGTCAACACACCCTTTACTGTAAAAGTAGAATTTTATATTTAAGGATTTTTTTGTGGTAAATTCAGAAACTCAATATCTTCTCAATATGTTTCAAATCGAGATGGCCTTACGGCCTGAAACCACGCATGATTCCATTCTCCCCCCCCCCCCATTTCCAGCCGGGAAAAATGACAATCAGCATTACGGGAAGTCAGATGTGGATCGCGCGAGTAATAACAAAATGTGACCCCAAAAAGCGGTGGATCCAGGGGAGGGCATGGAGGACATGCCCTCCCCCCAAAAGGCCTAGAGTTTTCGATTATTACCTTCTTTTATTTGGCAAAATTGATTAAATAACAATGTTACAATTATGTAAAAATTATATTGTTTAGTATCGTATATACACTATGTCAATAATGTGCTAAAAACAAATGTTGATTATGTAATAAAAATTTATGATGGCTCCCTCAAAAATGATCGGCTGGATCCGCCGCTGGCCGCAACCATATTAAAGGTTTTAGTTGTGGCCCTTGATGCTTTGCAAATGGAACACCCCTGGTGCAGAAAAAGGTCGGCCACCTCTGAGAGATCCACTATTGTTGGCATCACGGGTTCAGCGAGCGTTGAAGGCGGCGGGACGTCTCCTCGCCGGCCGTCGCCGTCGCCGCCGCTGCAGACGCGACTCCGAGAGTTTAATTTAGTTATACGTTCCATCGGCCGCGCCACCGGCGCTGCCATCTCATTTATCTCCGACGGCGGTAGGTGGGGGCGGCCGGGGCCGCGTGGAAGGAGCGCGTGGCGGCTGTGGAGGAGAGAGGGACGAGGGCGGTGCGGCCCGTGGAAGCAGGTGGCGGGGGCAGTCTACCGTCGGGTCAGGGCAGGTGTAGGCTGCAGTCGCGATGGGGACGGTGGCAGTGGTGATGGTAGTGGAAGTGGTGGTGGTAGTCGTAGTGGCAGTGGTAGTGGTGGTGGTGGTGGTGGCGGTAGTGGTGGTGGTGGTAGTGGTGGTGGTAATGGTCGTAGTGGTGGTAGTGGTAGTGGTGGTAGTGGTGGTGGTGGTAGTGGTGGTGGTGGTAGTGGTGGTGGTGGTAGTGGTGGTGGTGGTAGTGGTAGTGGTGGTAGTGGTAGTGGTGGTAGTGGTAGTGGTGGTAGTGGTAGTGGTGGTAGTGGTAGTGGTAGTGGTGGTAGTGGTAGTGGTGGTAGTGGTAGTGGTGGTAGTGGTAGTGGTGGTAGTGGTAGTGGTGGTAGTGGTAGTAGTGGTAGTGGTGGTAGTGGTAGTGGTGGTAGTGGTAGTGGTGGTAGTGGTAGTGGTGGTAGTGGTAGTGGTGGTAGTGGTAGTGGTGGTAGTGGTAGTGGTGGTAGTGGTAGTGGTGGTTGAAGTGGTGGTAGTAGTGGTGGTAGTAGTGGTGGTAGTAGTGGTGGTAGTGGAAGTGGTGGTGGTAGTCGTAGTGGCAGTGGTAGTGGTGGGGGTGGTAGTGGTAGTGATAGTGGTGGTGCTGGTGATGCTGGTAGTGGTGGTGCTGGTAATGGTGGTGGTGCTGGTAATAATGGTGGTGCTGGTAATAATGTTGGTGCTGGTAATAATGGTGGTGCTGGTAATAGTGGTGGTGCTGGTAATAGTGAAGGTGGTGTAGTTGTAGTGGTAGTGGTGATGGTGGTAGTGGTAGTGGTGATGGTGGTGGTGGTGGTGGTGGTGGTGCAGGTGTTGGTGGTAGAGCTGCTGCTGCTGGTGGGGGGAGGGGGAACGACTATGGAGGCAGTAGATGTAGTGTGGTCAGCGGTGGAGGAGGGGGGTAAAGGGGGGTAAAACGAGGCTTTTGTGGTAACGGAAGTCCGCGGTAGTGGCCCCGAGTCGCTTTAGTCGAGCGCCACAATGTGCTTCCGATCAAAAACAACGACTGCTTTACAAAACCACTTCATACGTGACGTAAAAACTACTGTCTTTTCTAAGGGCGATTTGATTTTCATTTCATGCCGCACGAGATATCTTGACGTAGTTTACGTTTTTGCACGGAGTAACTTTTCAGTTTGTATCTAGGCTCAATATGAAACATGTGAATTTAGAGATACTAGGGAGTTTTTTCACCCAATAGCGTACAGGAATCGATTGCGATCTCTATCTGCGCATGCGCAAATGCTCAATGTGATGTGAAACTCGAACTGCGCATGCGTAAACGATCGATACTCTACAGCATTCATCTCTGGGACTCAGACAACGTCTCCAACATCGAAATTCTTCAGCAGTTCCAATACAAATATCTTCGATCAGTAAGCAATGCACCCTAGTTTGTAAGCGACGAAGTATTCCACAATGATCTTCAAATCAAGATCATCAAAAAGGAAATAACGTCTGCGATTCAAAATACACACACGCGCCCCTGCGCCGTCTGCAGCTAGTTGAGAAAGCATGTGCTACTTTATTCACCTTTTCCTGGGAACGGATTGTTTACTGTACCGTGCTGGTCACAGATTTTCCTTGAACTTCGCTGTAAATTCGACACACGATGAATATATTTCAAAATGTCCATGAATTTCATTTTTTCTCTTGTCGGAAAACAAATCTCTCACCTCTTCTGCTCTTCACATGTTACGTGCCTCTTACGATTGTAGAGTATTTGACATTAAATTGTCGGACAGGCGCATGCCAGTATAACATTCAAAAGTACTGATCAATTTCTTTAAGTTCACGTTTTATGGATCCGAACAACTGACTTGAAGTCAACTCCTTTACAATAACAATTTAAAAGTGTATTTATTATACAGTTAGTTTTGTGTAGTACATTTGATTCATTTTTAGACACTTCAACATTGTCATCTGATCAACTGGATATCGATTACTACGGAATAATTTATTATCATTATCGTAAACTATTACTCTGAATTTTCATCTTTCTTTTTTGGTTCAATAAAGCTTCAAAAATATGAAAATGTAATAACTCACCATTACGTCCACACATTAATTACTGAACATAGTTCATGGGCTACATTTGCCTGTGGTAGTACATACCTGTAACAGAAAAAGAAGAAATTAATTATATTCCCAAACTACAGTTTTCGATCAAACATTTGTTATTTAAAATTGAAATGCGATAACACCAGATAACGAGAGGAAGTTATTAGACTAATAATGAAAAATCAATGAATAAAAAACGTCATCCTAATAAATCTATGTACGTTTATCTCATTTCATATGAAAGTTGGAAATTCACGTTTGAAAACCTTCGTCTTACAATTTTTGTAAATGACAATTCATTTAAAATGTCAACCACACTGAAATTGTACTTCTGATGCTTAATTATTTCAGAATCAAAATTCAGCAGACGTACGTAGAAACTTGAGTAGAAATTATAAGAAATGGCATTAAAGATGCAAGCTAGAATTGTTAAACTATCACTAGTTTTCATTTTTGAAAAAAAATTACTATATATTCAAAGACAGCTAAATTTACAATTTGATAATGAGATTGATTGTATTATGTATTCAAAATCAAATAAATTCAGTTATGGAATACATCTCCATTGAATTCTCTCTTTGGATAAAAAAACAACATGAAAATCGTAAATAGATGTACAACTACACTATGTGCGACTTCTATCCGTTACGCCATTCACCACAACACTTACAGACCAACATGAACCAGTGGCTAGATGTGCGGCAAGTGACGTAAAGAGTACTTTCTCTCTCTCGTCAATGAATTATTCAAAACGTGAATTGACAGTACAATGCAGTAAAGCATTATTTACGCTCGGCACGTAACGCGTACTCCCGGATAGTTCAGTGCACGGCGCTCCATTGGGTCAATGTGTGAATGAGATAAGACACAGAAGGCTCCTGAGTGAGCGTGATTGATGACTGCAACCAGCTGAGCATTCATGAAATGTGACCCATATTTAGTGACTACTTATCTAAATCAAAAGATTATATTTTAGTGCAGAAGCTACAACTCGCTTTTCATCACAACGTATTCTCAAAATTAAAAACAGGCATTATTATTATTATTATTATTATTATTATTATTATTATTATTATTATTATTATTATTATTACTATTATTATTGTATTATAATCAAAGTTTTACAAAAAGTGTGCGATATTTCGTTTTCTTCACAACAAAGGACACCATCTACCAGTGTCACTGACAGGTCGAAAATTACAATTTGCGGATGAAATTTAATATGCTATCCACAGGCGCACAATGTGAATGAGGTTGAAACTCATTTATGTGTTGCATTTGCATTATAGCTGCCAAAATTTGAATAAAAGGACGGTGAATCTGAAAATTATCAGAAATCACTTCCAGAAGTGCACAACTACAGTAATTATTGTGAAATGAACATTAATAAAGCCTTGTGATGTGCGCGTTTTGAAAACATGCATATGTATTGCTTTTTACTAGATTTACCGTCGAAAGAAAAAAAAGTCACTCAAAACTTCCAAAACTTAATATTTTAGTCGTTGGTGTGTTGTAATAACTAGATGTGATAGAGGTAAGTATTAAAACTTTATATTGAATGAAATTAACCTCCGATTCAGAAAATCAGATAAACTCAAATTATTACTTGTGGAGGAATACGACTTTCACAAGGTACTTGCTTCTGCTGTAAGTCACTACACCACACGGATCGTATCAAGCTCTTGCCACATGGCCTTCTGGAGGAACAAACATAGTCTCATACATCACTGGAGGAATAAAACTTAGTTAAACAAAACCAGAAGGTACTGTAGCATTCAGAGCTCAAGCTTCGGGGTTAAGCCAGTCGAGGTCACAGTAACAGTTTCTTTACGTGAATGAAGAAGCTCGCTGCATAGCCATGTTCAACCGTCCGAGAGGGGGCAGAGGAACTATGTTACAGCGGCGAGGGCGGCGAGGGCGGTGAGGGCGGCGAGGGCAGCGAGGGCGGCGAGGGCGGCGAGGGCGGTGAGAGCGGCGAGGGCGGCGAGGGCGGTGAGGGCGGCGAGGGCGGTGAGGGCGGCGAGGGCGGCGAGGGCGGCGAGGGCGGCGAGGGCGGTGAGGGCGGCGAGGGCGGCGAGGGCGACGAGGGCGGCGGGGATGACGAGGGCGGCGGGGACGGCGGGGGCGACGGGGGCGGCGGGGGCGACGGGGGCGGCGGGGGCGACGGGGGCGGCGGGGGCGACGGGGGCGGCGGGGGCGACGAGGGTGGCGGGGGCGACGAGGGCGGCGGGGGCGACGAGGACGGCGGGGGCGGCGGGGGCGGCGAGGCGGCGAGGCGGCGAGGCGGCGAGGCGGCGAGGCGGCGAGGCGGCGAGGCGGCGGGGGGGCGGGGGCGGCGGGGGCGGCGGAGGCAGCGGGGGCGGCGTGAGGGAAGGCCAATATTCGAGGTTTAGCGGGACAGCCGCAAAGCAGGCGTTAAGGCCCCGGCGCCCGAGGGAGAGGGCGAGGGGAGGTCACTGGGAAGGGCGAGGGTCGGAGGCCGTCGACGAGGTCACGGCTCGCCGTCCTCCCACAAATACCGTTCTATAATAATGCATTGTGTCTTTGGGTTCGACCTCAAATTGCAATGATGCATTATTTAATTTTCCGTAATTCGAGCTTCTGGATTTCGAGCATTTCAGCTATCGTAAATAATTAGCTTATAAATTAAGGGTTAATATGAATAAATAGTAAGATTAAATCCTTAATTTATAATCATGGATTACCACAATATCTCTGCTGCTACCACGGAATAATTAGCTTGTAATACGATATGTCATTCAATAATTAAATAGGCAATAGTTGTACAGCGAGGCAGGAACGAGTCTCGAAGGACCAGACGACTTGCGCTACACATTCTTGAATCTTTGATTCAACGTGTACATCCTACGCCATCTCTCTATGAAGTACAAATTCATGAATACCATTTTTCCATAATTTCTGTTATTGGAAAAGTATTAAATGATGTGTTCTTCCCCAGCTGAACTTTTTTTAAATGACATGACTAATGGAATGAAAAAAACAGCGTTGAAGTATTCAGATTGTTTCATAGATATATAGAAAAAAAACTATTTTACATTACAGTGTCACATTTACGTTAGGGCTTATTATTTGCTTTACGTTCGAATTCTTATTCACCACATTATTACACGATGAATTAAAAAAAAGTGTTCAAAGGGTTTGCCGGAACCATTGAGTTCATTTACTGGTTGTTTATATGTCGGTTCAATTTTATTAAATTTTTATTGCAAATAAACCTTTACAAATTTTAATAACAATCTTGTTTCCAATTTAATGAAACTGCCTTTTGTTGAATATAGAAGTTATTAGTCTAATTTTTTAAAAATTAACTAATATTAATTACACCGTAATTAAGCAAGTATTGTGTAATTAAGTGTGTATTGGATACTATCTGAATTTAAGCACAGAACGGGAGTGAGAGATAGCACGGAATTTTATTATTCTTTAGAATGTTTAAAAATGCGCAGAGTTCTTTACACACAAGCAAAATAACGGATGTGGAAATTCACTTGACCCACTCTAGCCATTCATGCAATTTCAAAGCATGTTTTCACTCTATGCGTTATGTCTTTGAAAAATAAATACAAAATGAAAAATACATTTCTGAATGATAAACAAACACAAAAAATTAAAATAAAAAACAATTCCAAGGCAAAAACGCATGTGAATGAATGGTCAATCGTCATTTTTATTTCCACAGTAGAATTTTAACCTTAGCAATTCTATTGTTTCCTACAATGTTTAAACAACTTTTTTCAATACACTGTTAATTTTAAGAAATCTCAAGTATACCGCACAATGCATACCCAAACAAAAATATTACCACCAAATTATGAATAATAAGAAGCATTTATGAACATGAATTATTCATCAGAATTAACCACTTTTTGTCGCATTCAGAACAAAAGTTTAAACGAATTGACTTTTGAAGTTGTCTTAGGAATTTAAAAAAATAAAAATAAAAAAAAGTTGAAATGCAAGAACAGCAGACGATTCTATAGTGATTGTATTATTTGCACAATATCTCATTTACACCAAATAGCGAATAAAATGATATACACAGTTGATGGACACAAAATAGCTTAGTATCGAAGTCTTTGTTTAAATATGAACCAACCTGATGTTTCAATACCTAAATAATATCACAATAATATTTCTCTTGTTGATTAATGGTGTGCATACCACACTAGGGTTTTGTTATCTTACTATACATGCAGACGGATGACATTTCTTTCTCTAACAACCATGTTTTATTCACAAATTTTTCATTACCATCGAAACGAAAGGAATGTCCCTACCCTTTACAAGAAATTCGCTTTTCCTGAAAGGAAGGAACTCGTAAAGAGATCTCGGAATCTCCCCTGACATCGCCTGTCGCACTGACCGCGCCTCTGGGGCTTTCGCACGCGGTGACCTTTGCCGGTGGTCGGAGACACGCGTAGGAGTACAACACGTTCGGTCGTCAACGCCACCATTGGGCCGGCCCCATCTCCGTCGCTTCCCACGGCCACGCTGGCCCTGGTGACCCCACCGCCTACGTCGCCCTCGTCTCTACTTTTACTCTCGGCGCCCCCAATTTTCCCCCGCCCCCGCCTCTGCCGCATACGCCCCGCATTCGTCTCCGCCGTCCTGCCCCGCCTAGGCCGCCCCCGCCCCGACTCCGCATACCCGCTCCGACTCCGCATACCCGCTCCGACTCCGCATACCCGCTCCGACTCCGCACACACCCGCTCCGACTCCGCACACCCGCTCCGACTCCGCACACCCGCTCCGACTCCGCACACCCGCCCCGACTCCGCACACCCGCCCCGACTCCGCACACCCGCCCCGACTCCGCACACCCGCCCCGACTCCGCACACCCGCCCCGACTCCGCACACCCGCCCCGACTCCGCACACCCGCCCCGACTCCGCACACCCGCCCCGACTCCGCACACCCGCCCCGACTCCGCACACCCGCCCCGACTCCGCACACCCGCCCCGACTCCGCACACCCGCCCCGACTGCGCACACCCGCCCCGACTGCGCACACCCGCCCCGACTGCGCACACCCGCCCCGACTGCGCACACCCGCCCCGACTGCGCACACCCGCCCCGACTCCGCACACCCGCCCCGACTCCGCACACCCGCCCCGACTCCGCACACCCGCCCCGACTCCGCACACCCGCCCCGACTCCGCACACCCGCCCCGACTCCGCACACCCGCCCCGACTGCGCACACCCGCCCCGACTGCGCACACCCGCCCCGACTGCGCACACCCGCCCCGACTGCGCACACCCGCCCCGACTGCGCACACCCGCCCCGACTGCGCACACCCCGCCCCGACTGCGCACACCCGCCCCGACTGCGCACACCCGCCCCGACTGCGCACACCCGCCCCGACTGCGCACACCCGCCCCGACTGCGCACACCCGCCCCGACTGCGCACACCCGCCCCGACTCCGCACACCCGCCCCGACTCCGCACACCCGCCCCGACTGCGCACACGCGCCCCGACTCCGTACACCCGCCCCGACTCCGCACACCCGCCCCGACTCCGCACACCCGCCCCGACTTCGCACACCCGCCCCGACTCCGCACACCCGCCCCGACTCCGCACACCCGCCCCTCCTCCGCATACCCGCCCCGACTCCGCATACCCGCCCCGCCACCGCCGTGCCGCCTCCACCGTCCAACCTCCATCGCCTCGCCCTCGCCTTCGTCACTTCCCTTGCCCACGCTGGCCCTGGCGATCCCACCGCCCACGTCGCTCACGTCCCTACTTCGGCTCTCGGCGCCCCCAATACTTCCCCGCCGCCAGTGCTCCCGCCTCAGCCTCCGCCGCCCTGCACCGCCGCCTCCACCACCACCGCCCCGCCCTTCCGTCGCCCTGCCCTCCGCCGCCATCCCCGCCCAGCTCCGTCGCCCCGCCCCCCCCCCGATTCCGCCGCCCCACCCTCCACCGCCCCACCCATCCACCACCCCGCCCCTCCACCGCCCCGTCCCAACCCACGGCGTAGCCTCCGATCTTCTCTCCCCTTTCTTCTCCGCCCATCGTCTCGCCAGCGCTGCCCTCGTCTCCCCTCTTCGATCCCTCCCCGCTTCCGATACTCCTCTCCTCCCGCCTAGCGCCCAATCCCACCCTTTCCGCCAGCACTGCCGCTGTAACGCTACAGAATTTATTTAAATTCACCAGGCCTGATGTCACTGCAGTGCCTCCGACCGGAATGTCCTAGGTACGAGCCACGACAATGGCAAGATTTTAGACAGTAACTTGTCAGCGAGGTCGAATTCAGTCGCCGTCTGGAGGAGAATTTTAGCGATCGGATGCCTGATCGGTAGTTTCCATGGTTTCTCTGATCAATACCAAGCAGATGTCGGAGCAGTACTCTAACAAATAGGCCACAGACCGCGCAATCTTTTCTTCCCCTTCCTAGTCCTATTCTCACCCTTTACTTACATACACTTGCATATTCTACACTAACACATGTGCTGGGAGAACGGTCTAAAGCTTAGAGCTTGTCCCATCTGGGGCAGTGCCCCGCTGGTTTGAGATACCTGGACGAGGAAAACCCCGCTAGCTGGCAGGTAAGTCGGCGCCGGATCTCACCATCCAACAGTTGAAGATCACTGCCACCTCCCGAGACAAACACTACATTTAAGGGAATAATTGCCTCATTCTTTGACGTGCCCGGAATCGTCAATCAATCAATATTTAATCTCCCTACTGGGAGTCAAAGTAGGCAGAAGGTTTTGAATGAGCTGAACTTTTGAAGTGGTTTCATTTTTATTAAAAACAAAGGAATTAAATTGGCATTAGAGTATGTAGGAATGTAAAATTTAACAGACAGAAGAAACCATACTAAAAGTGAATATATTTAATCGGAATAAATCTGCTATGTTGAATGTTATGGAATGAAAAATAGATGTCCACTTTATGTTTATGAGAAGCCCTGTGAATAAAGTTATGAAACTGGATCAAGGGTCCCATTCATGTGTTGTCAAACAAACATGAGGAGAAACCGAAACATTCGATATGGTGAACCTAACATTGAAACTTGATATAACACTGGATTGGATACGGACATAAGCCCCACAGACGCTCGCATGGGAGATGTCATGAAATTATGTATCACTCCTGTCATCACTGATGAATCCCCGTCGCCGCATCACCCTTTCCGTCCATTAACTTCACGCCCCCGCCTGAACCCGCTTTCTCCCCGCTCCTGTTGTTCCCCCGTCGTCGTCGCCCACTACTGCCACGTCCGTCGCCTCAGTGTTCGCTGCCGCCGCCTCCGCCCCGCCCCCTCCCCAGTTTGGTCCAAGGTTGCCATTGATCGCGTGGGCAGCAGTTGCCGCCGCCCACGGCCCCGCCTCCGCCGACGCCACCGCCGCCATCTCCGCCTCCGCCTTCGCCCCTGCCTCCGCCCCTACCTCCGCCCCGGCCTCCGCCCCTGCCTCCGCCCCTGCCTCCGTCACTGCCTCCGTCCCTGCCTCCGCCACTGCCTCCGCCCCTGCCTCCGCCCCTGCCTCCGCCACTGCCTCCGCCACTGCCTCCGCCACTGCCTCCGCCACTGCCTCCGCCACTGCCTCCGCCACTGCCTCCGCCACTGCCTCCGCCACTGCCTCCGCCACTGCCTCCGCCACTGCCTCCGCCACTGCCTCCGCCACTGCCTCCGCCACTGCCTCCGCCCCTGCCTCCGCCCCTGCCTCCGCCCCTGCCTCCGCCCCTGCCTCTGCCTCCGCCCCCGCCTCCGCCCCTGCCTCCGCCATTGCCTCCGCCCCTGCTTCTGCCTCCGCCTCCGCCTCCGCCCCCTGCCTCCGCCCCTGCCTCTGCCCCTGCCTCCGCCCCTGCCTCCGCCCCTGCCTCCGCCATTGCCTCCGCCCCTGCCTCTGCCTCCGCCTCCGCCCCTGCCTCCGCCCCTGCCTCTGCCTCCGCCTCCGCCCCTGTCTCCGCCCCTGCCTCCGCCCCTGCCTCCGCCACCCCCCTCACCACCCCCTCTACTGCTGTTGCTACCGCCGCCGCCGCTGCCCTAATGAAGTCCGCCCGTCACTTCAGCCCAATTGCGCAGCGACAGACGAGATGCAGTGCAGGTGTGCTTCTCTGATCGGTCCGTTCTTTTCAGGAGCGGGGTCGGCACATCGCAATACGAAAATGGAATTATCATTTGAGTACTGATATTTATAGCTCATTGCTATTAATGCATTCTGTAGAAGTTGCCGGAAGGCACTAACCAATGTTTTCCCCATTCTTCTTGCTTAAAAATGTTTACTTTTACTTCTGCTTGAAAGAGCAGTTCATGGACTTGAAGATTCCGTGAATAAAATGCAGTATATTGTTTCGTTTCACCTCATGTTATACGCGAATTTGCGGTAAATTAGAGCGAATAATATTACAACTTACAATAAAATATAAATATTACATATTTTACATTGGTTGACCCAAAAGCTGCGGCAAACAGATCCGTTAAGGTGCCAATAATTTTTCAAGCATCATTTCAGGAAAATTCTCTTAGATTTTCTATTTTTTATGGTTTAAGATTATTTTAGAACTTATTTCTCGAATTATCGAACTAAAGATTCTTCTTCACAATCTGGAACTTCTTACCAGTCTCTATATCCTATAAAATTTTGCTAATAAATGGGTATGCCAATCATACCCACGCGAAACGTCAGGCAACATATGCTCCGACACAAGTTTAAAAAACACATTCAATAGTTAAGTCCAAATATTATTTTTAAGATTCTGTTTAATAACCACTGAAAACAATTATAAGAAAAACCTTTCCCGCGTAACCTTTTTTTACAGTGGAGTCGCCGCTCATATGGGCTCCCTGGGCATCCTCCAATCGAGGTGAGCGCCTTCCTCCTCCCCCCCCCCCTCGCACAGTATGTACTCTCTGGGCGAGCGAGTTGCCTCAGATAAGGCTCAACTGCCGCCTGCGCTCGCGAACTCGGAGGTTGTGTGGGAGTAATTCTGCCAAAAGCCCGGAACAACGGCTGCATTTAGGCCAACGTTCGCGTTCAGGAGATTCCAATGTGGTCAGCCAATGGAACATATTCATAATATTGTTATCTAAATGTAGAAACATTATATTCATTTAGCAATCTGATACACTTCGTCGTGCCGATTGTTCAGACGTTTATTGAATAGTTAGGCGAATTCAGTTAGAAAGTTAGTTGCTTTATAAACAACTAAAATAGTTCTTAAAATAAATTATATTACTTCATCAGTATCTACAAAATAATTAATTGTGTTTTCAACTATGATTAATTTAATAAGACGATGTCTCAATGTAGTTTTGCACGTCACGTACTATATTACCTTTCAATAGTTGTAAGGAATTAGTAAAACGTGAGAAATGTAGTCCCTAAAATTACTTTAAATTAAAATATGTCAATTATATCTATTTAAAATCTCTATTATATCGTCTCCAGTAACATGTAAAAGGACAGTGATAGAGGTAAATTGATAAAAAGACAAGGTTCAAACAATTATCATCGATAAAATCACAAATTAGATTAGATACCGTTAACATTTATTATTCAATATTTCGATTTTGCTCTTGTAGTCAAACCATTGGTTTAATTTCACAATGTAATGGAATAAGCTGTTGCGTTTTCGCGTCAATGAATTAATCTTCACATATCAATTCACCCCTACTATGACTTGACACATTCAATGGTCATATTTTACAGCTGTGGCATTTGACAACCGTTTAAAATGAGCCGAGTTCTACAATGCAAATGTCAATTACGTATTCATACGCCATATACGTCAAACAAGTCTTCTTACATGTAGGTGAATATTGTTTGCTAAACGAGAAGATTCATTCCCGGTACTTTTCACACACTACAGACACTTGATTGTTCTGTTCAAAGATAACGTTTCTCACACGCGTGTCTCTTGATATCCCGCGTGATATTGCAAAGAGAGGAAATTAAACAGGAAGAGCAAGTTGATGAGAGGGGAAATTATTACAAAGACGAATTTACGAGAAGATGACCTGAGATACCGTACGCTTAATATGCAATATGTTAACTTCATTCTACTTTCAGATTTCCACGAAGAGAATGCAGAGGCATGATAACCCAGTTTGAAGACTACATAAATGAAATTGACTGTGGACGCTACATTGTAATATAACAGAACTTTGTTTTCGGCCCAGAAGCTACAAGCTCTGATGATGATCGCAACGCGATCGAAATGATCATAAGTTGATTAAACAGTTTTGATACCGGACAATATCTTTAGTCATTTATCATAATAAAAAAGGTATCTACATCACCAACAATCCAATTAATAATATAACAAAATTTAATTGAACTCATTCTGCAAGGAAAATTGCATTACGTGCTTCATCTCATTCCTCTAGGATACTTTTCCGATATCATAAACTAAATTAAGATTGTTGGTTATAGACAAAATGGCCACCCATTTCCTGAAACAAATTTCCCTGCCTTTTATCGATTTTACAAAGCATCTAGAACATGTTTCATTGCTGTTATTTGTAGAGTATTTCACAAAATTAAAAGAAAATATTAAAGCAATTTAAAACTCATTTACCAGCTCTCTGATTTCACCGTGATAAAGTATCCGTCGAATCCATATTGGAAATCGGTAACGCAGATGAACCAACACGTCTGACTTGAACTGCCACAAGTCACAGAGGAGGATTTCCCTATCACACCGCCAGCATACACATCACCTCGAACGCGTTAAACCGCAATAGTGTAACTATCGAAAAATATCGACAATCTTCAAAGAAACAATCGAATAATATCGATAGTACTTTCGAGACCAAAATTTTAAAAAATCATATATGTTTCGACTAACTGATCATGTTTTTCAGTAAATAAATAAACTATTGTAAAAAATTATTCCAAATAACATCTTACCAATTTTTCCAATAAAGTATCTATCATTAAATGCAAACGTCTTTGAAAATATGTAAAATATTGTAATACTCTTACAGCGTAGCCACCTCGAGAAAAACGTTGGCAAATATCTACTTCAATAAATACTACTTCAACTACCATTCTTCAATAAATTAAACGTTGCCAATTTATAATGTGTAGTAAACATCTCCGCGCATAAAGGCTATTGGTGTATTTACTCAAACAATTGACGCTCATTGCAAAGGTGAATTTTATCTTTCCTTCTCTTATTAAAAAAATACAAAGTCGAACTAATGTTTTGAAACACTGACATCTACATTTTTACATTAATGAAATAAATACATGAATACTTTTTTTGCTGGAATATTTATAATTAAAAATGAATTTTCTAAATGTATACATTTTACTACTCACGAGTAGCTCACTGGCGAGCGTGCTCGCTCTCCATGTCGCGACCCCAGGTTCGATTCCCGGCCGGGGCAGGTTATAATGTGCGCTTTCCTTGCAATGTCCCAGTATCTGCTGCTGTGTGACGATGAGAAATCTCACTTCTCAGGTTAAGAAGACCAAACCACGGCGTAGGGATGCCTGTGTTCTAACTACACGTACTCTTTAAACCATGGCCGGAAGGCCAGAATGTCGCTGGTAGGCCTTGGCCCCTTCAGAGGCTGTTCTAGAAGATAAAGAAAGAAGAAGAAAGAAAGAAAGAAAGAAAGAAAGAAAGAAGGAGAAGAAAGAAAAAGAAAGAAAGAAGAAGAAAGAAAGAAAGAAGAAAGAAAAAAGAAAGAAAGAAGAAAGAAAGAAAAAAGAGAAAAGAAGAAGAAAAAAATAAGAAATTAGGCATTTTAATAAAAATCGATTGCGATAGTATTCGACAGTTTTCAGAAGTATCGATAGTTTTGATAGTACGGCACTATCGATTACCATCGATAGTGACATCGATGTTTAACGAGCTCAAACATCACCACCACCGTTCCCGGTGCCTCACCGCCACGTTACAACACTGCCCCCGCCGCCGCTCACCGCCCCCGTCATCTCACCTGCCACCTCTGATCCGCGTGCGCTCTGGCGGCGCGGAACACAAACCGTGTCGGTCTCCAGCGCGTGCTTCCAGCCGCAACTTAACACCCTCCGCCGCCCTTCCCCGCGCTGCCATTCGCCCGGCGTAACGGCAGCGTCCTTAAACAAACCCCAAGGTGATGACGGCGCGGCGGCGGCGGCGGCGGCGGCGGCGGCGGCGGCGGCGGCGGCGGTGGCGGGAGTCGCGGGCAATTGTGCGCGCGCGCAGAGAGCTAGTTCGCGTCAACGCGCGGGAGTTGCTGTCGTAGCAGCTGCGTTAAAGAGCTCTGTTTGGGAACTAACTCATAATCATGTCGAGTTATGATATTACTTCGGGTGAAACAGAGTTATACACGTCAAGTACATTTCCGCATTCGCGGAATGAAACCACGAGTTACGATTTTACTACTAACGCGTAAAGGGAGCGTACACAACACCATTATCCGCGCACATTTTCTTGAGCCCTCGCTTCGCTAGTTGCGAGAGGAGTGGGGAGTTTTGGTTATTTGCACAAAAGGAATTTTATAAAAGTGATTCGTTTGCTTTTCGTAAAATAGTTTCTAATACATGGGAGATAACACTACGGGATATCAGATTTTGTCTACAACGCTCGTTGTTAATATTTATTCTTAAATCATCTATTTTGGCAAATAAGATGGGGCAGATATTCCGGGACTCAAGAAAACGTGCGCTTATAATAGTGTAAGTTTAAAGATCATTAGAGTAATAAGGTCTGTCCTATATTGCATTTAAAGCATTCCTGTTTGAATTGAGAATATGTTTCGTCACTAGTGTATTGACGTCATCTACGTTACATTTGAGAATAATGTAAAGACACATCGAATCGGAAGACATCTGTTGATTTATCGATGATGGGACTTGTGTAAGATTGAAGTGATGAAGATCGCATTAAGTCGACGCCCTAGATGAAAAAAACTCGCCGAGAAATGAATAACATTCGAAATGTCAAAAATGTTGGAAAATCGGTGTGAGTTAATATTCATTAATTTCATCATGACTAACAACCCCTGAATGCTAATTTTGAAACTGAGGTAAAATCAATACAGAGTATTAAGGAGAAAACCAGTTATCGAATATCTGGACTGGTGATGAACTTCGTGTAAGGAGGAATGAATAACATTCAATATATCGAGAAATTCCGGACAACGGTTTTCCAGTAACTAACATTTCTCACTATTAAATATTTCCAACTCAATTGAGCGTAAAATCTATCTTGCAAATCTGCAGACAAACACCGCGTTATTGAATGGCTCGAATGTTGACGTGAGGAGGGTTGCGATAACTGAATTATGTGAATATGAAATTTCAAAAGTTATAAATAAAATTAGATATAGAAGCTCGAGTAACCCAAAAAATTGGTTACGAGTATGTTCAATCGAATTTAGTTCCAATCCGTAAGAGCTGTGGTACATCATAGTTCTATAAGCGAACACGGATTCTATCTTGGTGCGTTTACCGTTGACACACTTTTACCTGCATTCCATGCACATATAAATAGTGCGCATGTTTAAAATATGCGACTATTATCGCATACGCGGCACGTACATTCAAATCGTCGCGTATCCACGGCAAAGCTTTTGCACAACAACACACGCGGGTCGCGGCGCGTAGCTAACGCAACAGCGCGGCTCGCAGTCGTGGTGAGCACTCTAAATCGTGTGACGACAACACAGACGGTGGTCGCCAGGGAGTAGAAACCGAGGTGGTAACAGATACACTTGCCCAGAAACGACTGTACCATCACTAATCCGCATTAAGAAATATCTCTTGGCGATCTTTCCTTTCAGTTATGGTCTCGAAACCTATACATTCGATATACATTCGACATACATCGATATACATTCACGAACATACTAAAAAGCAACATTGAGCTATTGGGAAAATCGTAGTACATCATCACAACATTTCTGATGCTTTTGGCGACTATTCATGTATTGCTGGACTAGCCAAGATAAAAAAACATGCGTTCGTTTCTTATTTTTCGACAGAATTACCAAACGTATGTAAGTGATTTTCCAGAGACGAAGAACATGATGCACAAATTAAGTGGCTTCTGGTAGTAACAACTGAATGCCAATTTCTACAGCTAAGGCATGAAACACCCGTTTTTTTCGCTATGAAATGTCTAAATAAACTTTATTCTTGAAAGGAGAAGTAAACAAATAATGCCTTTATAACACATGTATTTCACATTCTCACATCATTTACGTGATCCTTACAAGAAAGGAAGCACTTTTCAATTGCTCTCTTGTATTCTGAAAGTCATTAGACAATGTATACAAAAATGTTTACGCCTCTAAGTTGACGACTCCCCTCATAGGAAGAAACTCACATCCTAATAATTTAACACAATCGTTAAAAAAAAGCACTGACAAATTCCGAAGTAATGGCATTAACTTTTTACAAGGGTCAAAATAAGCGTGGTTCGTATTAATTATCCCCCTTGTAGTGTCGTCACTCCCTATGTGCGCGCTGAATGAAAATACATTAATATAGGAGAACACCAGTCGGCAGTGTTTCGTGTTCACGCATAAAAAGAGAAGAACAGGGTTAAGGACAATGTGAGGTGCAATCATGATGAGAACGAAATAGTGGAATCGTTGACGGGATTAGCTAGGTGGCACAATTTCATTCACTATAGAGAGATGGCGTCTAACCACAAGCTGCAAATACCATACTTCAGTAAAAGGACACTGTATAATTAAATGAATGTAACGACACACCAATATGTGCCGAAATACTTCACAAAGAAAATTGCTACAATGTTCCATCTCGTTCTACCTTCTGTCGTGCCCACACAAAATTTCCTTACACTTCAACTTTAAATATATTTTACGCAGGGTAGAGGAAGCAATCCACAAGGAAAGAGAGCAAGAAACTGTATATACTTTCTTCCAAGCACCAGCGACACTAACGCACTGAATTTGTTTCGCCAGTTTAATTTCGTGTAACCGACAATAATTTTTTTTTTGAAGAAATCGAAAACGTAAGACAACAATAAAGGAGAAGCTCATTCTACTCACGAAACCTTAACAACCAACTACATCTAGTGACGAAGAGGAAGACCATATGGCCGCCACTCGAAAATGATCCACACGAATACGATTCCACTGGAAAGTGAACATCCGCCAGCCGCCCTTTCACGCATTCAACGTTTGAAGTGAAGGGAATCTTCGGCGGGTAAGCGGAGAGGCAGTCTTCCCCTCCCCCCCACCCGCAGACACACACAAAAACGCAAGCCGTCGGAGTTGTCAGGCACGTCCCACGCCCCGCCACAGGAGACAGCTTTGACAGCGGCGGCGGAGGGTGTGGCAAGAGAGAGATGGAAGAAACTGCGGAGACGGTGGAGGCAGCGGGGATTTTTAACGGTTTGTGGAGTCGGGGGTAGTGCCAGAGGTGGGATTGTGGCGGCAGAGATGAGAGTGGGGGGAAGTGGGCCGGCACCGTTCAGAAGATGGCGGCGGAGGCAGAGAAGTGAGGGGAAGTGAAGGAAAGGGCAATCGGGAATTGGAGTTGGAGGGATAAGATCGTGACGAAGGTGAGGAAAGTGAAACAGACATGAGGCGGAGCGGGGCAGCGTGCGTAGAGATGCAGTCGGAGGCAGCAATGGGAGCGGAGACGGAGAGTAGCCGAGAGCGGGTACACAAGCGGGGGCCAGAGCTGCTGAGGCGGCGCGGCGTTCGCAGCAACGGCGGCCGAAGAGCGGAGGCACGAAGGAGAGGGATTGAAGGCTGGTCGTTGTGGTGAAGACAGCGGAGGAGGAGGGTCGTCGGTGGAAGGTCGATGGGGCTGGGTAAATATATCAAGGAGACGAGGTTGAAGGATACAGTGATGCGAGGTTGGTGGGAGCGGGGATGATGGGAGTGGGGATGATGGAAGCGGGGATAGTGGAAGCGGGGTTGGTGGGGAGGGAGGTTGGTGCAGGGATGGTGGGAGTGGGGATGGCGGGAGCGAGGATGGTGCGAGGGCGGAGGTTGGAGTGGGGATGGTGGGAGCATGGGTAGTGGAACGGGGATGATTAGCGGATATTGGAAAAGCGGGGAAGGGGAGGGCGGGGATGGCGGGAGCGGTGATTTGAGAAGCACGAAGGACTTTGCACCGGCCGGTGCAAAGATGCTGGGAACGGGGATGTCGGAAACGGGGATGTCGGAAACGGGGATGTCGGAAACGGGGATGTCGGAAACGGGGATGTAGGAAACGGGGATGTAAGAAACGGGGATGTAAGAAACGGGGATGTCGGAAGCGGGGATGTCGGAAACGGGGATGTCGGAAACGGGGATGTCGGAAACGGGCATGTCAGAAACGGTGATGGCGGGGGCGGCAATTCGGAAACGGAGATAGGGGGAGCGTTGACGGCGGGAGTGGGGATGTTGCGAGCGGGGATGACGGGGCCGGTTATGGTGGGAGCGGGGATGGGAGGAGCATGGATAGCTGGAGGCTGGAGTAGTGATGGCGTGAATGAAATGGCGTGAACAGGGCTGACGTAAGCGAAGATGGCAATAGAAGGAATGTGTTTGAGGTCGGAGCAGCGGAGGCAGCGGAGCGGGGGCGCCAGGTGTGGCAGCGGCGCTCACGGCAGCGGGGTCTGTGGCGCGGGCGGCGCGGGGAGAGGCGAGGGCTCCAGACCGGAGAAGATCGAGATTCACGCCCAAGCAGCTTGTGAAGGAAAGAATTCGCGTCGCCGAATAGAGCTCTGCAATGGCCACTTTTTGCTCGCGCGAATTCGCTTCAACTACAACTGCAGCCCACTCCTTCGACCGAAAGCGCTTACAAGTTACAACCTCGTGAGCGAGCAAGTGCGCTCGGGTATGGAAGCTCTGAGAAAGCAAAATGAACTCTATATACTATGACACATACAGAAGATTTGCTAGAGTAAAAAATGAAGCTATTTGGCTTCTCAACTTTTTCTGCGACTCCCTAACAATGCACTTTAGGTACGAAATGTGAAAGTAGGAAAGCAATAATAATCAGGTAGGCATAAAAGGAAATGTACATGAAAGAGCATCAATGAAATACAAAGCGAGAGCGTAGGCTTCCGCGGCTGGAGTCAGTGTTTACTTGGCTGCCCGGGTGACGCCGCGTCCATGGCGAAGGTGCCGACGTTTCGGTCGCCCTTCTGCGACCTTCCTCAGGGCGTAATAACGACATTATTACGCCCTGAGGAAGGTCGCTGAATGGCGACCGAAACGACGGCACCTTCGCAATGGCGACAATACAGAAATACAAAGCGTCCGACAACAAGGACCATTAGAACAAGAAGAGGTCATTAATACATGTGAATCCAGACGCGTAAATGGCGTGATGTCATTATGAGAGTTGCGTTGAAGACGGCTTCCATTATGACCCCATCTCTTGAATAGTTAACCTGAGATGGTGAATGAATTGATGCATAGATGGTCAAGCCTGCTATGGTTGGTATAACGTGTAGTGCGTTGGAATGCCATTCATAACATATTCACCAGTTCAAATCTGATTGAAATCCTATAGCGCCATCTGGCTGAAGCTGGTTAAAGACGCTGTTCCGAAAACAATGCACACACCTATCTTGCTTCGTGCGGCTGTATACGTGAAGTTACTTCGTAACACATTCGTAAATGGAGTATCTCACGTAATTTGAATAGGCGTTTCCCCACACACAGAAATATTTTACTTCGTGACTGAACAGCATCGTGGAGATAGGCATGCGCTGTCACGTGAAATGTAATTATGAAACAAAGGTAACGAAATTAATTAGTGGCTAATTCAGTGATCCACACCCGTCGAATAATTTCTTACAAAATAGTGCACGGCGAACGGTGGGATAACGGACAAGGAGTAAACACACAAAACAGACACATTAACCGACTAACACAAAATACGACGATAATAAAGATACTAGAAGAGGACACTTTGTGGGAATAACAGAAAGGCAAAATCAGAGAATTACGAGAAAAAAAAGAAACTTCGTGCGTACGGTCTGCCATTCACAAATTTTACTTAGATTGACTGATGATCCAACCGGAGCGGCCACGGCTATTATCATTATTCCTGTAAGTGTAGTACATGTGTTATCACGGGTGGAGACGGTGTTCTTCCACAGCTGGATGGCGAGATCCCGCGCTGACCTACACGTCGGCCTGCCAGGGATCACCCGCACCAGGTATCTCCCACCAACGGGGCATCGCCCCAACCAGGACATGCTCTAAGCTCCTGACTGGTCTGCTGGCAAGTGTATTAATGCAGTGCATGTAAGTAAGTGTTTGTATATGAAGAATGCGGTTAGGAGAAAAAATAGATAGAAAAGATTGCGCTCACTCCGTCGCCCGTTTGTTAGGGTACTGCTCCGGGATTCGCCTTAGATGACCGGAAAAAAATACGAAAAACCGTCGATCACAGAGCAGAAGACCGCATGTCGCTTCTCCTCTAATTGACGACAGAATTCGACGTAACTATCTAACATCAAAACTCCTGCCACGGCGTTGAGACTCGACCCGTAGGACCTCGCGGTCAGAGGCGCTACAGTTGCTAACACTCTCCGTTGCCGCTGCGAACGCCAAGCGACATCAGTTGACGCTTTGAGCCACCTCAGCCCGTGTGCATCGGCGGAAAATCTCGCGCCGCTAATCGCCGCACAGCAGTCGCGTGCCCTGGGCGTGGGCGTGGGCACGGGCGTGAGCCCGGGCGCGGGCATGGGCGCGGGCGTGGGCGTGAGTGCGGGCGCGAGCGCGGGCGTGGACGCGGGCGTGGGCGCGGACGTGAGCCTGTGCGTGAGCGCGGGCGTGGGCGCGGGGGTGGGGGTGGGTGTGGGTACGGGCGCGGGCGCGGGCGTGGGCGGAGGCGTGGGCGTGGGCGCGTGCCGGGTCTCTTTGACGAGGACCCGCGGCGGAAGTGCGCACTGCGCGAGCTGCGCGAGGGATTTCGGCGGAAGCGGCGACGGCGGCGAACGAGCGCGAATGTGACGTCACACAAGGACCGCGCGGCGTAGGGCGTACGGCGCGCCATAAAGCGGCCAGCGAGTTTCGCAAACCGATCCTGCAAATCGACATCAGCGCTGAACAGCTAAAGCGTGCCTAGGCAATCACTGTATTGAGCGATTTTTATAAGAATGGACCGTTTTGATAGCTAGTGCTGGCAACATAACTGAAGGTGCTGTGATCGTTGTGTCCTTGAGCCAATTGGACTCTTTTTCCTCCATTCGTTCGTTGGCAGTTGGCTAACTTGTAAGTGGGTTCGACGCTTCCTTTTGTGACGTCAGTCTGAGTCTCCGTCAGAGTGTGACGTCTCCGTCAGAGAAAATAGAAACGAGGAAATAGAAAATACAACGAGAAGATAGAAACGAGACGTCAACGAGAAATATTTGAAATTACGAAGTGCAGTGCTATGTGCTTTTCTGTAAAATATATTTTTTATAAATACTACATTGAATTTACTTTTTCTGTGATAAGTATTATATTTATTTTATAACCGAGTTTAAGATGCGTACTGGTGCAACGGTTTCCGGATCCTGTGCTGTAAGGTGGCGAGCTGTGATGGGGAGCATTTCGTGGTTCCGTGCTTTGCGTTATATATTTATTTTGTTTTATATAATTACACAGTTGTGAACCATGAGAAACATGATGTCTTAACGGGAGCCATATACAAACATAAAAACTTTACGAATAGGCGTGGATGAAAAGCTGTCGCGGCGGAGGGATACTTCTCGGAATTACACGTGATGTTCATTTGTTTAGCGACCTGTCACTTTGGCTCGTTCTTATGCGGAGAGTTCTATACCATGTGACTCCATCGGTAAGGAAAACCGAAGACCACGAGGGAAAAGAAAGGGTATCCACTAAAAATTACTAAACGTACAGGTAAGAATGATGTACGATCAGGGAACAAAATGATCAAGAGATATACATCATCCCAGGAACGAGGTGAGTCGCGTGTGAGATCAGGAGACTAAATAGAATACCCATGTATTAAGCGGTGACACTACAGAGAGAAAAGTAGCAATTTATTAATGTCGAGTATTCATTTCATACGCAAGGAGAATGTATTCGAACATGCAAGGAGAATGTTTTATCAGGAAAGGGTACAGTGGAAAACTACTCCCCCCCCCCCGAAGAAAGGAAGTATCTGCAAAACGTGTACACACAAAACACACGGTATGCGGTGACATTAGAAAGAGAAGTGCAGTAATATTACTAATTCAGTGTATTCTACTCACACAGGAAGAAATACATAAATACGCCTGGAAGTATTACATATACCAGATAAATAAATAACTACTTCAAAGTAACAATTTGAAACTCAAAGTTGTTAGTAACAGATGTACTAAATGGAAATAATCATAAACACACCAATATGTAACCACATTTAAAAATCTCGCCACCACACTTGTTAATTTACGAATACCTCAAGAAGCACATTTCGAACATGATCTAGATAATAGTTGAAGCCCGCTTGTATATCTGCTATGGACGATTTATTAGAACATTTAGCTCCCTTCCGTTTCCAAGTCATTTCGTTCTCAGGGTGATACTAGTGTCGATCATATTAATTTTCTCGAAAGTATTATTTATTTATTTAATTAATGGGTAATTATTACAAACAAATTAGCTTACTTGATCCTATGTGGCTGGGCCGAAGGCCTTTAAGCCATTACAATACCTACATCCTTTCGCGTTCTACTCTTTCGAATTCTGGTATTCACCCCAAATGGCCTCTCCATCGCATCAAAGCCGCAGAAAAGAGACCATAAGGTACGGCTCAGGAAAAAAACCCTAAAGGGGGAAAAACCTGCCGTCAGAAGCCGAGTACATTCTAATCTATCCGACATTTCTTTAACTATTTATTTTCTGGCGCGGGCGTCTCGCCGTCTCCTTCCAGTGCTTGGCCTCCTCAGCACCTCAGCACCATTTTCTCGAAAGTAGCGGAGCAACGGGGCTCGCGTAGCGGGGCGGCAAATAGCGCGCGCGAGGGGGAGGGGGCGGGGGCGGCCCGCGCTTTCATCCCGCGCAAAGCCACGCCGCGCGCATTGCGACGCGTCATTTATTGGGGCCTCTTTGAGCGCCGCTTCAAAAACGCGCGCGAGCCGCGCGCGGGGCTTCGCTACCGGCGACCCACTGCCCGACCCTCTCTCCCTCTCACTGCCACGGTCCCTCTCACTGCCACGGTCCCTTTCACTGCCACGGTCCCTCTCACTGCCACGGTCCCTTTCACTGCCACGGTCCCTCTCACTGCCACGGTCCCTCTCACTGCCACGGTCCCTCTCACTGCCACGGTCGCGTGGAGCGTTTCTCGCTTTCTTCTTCATCCTCTCCATAGAGTTAGCTAGAAATAAATTGAAACTATGATATCGACCCCTAATTCTAATAGTAAACCTAATTGTAAATGTTGAAAATGTTTTGTAATTCTAATTCTAATCATTGTTATCATGTTTGCCACCGAGCATTAGCTCAAAGCGAACTTTAATAAATCTAATCTACTCTAATCTAATCTAATCCCACTTCTTTCCGCTTCATCTCATTGGCCCCTCTATCCCGATTCCTTTCTGCGCCATTTCAGCACCCCTTCCACCCCACCTCTGTTCTATATGAGCACTCTCTCCACACTACATCTTTCTGCTCTATCCCACCATTCTCTCCATACCATAACTCTCTGCGTTATTTCACCGTCCTCTTCATCCCATCAATTTCTGTTCCATCTCATCGTCCTCTCCGCCTCACCTCCTTATCCATCTCAACATCCCCTCCATCCCATTTACTTATCCATCTCATCATCCCCTTCATCCCATCTCCTTATCCATCTCATCATCCCCTCCATCCCGTCTCCTTATCCATCTCATCATCCCCTCCATCCCGTCTCCTTATCCATCTCATCATCCCCTCCATCCCGTCTCCTTATCCATCTCATCATCCCCTCCATCCCGTCTCCTTATCCATCTCATCATCCCCTCCATCCCGTCTCCTTATCCATCTCATCATCCCCTCTATCCCGTCTCCTTATCCATCTCATCATCCCCTCCATCCCATCTCCTTATCCATCTCATCATCCCCTCCATCCCATCTCTTTATCCATCTCATCATCCCCTCCATCCCATCTCTTTATCCATCTCATCATCCCCTCCATCCCATCTCTTTATCCATCTCATCATCCCCTCCATCCCATCTCCTTCTTATCCATCTCATTCTCTCTCTTCCTGTTCCTCATCACGCTTTTCTCTCCCTCTCAGCTTATGCAACACAGCTTTATCTCTCCATGCTTCGCGCCCCGCCTCGCGCATGCCCGCTCTCCTGTTCCCACCACCCGCTTCCTATTCCCCTGCATCTCCACTCGATTTCATCTCTGCCCCCGACGAGTCATGTAGCTTCTCTCCATCCCGCACTTCCTTCCTCCCTGTCAAAGTCCAGTCTCGATGGCTCCGCTTCATTCCAGCGAGAATAGCAACGTTCTGTAGAGATGTGGGTGTAGCCGGAAAAACACTAAGCGAGGGACGAGAGCTGGTGCGGAGAGGAGCAACGCAAAACGGGGTGCGACAGAAGGGGAAGGCATCAGGCAGGTCGTGGAGGGATGGAACAAAGCGACGCGAGAGAAACGAAGGTGAGAGGTGGGGAGTGAGGGATGGATGAGAAAACCAGGGAGGCGAACCGCAGGTGGTTGTGGATGGAGATGAGACGAAAGGGATATATTGAGGGAGGTGGGATGGGCGTGAGGGTCTGGGAGAGGGGAAGGCGACTGGTGGAAGAAGAGGATGGAGAAGGGAGCAGGGCATTGGCACGTATTAGGAATAGCGGCTTTCAGTGGAGTGAGACGGAACGGTATCGGGTATAGCAGGGACGCAACGACCAGTTCATTGGAAACTGTCGTTTCGTTGGTCTGCTCTGTGTAGGGTTTAGAGTTAATGCAATTACCGCGGTGGATAGTAGATGTGCGAATTCGTTAAAAGGTTTTCATGGAATGAGTGTTTTGTGGGTTTCTATGAATGGAAAAAAAAGGTTTCGGAACGAAATGCCTACATGTATCTTTTTCCGGCTAAAGCCGCGAAGTTTATCCGCTGATTTGGAGGTAAAATGTTTGCCATGGAAGTTTGATTCTTGCTCGCAATTAAGTTACATATGAGTTTTACAATAACCTTGACTTAGGCCGTACTCTAATCATTTATTAACTTGTGCAGTAAAGATATCTTTGGGAAATAACTTCATGTTTTATACAACTGACACACAATAAAAAATGACACGGCGAAAGGCGAGAATTATACTCAACGTTTCTCTCACAATATCATATTTTCAATTCTATCGTACTATCTGGAACCTTTTCTCTCGCTAAGTTTACAATTACCACTCTCTTTCATTACAATTGTCCACTCCTTCCTTTGTCAGCTTCACAATTTAGAATCAATATCTTGTGTCTCTCAACCATTAGTCAGACATCTTTAATAATAATTTTGTGTAACCACATACAAAAGTAGTGACAGCCAAAATTATAAAATTGACGGTGCCACAATTCCCAAACCCTGTTTTTTTTACAGATATCGACAGGTCCAATGTTCTCCATAGTAGCGACCCGACTAAAAATATTTCTGATTAATAACAAGGGGAGACCCCTGCATGCTTCCTGACCGGCCTTGCATTCCAACCGGGCAACCGTTTAATAATGAACTTTATAATGACTACGTAGAGTTCAAATTAATTACTTTCAATTATGTAAGCCTGATTTCAGCAAATTGCACGCATTTATATTGTACACGTCATTAAGCGATCATGGTCGGCCTGAGCGCAGCTACAAGGGCGCTGGACGGCGGAGGGCCGCCAAGGGCGTCGGGGGTGCGACCGGATAATTACGGGCTCAGGCAGGTAGGGGAGGATGGAGAGGGGAGGGGAGGGAGGGGAGGGTGTTGCGTGGCGGTTCTCGGAGGTCCGCAGACACGTCGAGATTATTAGAGAGGGCTGCGGCCGCGGGACCGCCCACGAAATAGAGGCGACGCGCCGGGAGCCCGCGGGAAAGGGCGATGGAATTAACGCCCCGGGGGCGGCGAGGCTGCGTTGCGGAACGAGGGCGGGGGCGGGGGCGGGGTGGCGTCGATCCAGAAAGTAAAGGCCAATCGCGATCCGTTCGTTTGCCGAGTGGAAACGCGATGATAACTCATATGTGTAAGTCTAAGGAACGAAGTGTAGATACCTCACGGTCGATGTTACGCTTGCATGTCACACGGTCCTTCTCTAGTTGAACGACGTAGAGAAAAAAAACTTTTATTGCACATGTACTACAACGTTTATTGACAGGTATTCCCCCTTTGGAGGTATCGACTGCAGCCGGAATCTTCCTGTCTTATCTTTTAGCCAACTCCAACCAACCTTCATCGATGTTGTGTATTTACTTCAACGTCTCACACGCAAAGGGCGATAATCGTGTGGCATTACTTGATAGTTGCATCACCCCAACACTCACGCTCAGACCTCTAACAGAGGGACGAGTATCCTACACCACAAGAGATAAACCTTGCCCTCAATGTAGTTTTATATTCGGCACAGCTACAGGGTGTCTTATAATTAAGTTACACGCCTCTGGAGTACGTAAAGGATGAAAATGATCACCGTTTTCAATTGAATATATAGTGAGAAATTTCGTGCAACGGAGTTATATGAATTTATACCTGTGACATTTGCCCCTCATTTTTCAGAAATCTCGTATGTGCAGATAGTCGCATGTCGCGCCTTCACGATTTGGTAATGGTGAGTTAAATGCCCCCGTTTGAAAGTAAGTTTGAAACGGAGTGGCTTGTCACCAGTTTTTAAAACACATACTTAGTATATGAGTGTAGTTGTTTGTAATGTAGTTGTATATGAGTGTAGTTTTTAATAATGAAATTATAATTAAATTATCATAACGGAGAACTACGATTCAAATAATATATGACGATGAGATATTTCTATAGAAATGAATAACATCATCGTACACACCTTCTTATTGATCTGAACCCTCATTTAAAACGCAATAAGGATCGACGTACTTTGAAGTTATTTAAAAGAGCAAATATCACTTGCGAGTCTGGTAGTGCATTTCCTATCCATATTGTGGAATATCTCTCTTTTCCCAATGTCACATGCGAGAGGATAGCTTGTATTTCATTTCAAGACCCAGTTTCCTTCACTGGATAACTTTCTGTGGAAGTTGCTCTTGAAATGGCGTCCACCAATTTTCCATCTGCAGGAGCGCTGGGCAAGGCCAATCTAATCGCCCTAAAATAAAACGAAATCAAACCGCTCGTAGGTTTAGTGAACAGCCACCAACGCGACTTTTCACCCTCACTTGCCGCCACCCCTCTACCAGAACCCTCCTTCCAGATTCCTTTTTCCTCCCTTTACCTCTCTCTTCGCGCTACGTCGCCCCGCGCCTCTCCAACGGAATCATAATGAGGCATACATCATAATGGAAGGGTAAATTATAATGCGTATATATCACCAGAGCAGCTGCACCAGCTGTGATTAACAGTTCTGTAATTAATTTTCGCTCCCCCCTCCCGGTCTCTCCCCGCTTCTCCTCTCTGCGTCTGCGCCCTCGGCTCGCCCGCGCGGGAAGTTTTACTTCGCCCGCCCCCGCAACCCTCTTCCGCCACCAACTTCGTCGCCGACCTCTTTCCAGCAGTCGCCCGCATCCGCCGCCGCCGCCGCCGCGGCGCCTCCCGACTTCTTTTCGAAGACGTCTCTGTCCCCCCGCAGCCCGCACTCCGCCTCGTTGCGTGCGGACTTTCTTGAGTGGTGGTTAATAGTTGGATGCAGCTAATCTCTAAAAGCTCACAATATACCCTAGGGGCAGTTGCCTTCATTCAATTTGAAAATATTTGTTATTACGAAGTGATCGAGGGTTTCTATTATTAATGTGTGTTGAAATAACAGAAATGAGTTGTGAAAAGTAAATGTGATTTAAATAAACCATGCTAAAAAATTCGTATTTCCTCAATAACTCTTTAGAATTTTAATTCAATTTCTGCGTTCTCGAAGAGGCGGTAAAGAGGAAGTCTCGAGTAGAGGTTAATAGTTGGCGACCTCCCTCCAGCTAACCTCTCGAATCTTTCAATATTCTCTAGGGACTGAAGCTTTCGCGTAAATTTGAAAATAGTTGATATTACGAAGTGATCGAGAATTTCTATTTTCATTATGTGTAGAAATATCAGAAATCAAATATATGTGAAATATATAATAAAAATTTATTATAAAATGTAAAAATAAATTAAATAAACTATGCAAAATGTAGTTTATTATTGGCAGCCTCCCAACAGCTAATCTCTAAAAGCTTACAATATACTCTAGGGATCGGTGCTTAAGTTTAATTTGAAAATATTTGTTATTAGGAAGTGATAGAGGATTTATGTTTTCCATATGTGTAAATATGTCAGGAATGAATGAAAAAATGTATATCTGATTTGACTAAATAATGCAAAAAATGCGCATTTCTCCAAACATTAACAATTATTGCAGTCATTATCATACGGCGTGAACATTTATTTTGAAGCGTTTGCCATCAAAACGGCTTCAATTCGTTACTTGTCATTACTAATTAGCATTGTTGCGATGTTCAAAAGTTCTTCATAACCTTACGTATGGATATAGTTAAAATCCACCTTATTCTTCCAAAAATTTGGCGAGATCGTATCCCGATTTATGGAATTATCTGGCTTTGAGAACATCACCTATCCATTTTCCTCTTTAATTTAATTCTTTTTTCTATCCAAATGGTCAAAACGAATTTTACCAATCTTACATAAACAATAATATCTGTGGCCTTTGTGTTTAACAAGAGCTATTGCTCAATCCTGTATTTTCCGGGTGGAATAACTCCAAATCCACCTTTCAGAAATTCAAGTGGAAGTAAGGAAGACAGTTCCCGGGTTGCCCACAATTTCGTTTTGTTCAGGGTAGGGATTTTGCGTAGATAAGTGAAGAGAGATTGAATAGGTGGTGTTGTGGAAACATTAGATTGAGCAGAGAGTAAGCCAGATGGTTACGAATCAAAACTCAAACCTCACTAATTTTGTATCATCAGATCAACCGAAATAGTTCATTTATGGACTAAAGAAAAATATGTTTAACTAGTTAACCCGCAGTGCTTCGCTATTTCAATATAATATTCTTAACATATTACAGGCCCCGTAATTGTTAATCAAGGCTTTACGCTACGCTCTGCAAAATTGTAATCGAGAAAAACTTTCTCGCGAGAATGGGTTTGTTCTATGTCCTGGCTGTTAAAAAGTTCTCCCTCAAGTTTGGGCATGCTTTCGCTATGACACTGCCTCGTAGAAATTTGATTTACTTGTCCGATATAACGTTCAAGTAACAATTCCGGTCGATATTTCAAAACCGCAGGGGCGGAATATGCAGCGCTGACGCGCTTAGTATTTGAGGATGAGGCGGTTTGAACAGTACGGCAGTGCTTAAAATACGGACTAACAAACATTGATTTTTATACGAGTATGTTAGATATAACCTACGCTCGACATTCGATCGCATTCTCTTCACCAACCATTCGCTCACACCACTTGCGCCATGAGGTTGAACCACTTCAGTAACAAGGGAATTGGATTCAAATTCTTAAACCGTCAACATTTACATCATATCTATTGCAGAAAAATAAATGTATTTTCTATGCGTTATCGTTTTGTGACCCAACCTGATCGCACCTCGCATTAATCCATCCGAAGCGGGCATTCATACTCTCTACTCACGATCACCGAACCTATTTGCATCAACAAGACTATCACCACCACCGAATTTCGTTACTTGTTACGGAGAATTTTAAAAGTAAATTTCATCTTTTAGCAGCACTGCGGTCTGTTTCTCTTGTCACATTACGAACAGTTAGTAAACCGCCCTTCCAGTTCTATACCAAACTCCCCGATGTCGTAATTGTAGTGGAATAAACAATTACGGCGGAGGGCGGTGACCACTGTCAAATACTTCATCATCATCATCGACAGCAAGGATTAGACCTCTTGGTCTGTTCCGTCTCAGAATTGTTCATGCCATCTCTTCAAGGGACGCCCTACACTTCTTTTTCCTTTAGGTACATATTGAAGAATAGTTTTACTTATTCTATGTTCTGGCATTCTCAGGACATGACCTTTCCAATTTTCTCGATATTTCTTTATGGTATCTATAACCGGTTCAACATTTAGTTCTTTTCTGATATCTACACTTTTTTTGTGGTCTAATAGTGAATATCCTGCCACAAAACGAAGAAATCTCATTTCTGCAGATTCAATTCGGCGCAGCTGATCTGATGTTAATGTCCAGCTCTCACTTCCATAAAGTAGTAATGGCAAAGCAATAACTTTGTAAAATCTGAGAAGAGTTTCCTTTTGCGCATTATGATGTAGAGTTCGCTGTAACGTTCCACAGAAATATGTGAAGTTGTTCAGCTTTATTTCCATATCCCTTGATTTTATATAATTAAAATGATACCCAAGATATTTAAATTCATTTACTTGTTCAATTATTTGGTCATATATAACTATCTTTGCTCTTAAAGGTTCAAGTCCTTTAAATGCCATCACTTTTGTTTTACTGGGTGAGATTTTCATACCATACTCATTAGCAACCTGACTTAACTTGTGGACTGCTATTTGAATTTCATATTCAGATTTTCCTATGATAAGCTGGTCGTCGGCAAAAAGTAATGTTGGGATCTCGACATTATTAATCTTAAAAACATCATTTAAAGTCTTCAACCATTTTTTAATGATCACGTCCATATATATATTAAAAAGCGTTGGCGAGAGCGGGCATCCCTGTCTTACTCCCTGGTTTATATATGCTGATTCTGTTCCATTTCTTAGCATTCGGATCATGATTTTATTATTTCTGTATAAGGATTGAATTGCTGTAATAAGATGGGAAGGGAGTCCAATATTTTTCAGTGTTTCCCATAATAATCTTCTTTTAAGGCTATCAAAGGCTTTTACGTAGTCAATGAAGACATAGTATGTCGGTAGTTTAAATTCCCTTCGCTTTTCGGTAAGTTGTGTCAGTACAAAAATACAGTCTGAGCATGATCTACCTTTTCTGAAACCATGTTGTGTTTCAGATATTTGAGTTTCAACAATAGGCACTAATCTTTGATTGATAATTTTTGCATAGATTTTATAACAGGAATTTAGAAGACTTATACCTCTATAATTTGAACATTCAGATTTGTCGCCTTTTTTATATAGTGGGTAAATTAGGGCTTCATTCCATTCTTCTGGCACATATCCAGTGGACCAGCAGATATTAATAAAGTTAAGAAGTCTCTGCGTAAATTCATTTGATGCATATCTGATCAATTCCATGTTTATATTATCAGTACCAGGTGACTTTTTATTTTTGGTTGTGTTAATGGCTGTTTTCAACTCATCCATAGAGATCAGATCAATAGAATTACATATATCAATTTTAATTCCTCTCTCCTCTTCTTCGTCTTCAGAGGACCATAGCGATTTAAAGTAATTTAACCATTTACTTTCTGAAATTATATTTAATTGAACTTTATCTTTTTCTTGATTATTTAAATATTTTATAATTTTATATGCCTTACTTTGGTTTCCAAATAAGTCATGTTCAATTTCGCTAACATATCTTTTCCAACTTTCTCGTTTAAGATTACGGACTTCTCTTTTAACTAAAGCAGATTTTCTTTTATATTCTATTCTATGATTCATATTCCCAGAGGATGAGAGAGTCTTTAAATACGCTTCTTTTTTTCTTCAATTAGTTGTTTGATATTATCATTCCAAAACCTTAGCCCTCGTTTTGAGAATTTCTTTTTCCTTGACCCTATTGCTTCTGCTGCTGCCTGTGTTATAATTTCTTTAATGTTTGCCCATTCTTCATTTATATTGTTACTTACAGGGTTAATAATATTTTTCTGGTTGAGTCTACTCTGGTATAAAAGTCTTATGCTATAATCTTGTAAAAGGTGAACTTTAAATGTTTCTATTTCTGGTTTGGGTTTTAAGATGGTTTTCTTCCATCTCTTTGGGAACATTATGTGGCATCTAACTAAGAAATGGTCAGATGACACATCAAAACTTCTAAATACTCTTACATCCTTGATATTTATCCAAGTCTTATTGTTTGCAAGGACGTAATCAATTATAGAGGCGGATCCACGTGCTGTCCATGTGAATTTGTGAATATTTCGGTGTTTAAAGAAAGTGTTAGTAATTCTCAGCTCATTGTATGTGGCAAATTCTATTAATTTCTTCCCATTATTGTTAAGTGTGTATTCACCTTCTGTGCCTACTATATCTTTTATAGGGGTATTCCCTACTCTTGCATTTAAATCACCTAATAAAAGAAGATAGTCATTTTTATTAATCTTATTTATTGCTGTCTGCAGTTGTTCGTAGAATTTTATCGCATCTTGGGTTCTCCCCTCTTCTGGTGCGTACAAGGCAAAGACTGAAACGTAACCTCTATCTACTTTAAATCTCATTGTTATTATTCTTTCGTTTATGAAAGTATACGATATTATTCTGTTTTTCAATGTTTTTCTGATCCAAATAGATACCACAGCCGATGCCCTCTGTTTTTTGGGTACTCCACTGTATATCATTATATAATTTTGTAATTCTGATGATCCCTGTAACTTTTTTTTTGGTTTCAGTAATTGCAGCAATATCAATCCCAGCTTTATCTAATTCCTGTTCTAATTCAGCTTCTTTATTTGAGGGAGCTCTAACATTCCATATTCCCAGCTTTAATATTTCCGATAGTTGTCGTTTATTCGTTTCCTTTTTCTTTGCATATGTTGGCATAGAGGAATCTGTCCGGCATGAATCTTTGAGAAATTTAGCGGAGTGATGTCCCCTGGCCGCGTTGCAGGCGCTGCGCAGGGTAAGGATAGTAATGGGGCTGCCATCTTAAAGCTTCTATCCCAGCTTCTCTGCGTATAAACCCCTGCAGAGAGGGCTGCTACTTCCGCTCCTCCCGCTCAAATACTTCTGGGCTGTAATAATAAAAAAAATACACCCTAAGGACGCCTCTATACTTTCCTTCTTGTAATTATCATGCACATTTGCATCAAGCCGATCACTCGATCATTCATCACCAACGAGAAATTTCGTTATTGTGACAAAATTTAAAATTTTAAATGTCGCTAGTTATTGCGAGAGATTTTTAGAAAGATTGGCGTTTCGATATTTTTGCGTATATTTTCGCTGCACTGTGATCTGGTTATGTTTCCATATTACAAACTCTCAATAAACCTCTCTCCGAGTTCAATACCAAACACACCGGATAGCTTATTGTTGGGCAATAAACAATTACAGCAGTCGACGGCGCCAACTGCCAAAAGCGTATGGGCTGCGAAGGGTTAATCCTGTCCAAAAAGTCTTTCATACACTCTCCGACCCGCGATCACCGTACGATTTGCATCACCGCAGCATCCCACCGCGCCACTTCCCGGCGTCCGTCGGTCCAGCGCCACCCTTCGCCCTTCGGCCGGCAGCGCTGCCTCCCCCCCCCCCTGCCAGGCGATTTATCGCTCGACCGCGCGCGCAACTTTAACTAACCTTCCTATCTGCAAATTGCTTCATCGGCCGCGCACCCGCCGCCCCGCGCCCCGTCGCTCCACGCCCCTGCGGCAGGCATCGCCCGCGCTCATGGACACCGCGCGAGAGAATGGGTTTATGCAAATACCGCTAGTTTTCGAAGTATCGCGGTCTGTATAATTTATTTCGATATATAGTAATTGATACGCTCTCTTTCCAGCTTTGAGTACCAGCCACGTTTCTATCAATATTTCGATATTTGTGCAGCTTTTTTCTTCAATATTGGAGTAAATTATAATCGAAAACTGAGTTTGACACATTGCAGAATATGGAAAAGTTTTAACGATTTGAAATACATGAGCATTCAAATATTTTCGTTCCAAGAGCAGAACTACATGATAAAATAAAAATCCCAGAGTATTAATTAAATCAATTCACATTTTTTTCTTTCAGTTACCGCTTATCAAAATGGATATTTTTGGAGTTACGCTCGAAAATCAAGATTGGCGGTTTTTACACATCTTTTGTTTCCTTCTTATGTCGTGTGATAAAGTGAGCTACGGCAGTAAAACTATATTGGGAAATCCAAGTAGTTTAGAAGTGTGTCAATCACTCAGAAAAATTGGCGTTTCTTTATTACTTAGGGTTGCCAACAATGTTCATGTAAAAGAGAGGTAGGTCGCTCGCTAAGCAAAAAGCACCCAATCAACATATTTATGGTGGGGTTAAACATATGGGGGGAAGTTGCGATTAAAACATATTTTATTAACTCCTGATAGTAATTATCCCCCTTTGCTCGTGAATAAAAATATCTATTATTTCCTGTATCATAAATTATTATTATTATTATTATTATTATTATTATTATTATTATTGTGCATTTCTGGTACTATATCTTTGTGTGGTGAGCCATTCTTAACATGGATGATGTGATGGTTACACCATTCACATTCCAATTTTGGAAATTGGGATGGAAATCCCAGACGATCCACGAGGAACTTGCGGTGAAGTAAACGGGCTCGTGACAGGTTTTCCCAACATTCCTCCGTTTCTCCTGCCTCTCATTCCACAATTGCTTCCTTTCATTCAAATACAATCACCACAAATCATCAATGAATCAATATCATTTATCCGAAGTGTGACCGAAAAGATTAGGTACTGACGATCATCATAAAAGTAAACTTTATTTTAATACGATATGAAAACGCTGATAAATACTGCCGCTATATTTTTCCTGTCGCTGGTCATTAAGGCGACGCTGAGCAGGGAGGGGTGCGGGACAGGGAGAAGGGGAGGAGGGGCACCTTGCGCCCGTTCAGCGGCCCTTGGGGCACACCCGGGAGGGCGGCGCGGGGCATTAGGGGGCGCCACGGCGGAACGGCGCGGCGGGCCCTCTGGGGACGCGATCAATGGGCAAGCGATTCTCCTCAGGAGCACACTCAGCGCGGCCCCGCTGCGCCCCCCCCCACCTCCCCCCGCCCCCCGCGCGGGACGGATCGCAAACGCATCGCGCTATAAAGGTCAACACCGCCAACAGCGCTCCAGGTGTTTGATTAGCTCCCGAAAGGGGTAAACAGGGGTAAGTGTGGGATGAGGATTTCAAACAATAATTTTTAAGACGATTCTGGATTCGATGACTCGAAACTTTTACAAGATCTTAAATATTTTGAAGCACGTATGGGCTATTTTAATATTTTTAAAAAGCAGAACACTGACTTAGAATGACCTTAGCAGTTGACGCAGCCGGAATCATTAAACAATCAACCTAAGCGCAGCAAAACGGGATAGATGACATGAACTGCAGCAGGACAGGGTGGGAGGAGGCCAGATGGCCGGACGGGGACCGTTCTGAACCGAGAAGGTCAGGTGGGCAGAATATGACGAAAAACACTATAATGAATTAATTTATTTTGCTCTAATAGACGATTGTGGCTAATACATACCCTAGTAACACCGGGTACAGTGGCTAGTTCAAAATAAAAACGTCATGTTAGCTGACGTTTTGATTAAATCTCACTCATTTTCATGCATCAAACGAACAAAACTGTTGAAAGCAAGCAAACGTCGGGTTACGTGGATAAAATGTGAGAATTCGCAGAAAACAAATATGTGCTGTCACCCGTAAGGTCGGTGATGTGACGAGGTACGCATGAGATGAATTCAATATGGTTCTGACGCATTTGAATATCAAATAAAACGTTATGAAGCACATTTTCAGGGGGTTGTAGGTTTACGTAATGGCACGCGAACTTCCGAGGCATGTTAACAGTCAGTTTCCACTGTAAGGGGACAAAATTCTGAGAGATTTGCATCCACGTAGAACAAACATGATAGATATAACGTGAGCGAATGGTTATTCGGTAAAGTAAAAGAATCAAACGTATTCTACAGGAGGAATTTTGACCTAGTCGCAGATGTCATCGATAGGGTTTTTGAGTACATATCCATGGACGAATTGATGGTCAGAGCGCTCCCAATAATCTCACCTTTCTTAATTTCCGCTCACCTGTAATCTAAGATTTCAGATGGAATACTCTTCAGTATTTGAGCATGACGTTTGATAGAACACACATTAGTGCAAAGTAATTATTTACCTTCTTATTAAGATAGTAGTAATCGTCTCAGGTCTCTTTCAGCTGGGTTTATTCTCAAATTGAATGCGTTAATACTCCGAAACAAGAAAATAATTACCGGTAAATATAGAAATTTCAAGTCGAATATTCGATCACACTTGATATATTCTAAGAAGTCCGGTTACCACAAAGTAACACAGAATTAATTATGTAAACTGTAAACTATTCAACTGTGCTTTTACTTCAGAGAATGAGAATAATTTCCTGTTGCCTTGTAGACCTTCATTGTTTCTTTAGTATTTCCACAGAGGCGTTGCAAGGCCAAATGATACGAAGTCATCTCGCCTTATCAAAATATAATATATAGTCTAGAAAATTTTAGATATTTTGTGATTAGGAAACACTAGATATTAAGGACGTTTCACGTCTGTAGCACAAAATTAAGAAAACTGTCGTGAACACTATCCTGAATAAGGGATCGTACAATACAATTTTGAAAGAAAAACCTACCACGCACCTGGAGGGTTTCTGAAGAACGCAGACACGCCACTCTTTGTCCAGAAATACAAAGCAAAGCCGGTGGATAGCCTTCAGAGAATACCTTCCCCCCATCTGTTTTGCTTATTAAGTTAAAAGGGTATCCGAAACATTTCCTGAGGGCGAAGCTTTCCATGCAAACTCCGTGCAGCTTATCTCAAGTGCTTCGACGCGACGGGACGAGATTGCGCGCGCAGCGGCACAAAAGGATTCGCGGGCGCCCCCCCCCACCACCACCACCGTCACCCGCCCCCTCTACTTCCCCTTCCCAACCCCACCACTCTCGACTCCACCCCAGGCCCCTGCCGCCCCGACGTGGCAACCCATTGCTCACCAATCTCATCCTCGTCCAGGTCGTCCATTCCATTCCCCGTCACGGTACAGCTTCCCCCTTCCCCTCCATTAATTCGTCAATCCTTCACCACCACACCACCTCCACACCCAATTCCCGTCTGCGAATACCCACCCCGCCCTATCACCCGGTCCTCCTCTCGCTAACAGCCTCTCCACTCAATCCCCGACACCTTGTACGTATCCCCGCCCCATCACACGGTTCTCCTCTCGCAAACAGCCTCTCTACCCAATCCCCGTCATCTTCTACCTACTCTCTCCCCAACACTCGGTCCTCCTCTCGTTAACAGTCTCTCATACCCGTCACTCTCTCACCACTCTGCCACCTCCGCCCCACATTCCTGTCGCCCCGTCGCCGCAATTAATTGCTTACCAATCTCATCAAAGCCACCTCGTCCAGGACATTGCCATTGTTCGGCACGGTACCGCCTCCCCTTTGCTCCCCACTAATTCGCCAATCCTTCATCACCACACCACCTCTACACCCAACCCCCGACCCCTTGTATCTACCCCTGCCCCATCACCCGGTCCTCTTCTCATTAACAGCCTCTCCAGCCAATCCCCTACAACGTGAACCTCCACTATTCCCATCCATGATGTTCTGGCCAGGCCGTTCATAGCCATCCCCCGGCAGAGCCATTACTGTGCCATCGCCCCATTCCAAACCCTTCCTCACCACTCAGCTTCTCCACAAATCACAGGACACAGCGTACCCACCACGCGTTTCCGCCATACATAACCCAATTCTCAACATCGCTCCAATCAACCCAATCTCCTCATCATATACCATCACCCAACCCGATCCCATCACCTCTTCCTTATCACCCTCCACGCCATCGCCACCCCGCCCCCGCCTCCCCGGTGTTGCCACATTACATCCCAATAACCGCCATCCCGTCCTCGATAAACATCCCCACTATCCCGTTCTCACCCCCTCCTTTCCCGTCTCTACTCCCCTCCACCGTCGCCTCCCGCGTCGTCTCCTCCGTCCCCCCCCCCGCCCCGCTTCGACGAGCGTCGGGTCGTCGATTTGAATTTCAAAAACAAACGCGCAGCGCTCGCGACCAAAGGAAGCTGCCTCCCCCCCCTCCTCCGGGGGCGGCGGCGCGCGGTCGGCGCGCAAATTGGGCGAAGCGGAAGCCCATATCGATCACTCGCCCCGCCTCGATCGACGTCCCGCCGCCTGGGAGTCCCCCGCGAGAATGGGAGCGGTGGAGAGGAGTTACTCTAAAGAAGGGACCATTTTGACACGTTGGGAAACAAATGAACATCATGCAAGGCGACGATATTGCACGAGTTAGTGATGAACCCATTTACAACTGAGCTAACTGTAAATGAACGCCTTGACAGAGTTTGAGTATTGACATAACCTGCAGTTATGTTGCCAACAATGTAGCCGACTAGTAGCTGATAAAGCGTTCCCTTCTTATGATAATATCTCTATATCCATCGGTTGTCGGTGGTTGTGTGGGTCAACCACAGCCGTTGCTTTCTCTGTGGATATCCTCGGAGTTGCTGTTCTTGACTTGTCGCCAGTGAGATGACCCGTGGTGTAACAGCACACTCGTCTGCAACCGCTGGGTACGGGGTACAAGACCGAGCAATCCATGTGGAATTTGTGATGAAAGAAGGTGGTCTGTGTCAGTTTTTCTTGTAGTTCGCCCTTTGACCTTCTACCATTCTACTATTCTCCCCCATCATTCATATCCTATCTTCATAATCACTTACAAATAATAGTATTTTATTTTATAAGTGGCTGAAATAGACATTATTTACAAGTTAGTCATGAGCGTGTTAGCACCGGTGGTTAATTACTAAGTATCACACAATAGTCTTTAGTCACGTGTAATATACAATATTTTATCTTACCCGAACGCCTTTGCAACATTTTGAACTCATTATCTTCTACGTGGAGGCGTAGTTATGAATGGTATAAAATTGATTTCGGCAACATATTGGAGGCCTTGTACGGTATATTTGAGTTCACAATCGAGAAAATGGATGATATCCTTGAAAATACTAAATGTGGAGCTGCAAAAGCTGTGGAAGTTTTACTAATCAGAAAATCTTCAGTTATATATCGTAAAAAATACGAAATTTTCAAGAAGTGGAGAAAAGAAATATTAAAAACTTATACTAAGAAGTTATATTAGCTTATTTTGCAGAGGAAGTATGTACCAATGCTTAACGCTCGTTCGTAAAAATGTATACGAAAGTGTGTATTATTTGGTGAGTACTATGAGTAAATGTGTTAATTTCCGTAATTATTATAAATGTGTTTCTATACACATTTCTACATTTTTCAGTAAAATAATCTTTTGTAAGCATCATATTGTTCAGTCCTCTGGCAGCAGTTTTGCTGTTGTTTATCGTGACAATTGTTAGCTACTTTAATACAGGGCTGTGATAAAGAGTCATTTCGCCGACCCCGGACAAGTAAGCTACCTACAAAGGCGATTGGATAAAATCAAATCATTTTTTCATTCCAGCTGTGGCTATAAGAGTTTAGCTCGGACATCCTGAAAAAATATATATTAAAAATACTTTTTTTAATACCACATAGGGTTAATCTGTAGTTATTATAGTTGTACTTTAGTTATTACACTGTTGACATAGTTCTTTCATGCACACTGTCCTTTGAGCTCTGAAATATTTATTAGCATTGCCAGCGACATCGTCGTGACCTCATCCGTTTGCCTACATCGTATTCACTGGTGCATAACTTCTCAATCCTGCTAATTGCAAATGACACACATTACAACTGCCCAAAGATCAATGCCAAACATAGGTGGCCATCTGGCTTAGTTTCAGTCAGTTGTAGTATCTCACTGGCATTTCCACGACGATTTTGGAATCCTTTTTCGTGACCGAGTGAATCAAACAATTAGTTGGTTACTATTTTTATTACTCTTAACATATTTATGTCATCGATAAAATATCCATTTTCAACATACCTAATTATATGTTTTAGGTTTGTGTCTTGCTTTGTTCATGATTGGTCTCTTGCTTTGCTCCCTCCCCATTGTGTTCCATAAAATTCAAAACACGTATGTTTACGATAAAATGTACATTTTTAAGGGTCATTCAATGCC